>OX463847.1:37876317-38295880 GCA_949825065.1 Odontocerum albicorne | reverse complement strand
AATATATATATATATATATATATATATATATATATATATATATATATATATATATATATATATATATATATATATATATATATATAAGTTTTATTTCCAACTATTTTCCTTCTTAATATACACATATGGTACATATCATCCCGCCATTCTCCTTACTAGATATGTACAACTAACAGTTTTCCACATATTTCTCCTCTAACGAACAACGCATTGAATTATATTCCTTCTGGTTCATTTGATACAATCAGGTTTCCTCGGTCTACAATTTCAACCTTGCACTTTTGACTTGTATAGAAACTTTGTCATTCTTTTATTACCCCACCTCAGAGTCACTCTTCAAATGTTTAAACTATTTTAACGCTGCTTTCTTTAATTTTCTTATAACATATCCATTTGTCCATGCACACATTTCTGATATCTTTCTACCGACATGTTTGATACATCGACATTCCACAATTATTACACAATATTAATCTTACTTTTACCTTTCTTCAACCAAGTCCAATATTCACTTCCAGGCATCAAGATGGGCACTAACATATTATTATATACTCGTATTATAATTTTTTTTCTTCTTTGTTATAACGTTTTATGAACAAACATTACGAGTATTTCCAATATTAAATTTGAGTAGCTAAACAAAATGATTGTGAGAATTTGAAATCTTGGCAGAAGGAGCGAGGCTGAGCGTGCTCTTCAATAAAGGTTTTGGATTATTGATAATTCATATTATTCTCGGATTTCTTAAGTCTTCTGATATTTCTATTTTAAAAATGATAATTAAAATAAATATTGTAATTAAAAAAAAATGAGATGATATTCTTGTAAAGGTCGAAAAACATTAATATAGAAAAAAATGTATTTCAATATAAACCCTGTAATTATACAAATAATGATGACTTCCTTGACTTGGTTGATTAGCTGCTTATCTTCCAAGCCAGGGGTTAAAGTTTGATATCCGTGGATTCCAGATTTATGAAAGCGAATCTAGTCTGGTTTTATTTTGATTTTTTATTAATCAAATATATTTTTGGTTGCCTCATGAGGAATAAGCCCGCCAGGTTGTACTGTTAACAACAAAAGTGTAATCCTATATAGGTTAAGGCAAGGGATAAAAGTACATTTAATATATATACACTATCAAAAGGTTCACTAGACTCTTGTCATAACAGTCTAACAATTAAGATTACCCCCACCAATAGGAGGGAGAGTTTGGCTACGAAGACTTAAATATTTTTCAACCACACTTTTGAACATGTAAACGATTTTAATCAAAATAAAAAAAATCAGGATAAATAAGAAGTTGATATAAATTAACCAAATTAAAACGAGTTTTTCTTACATGTCTCTGTATAGATTAATTATTTGTGATATTCTGTTTATCCTATATGTTGACTCTCATCTGTCCTCATATTCTATTACCTGTTCCTTGTTTATACTTCTTATTTCTAAATGTTTATCAGGGGGACTGATATCGGTGCATAAAGAGAGGTTATTTAAAAAAAATGTTGAGAAAATTTTAAGCTTTGGATATAAGTTTAGTGTTACAAATTGACTAATATTTCATGGAGAATTAAAAAAAAATCGCATTGAATTATATTCCTTCTAAATTTATATACCACACAAAGTACAGTGAAAATGAAATCAGCTTGCATGAATTTACAAATACACAATGGAAACTTTTAAATAAATAGAAATGTTTATTTGTTTCTTTTAGAAACGTATTGGTTAAGAAACACTGTATTGAAATTTTATTAAACATAAAAATACAAAAAGAACTTAATTTATTATACATAAATAAATTTAGAAAAGAAACAGTCTCATTTTATTTCACAATCAAAATTATTCACAGTCTGATGATGAATCACTATCACTTGCTTCACTTAAACTTATTATGAAATTGTGGTTTTCACTTATATGGTGAAACATGATTTCTCTTTCCCAATATTCCGACTCTATGTCTGTCACGTGGCTACATATTTTGCTCCACTCTTCAGAGTTTATCAAATAAACTTTTTCTATTACTAATTGATCCACTGTATTCAATGTTAACTGTACATTTTTTGAACCAACATACCCCTCGATCATGGTGACATTATTTTTTTGACGCGATGACACACTAATACTAGAAACTGACCAATCAGCACACATGAGTTGACTAACACAATCATACGCTCTATGTACCTACGCTATAGTACAATACAGTCACAGTTTCTTTCCTTACGCCGCGTGGACGTTTTTCTCTAAGGGTGGGCATAAAGGAGAGTGTGCTAGACTTTCGTCTTTCGCAAACTTTTCAGATTGATCATAAGATTTGTTTGAATTTTTTATATATTCTTTCCTCAAAATATTATTTATTTGATTTAACCATACTCACTAAAATAAGATGTGGCAATATTGAAACCGGTCGGACAGTAATTTTTTTATGTCTTTTTAGTAGTAAAAACAACGTTTATACTGATATTAGCCTTCATGGAATTTGTTATTAGAAATAGTAAAATAATATTGTCTTTGTAAACAAGCGTCGGTTAAAATTTGCTTTGAAATTCAACGATACGAGGTCAAATATCCTCTTGAAATATAATCCGGATTAACCCTTGGGATAGAGGCGTTTTTACCAAAATGAACATAAAATATACTGAAAATGGAGTGAGAATAGGACGAATCTCAACACAAATTAGCCTTTCTTACAGCTTAGATAATTTTGTAATTTTCTGTTAAATCCACACATACTCGTATTTCACCTTTTTTATATCTGTACACTTTCTTTCAGGAGAAAAATTCTTATGAAATTAACGTCAGTATTTTTTAAATATATAACATTTAATGAAAGTAAATTCTAGTTAACGTAAGCAAAGTATAATTGGATTTGAATGATTTTTTATGTGATTTAGCAAATATGTCAAAATGTTTTTTGATTTGTAATTGTTTTTAAATTGACGTCATTGATGACTGACGATTTGAAGGCGTTGTTTCCTTAATCTTCGAAGCGACATAAAAAAACATTACGAAATATGATATTTAAAATGTCAGTCATCATTTCATCTAATTCAACACAAACATTTCAGAGAAAAAAATTTAAACAACTGAAAAACGAATAAGCCATGAAACTCTTCGAAGACATGTTTTCAATGCATCAAAATATAAGATTTTTAAATGTAACGTTAAATTGAAATGTTGAGAATTATACTCGTAAAAGAATAATCTGCTTAAATGTCTCACAAAACTAATATGATATAAAATAAGATGGTTTCATAACTTGGTTCAAATACTATTGATCTTACTGTAAACCTTCAAAAAATTATTACAAAAAAATGTAGACAACCTTCATTTTACTGCTTAATTTCCAAGCTACCTCAACCTGTTTTTTTCAGTTTACATACAACCTTAAAAACTACACTTAATAATATAATATTAAAAGCGCACGCATTTTTATCACATTAACTCAAATAAAATACTGCATTGAACACAACAATATCGCACCGACACGTCATCAGACATCAAAACTATAAAATCTTCACTCATGACTATTATTATCACTAGATCACGATGTGGATGAAAAGAAATTTTATCAATTTTATGATTGAATAATTATTTTATTCACATAAGTGAAAACAATATAGTGGAACATATGTTATTACAAATCACGACTTTCTCAATTACTGTCGACAGAAATCTGATGCTTGTTTTTAGATTTTTAAATTTATTTTTTTTTAAATTTAAGTATTACGGCGAGCATATAATTTTATTTATAAAATAGAAAATAGTGCGTCATCTGTTTATACAAATCAGCTGTATTTTAATTTCTATCGAATTAGCATATAACAAGGGTGTAAAAGGCTGCTAGACAATTCTATCAGCCCGAAAGTCATTATCACCTTCACGCGCTGCACTTGTAGTGAACTGAAGAGGCCCTGACTACGGAGTATCAGTGGTATATCTGTAAGTGGAAAATTTCATATTTCCACACATAATGAGGATAAAAAGGCTCCTTCAAAGACAGCTCAAGCTTTGTGGATGGCTTTGTCGGTTCAGTTCCTCTGTACCACAAGATAACTACCGCAGAGTTACAGCCTAAGTTGAATCGGAAACGAGAATGGTTTAGCTTATTTATACGCAGCCGGTATAATTAACTATCAACCGCGCTTTGTATAATGTGACAAAAAGGACAATACATTATAGTGTGGTGATGACCATTTGACGTATGAGAGTAAATGATATGCAGATTCGTTCACTAAAGACATTTTGTATAATGTCAATGTATGCAAAAGGCATGTATAAAGCGGATATTGTCAGTAGTGTTAAGATGGTTTGGATATATGGAGAAAACGACAGAATGAATTTTTTTTGTTTGCGTGTTAGAGATGTACCGTGGAAAAGTTTTATGTTTCTACAATATATAGTTCGTCTTCCTGCTGTAAGTTTCTGCGGTTTTCTTACCAAATATATTTTACTAAACATATGCAGATATACGGAGAAGTATCTAATCTAAAGGCTCCAACTACTTGCTACCTTCTTAGATTTACACCCTTAATTTATATTTATTTATTTTGAAATATTTTTGATCTGTCAATAATAGTAGGTTCGAATCCTGAATCAGAGCAAGTCTGTACTCTAAACGTCGCTTTTTAAATTATCCTTTTATTGTAAGTTTTATTGAAACGTGACTGACAAATGTGTCTGATACACGTGTATTTTGAAAGAGCGTAAAGGGAGAAGCAGGAATAAAAGAAAATTATACACGACGAAATGAATGAATGTAAAGGAAGTGAAAGTTATGTGTTTGGATAGAAAAATGTAAAGATTTGTATTTTGATTGTTTTTTGTTAGGAAACAAAAAGAATTGTCAGGCGAGGAAATATAAAACTCACAGCTTTTTTAAATAAAACGGAAAAGATCTGAAAAAAGAACTTTATATTCTTTTGTTGTTCAACCCTCTAAAAGTAATGGCGAAAGGAAGTTTTACCCGCATCTCGTATCACCATTACGGTTGTCAAAGGATTTGTCAGGAACTGAGAATACATTCGCCCTTTAGATTTAAAAGAAGAAAAAAAAACTACAATTTGGTTGGCATTCTACCTAGAAAGGGATGATTTTAGTCGTTATATAGTAAAATCTTTGTACAACAATAAATATAAGATTTTTATCTTATATTTATTGTTGTACAAACCTTAAATTAGTTTATTTAATTTAACAAAGATTTTTTTGAATTATTTTCTACTTTGTCTCAGTTTCATTTACTGCGATAAAATTAGGGGTGATTTTCACTTCTAGTTTGTTTAAACATCTTTTTGGTTATTTGGAGGAAATTTTCACATAACAATGAACCGGCCATATTCCACTGTATACAATGAAAGCGCAATACAATAGTTTTTAGGGGATTTTAAATAGAATTTCAATACAACATAGTGTCATAAATAAGGTTGATTCAAAATTAATCACCGTTGTTTAATAATATAAGGTTTGAATATTTTAAGGAAAACAATGTTTGTTTAATCAATCAAATATTATCCATTATTGGATATAACCTTTTCCCATCCATTAATCATTTTCTACGAATTTATCCCTTCCCTATATAAAACTTCAGTTTGAGAGTGAAAAACTCATTAAGGGTTGATTTGACTTTTTCCACAAAGTTATTTTTTTTAAATCTAACGTAATTTTGGAGGGGTCTGAGTAAATGGGCGGTAGTTGTTAAGTCGGAGAAGTTTGAAAGGTGTTTCCATTTCAAGTCAATTAATTTTTTGTGTGGTGAATACCACATATGGTCTGGCTTTATTGTGGTTAAAAACAATGCCCCTTCTGTTCAGTAAATGCTATTGTTTTGAATCAATGGCTTATGTATATCAATTGTTTAATTGTTAATATTATTTAATGACATTTATTATCTTATTTTATTTAAAAGGTTCATATTGCAGTATACTCTTAATATCACAACACACACACACATACCGTAACTTTTTTCCAGCGCATTTTATTTTGGTGATAGAAAGAGATGTTGCTCGTGGGGTGTGTAAAACGATATAATTTTTCATATCAACCCAATATTAAATATATTACAAAGTGCGACAAAATAAAATGTAAAGAATAACATCCTGTAGCGCCATTTTCTTGTAGGGGTAAGTAAGCAGATAATAAATAACGTTCTTGATTATATTACGACATGCCACCTTCGTCTTCCCACATATATTCAGTATCTTCGGTTTCTGTCACTTATTACCGCTATTTCTTTAAAATATTCATTAACTGTGTCTACAATGAATACATTGTTATATTTGTTTCGAACCAAATGTCATTATGTTGATGATCAAACGAACATCCTGACTCATTGTCATATTACGAAATATTGAAGGACCGGTATAGACAGAATTTTTTAATGAATTTATTATATCATTAGCACTGTAAATTGAGAATCTTAAAAAGTAAATCTTTTTACATGTGAAACAATACAGCTTTTGGAGAAAATAAATTGTGCAACGCAATCAAATAGCAAAAGCGAGACCTGAAAAATATCTGTCCTCGCAGCAGGGTTCGCTTTCTTCTAGGTAGGGTGTATCTCGATTAGGAGGATTTTATGACAAATGTCTTATTGCCTTAAGAAATATGTGTTATTTCGGGATTTATAATATATTATTATAATTTGTGATTTGTTTTATCAAACACTGTTTATTCCCCAAAAAATCCCCAGGTTTAATCAAGTTACTTATATTTCGCCATCGCACGTGATAGAAGTACTACGGCATGTAGACATACAACAACACTCACACATTTCTAGTGCATGCCAGTATAATTTCCAGACCAGACAATATTTTTTGAATGTGTCGGGAATTGAACCCGAAACTTCCCTGTTTAAAACAAGCGTCTTAGTCACTACGCACCAGAGGTCTTCGGTTACATACAACATTGGTTTCATTCATGCATTTATTATGCCACGTGTTTCTAGAAGAAACAAAACAGTCTCCCTGTCGTTCGCATCAATCAGCTCTTGCCCCGAGAATGTACTCTCGATGTTGGTAAAAAAATTACCCACAATTACATTCAAATCTACTTTTGTTCAGGAAACCCCATCTCTGCATATTTACCTTGAATTTTGTCAACTCAACAAGTCTATTTAGGTACCTATCTCCTAGTAAGCTAAAGAAATTAATCTCCTGGTTCAAGCTTTTTTCAAAGTTCTACGTGAAAAGAAATACGTGAAAAAGCATGTTAGTGAAAAAATATATTCTAGGAGGCTTTTTTCATTCGGAATCAACCTCAAAAGCATCGGTTGTGAGTCAAGCATTGTATGATTAGCCAAATATGTATTTTCAAGAATGACATATAAACTTTACTCGTATTTATAATGGTCTTAAGAAAAGTACATTCCTATCAATAAATTACATTAAAGTCCAAAGTAATTAAAAAAAAAACAATCATTTGAATTTTTGTAATATGAAAACTTATACAAAAGCTGCAGTCAAGCGCAGACTATAAGTTTAAGTAAAGTAACAAAGTGTACATACTCGTATCTATGCGCTGAAGACAGTAAAATTACATTTCAAATTTTCAGACTGAAAACTTTGCACATAACGTTCCAGATAAGACTTTATTGTTATAAGTTTTGTTTTGTTCAAGTTAGTAAAACTGAGTGAATAGCATTGCATACTGTGAAATATTAATTTGTGTACTTAAAAAGTGTTTTATGTCAAACTTATTTTTTTACAATTACACAAATTATACAAACATTCAATCACTCCGTTTTTCTCTCGGGTAGGTAGGCAGAGAGGATCGAGCACGATTTCTCAGACTTTTTACGTTACTTTCTTCCGAAATATCAATAATTTTATCCAACCATATTTGTGTCAGTCTTCTTTTACCACACGTTATACTAAAAATTGCACTATAAGTTTGTTAAAATAAAACTGTTTGTATCAAATGGACTAACTTAAAAATTGCCATATGAATGAGAGTGGAAGTCGTAGAGTAAAACTGAGAAAAGTGTAACATTGTGAAAGAAGGAAAGGCAGCAAAGGAAAGCGTTAGAAAAATTAACGGAATCGTGCAAAAAAATTGGAAATGTAGAAAACCAACGATGTTATTAATTTTCTGCGTTTATGCCATATATTTTTTCAGAAAAAGAAATATGAAAAATATCCTTTTTTAATTTTTATTTTTGTCACATGTTAAAAGAAGTATTTTTAAGTTACTTTGAAAAACAAGCACTCTTAAGCTTATTTCAAATATAAAGTAACATACTATTCAAGTATTCTAAAGTAACATACTACTTAAGTATTCTAACAGAAATTATCTCTCGATAGAAAATTTTGGTGTTTTATCCTTATTATATTATGAGAAAAATGATATAAGGATATATACGAGTATATAACCAAGCCTATCATTTATTTATTTTTACATGAAAATACATTTCTAACTACATACTCGTAATTCATGAAAAACCAACAAGTTACAGTGGACACACAATATCAATTACATGTAAAAGTATATATCACGCTAATCAATTACATCTAACAGTATATATCACGCTAATCAATTACATGTAAGAGTATATATCACGCTAATCAATTACATGTAAGAGTATATATCACGCTTATCAATTACATGTAAGAGTATATATGACGCTAATCAATTACATGTAAAAGTATATATTACGCTAATCAATTACATGTAACAGTATATATCATGCTAATCAATTACATGTAAGAGTATATATCACGCTAATCAATTACATGTAGGAGTGTATATCACGGTAATCAATTACATCTAAGAGGATATATCATGCTAATAAATTACTTGCAAGAGTATATATCACGCTAATCAAACCCTACATACTTAATCATTCCAGTCAGACAAATGTTCAATCCCACAATGTACATACATACAAACCATCACGTCATTTCCTTACCGAAGTAGACAGAGAGAACAGAGTGGCAGATACACATCCTTAGCCTCTTACCTTAGTGTTAAATATTTTTTTCAAAATAAAACCTTCAATTTTACTCCAACATATATTGTAATTAATGAACTTCTCTTATGAAACACTTTATGTATTTATTAATACACGAGAAAAAAAATATAGGTACATAATTTATGAAAAACAACAGGTTATTGAAAGTAGACACACAATTTATATATATTTGGGTTTATTGCCTTTCATTTGCCGTGTTTTTAGTAAACCAGGCTTTAGCCTGTATCTAACTGAGGACAATAACATAAAAAAAAATCCCATTGATTACATAATACCCGTTTTCAAACTCTTATCACTTGATAAATAGTGAGATTCAAATACACGCATGTATCACGCTAATCGAACCCCGCATACTTTATCATTCCAGATAGACCAAAAATCCCATTCTACAATGGCCCACTTTATAATCACCAAAAACATACAAAACTCAAGAGTTTACATAAACCTTCGCAACAAGTCAAGCCCAAGCACTAAAACTCGTGTCGCGATAACAACCATGCTTCGATCCACTGTCTGAATTTTTTGTCTCCTTTTGCCTTACATGACAAAAGAAAAATGTTCAAAATAATTTTTTTCGGAAATTTAATATGTACTTGAATAAAAAAATCGTATTTGGTACTATAGACTAAAATGTGGACCTTGACCCTAAGTGGTGCGTGCCAAGTTAGGGCGGTAATATTATTAAAACCCAAAAAAGTCATTAATTAGAAGAGGATATTGGAATTCTTCCATTCGTAATAGAAGAGTATATTTAGCACGCGTGCCAAAACTCGTTGACATGTTTCCATTACGTCAGCAATATTATTTTCCACCTAATTATTTCGCTAGTTTTATCCATTTTCCAATTACAACGTGCCAATGGCGGGTCGTCATTAGGCTAGAGGGGCTCGGCCTTGTCTGTCATTTAAATAAAGTACTCGTAGATAACTCATTTACTGTACTGTAACAACCTCCGTGGTATAGTTAAAAAGATTGGCTTCAACGAGCCCACAACTTTTGAGTCTGAAGACAAAAATCTTACCAACTAGGTTACAGAAGTTACCCAGGTTACAATCTGATAAAAGATTTCGTCTGGGAACAATATTTGACCAGTACATGTAAAAGCGTTGTTATCTCTTCAGGTGTGGTAATGTTTCCTCTTCAGGTGCGGTACTGTTGCCTCTTCAGGTGCGGTATTGTTGCCCCTTTAGGTGCGGTACTGCGGTATTGTTGCCTCTTCAGGTGCGGTACTGTTGCCAACACGCGCAATGATCACTTCTTGCTTCACGTGCTTTTAAACTCAATGGCTCAATTACCGAGGCCGAAAATAATCGTGTCTACCGGCCACGCTCTTCCATATGATGTAGGATACCATATAAAAGAAGAAAAAGGGATATGTACTAATTTATGATTTCAAAGTTTATATAATAAACCAAACACCATTTATTTTGCACCACCCACTTTTTGACCATTTATTTATTGGTTCGTGTCTATATCTGAGAATCCCTAGAAGAATCGAATTACAGACCATTCTAGAGATCTTCAAATAAAGAGTCTGTAGTAAAGAAGTCACGTAGAAATAATCCTTTCAAAATGTTCTGTATATAGTGAAAGTGTCACGCAATACAAAATAATGTACTTTTTTTAGCTACGTACAGTTTTGAATTAAAATAATTAAAAAATATCTTTAAAAAATAATATGCTAAGAAACCAAATTAGAGTTTTTTTTTTCTCAAATAAAATAGTGCAACATTATAAAGACACCACGTAAAAATAAACATTTTATTGTTTTTAATTTACAAGAATTCAGTGACAAAAAAACTGGGACCAACTTTTTTGATAAACAACCCACAAGCCGCTACTGTAATTTTCCTCTTGAAACACGCACCCCTAAAGCATTGAGTTATTATTTAAAAAAAACCGTTTGACACTTGGAATAATTAGACTAAATTATATTTATTGCCTTTGTTTAGTTAAAATTACTGTCACTAAATGTTTTATAAATAAATGACTAAGTGGAAAACGGTTCGTTCAGACAATTATTCCAATTTTCTACTTCTGAATGTACTCGTATGTACTCGTATATTAATTGTTTCACTAGATTTTCAGAATTCTATTTCTCTGCAATGATTTTTATTTTTCGCTTTTATCTTTTTGTCTTCTTTGATAAGGGTACACATGTGAACCTAGCTAACATATAACATGATGTGTGATAATGTCGAAATAATATGTAGACAGTAAAATTTATTTTAATCTTATCTTTAAAATAATTTTAATTTGTCGGTGTGAGTAGTGAGTAAGCTGGTGAGGTCGATTTAATTATTGACGTTTTCTCTTAGAGGCTGATTTTACTTTTAAGCTTTTTTTTTTATCTGAATTTATTAATTCGTTATGAAACCAAATATGTTTGATAACTTTTGGAGTAAAAGATGTACATATGAAGAAGCATAGCTCAAAAGGATAGGTGACGTCCGTCTTCATCCCTTGCCAGGGATGACTAGCTCCACAACTGATTTTAATGCCTGTCAAGAGGCCCAGTTATTGACATGGCAACATCGGTTATTTTCATCCCCATGAGAAGAGAGACATGATTTTTTTTCCGTGTGTCAGGGTGCGTTTTGGCTCTCCGTTGGTTTATCCAAGCTATTGGACTACCCAATTTTTTTCCGACCACGTTAGCTTTAATAGCAAGCTTTTAGCTTCAATCTTGCGCCTTTTCAATTTAGATCAATCTGTAGTTCACATTTTGTGACTCTAAGATGATAAACAGAGTTTATTATTTCTAAATAAATCCATTCAACCTTTGGCTCAATTGGCTGATGATATTACGAGATAGTTTTACTGTGAAAGTAATGGAAACTTGCAAGATTGTTTGAACCTCTAGTTCGTCGTCGCTATTATTTTTTCACACTAATTTTGTATTGTGTGTGTTTTAATTGTATTGTGTTGCACTTTCGTTGAATATAGTGTAACCTGGCGGATGTATTTCCACATAACAATCTCTTCAAATCAAACCAAAACATGTTTTAGGTCCCGAAGTAAAAACCAGACTGGAATAATAATAAAAATGACATTCAACGGAAATCGAGCCCGCAAACCTCGAGTCGGAAGACAGAGATCTCACCAACTGGGCTACGTAGGTTGTTGTAAGTGGATTAATAGGTTATAAAATTAAGAAAAAGAAAAACGATGAATGTTTTTAATGAATTAAAATGACTTCCATCCTTTTTAGAAATACAACAAAAATAAAACATACCTTGATCAGATAAACTGGAAATGTTTGTTGCCATGGCGTGTAATGCCTACAATTAGTCCGTAGTTTAAGCCTTAAAAGAAATATTCTCTCAGTCTCATGTAATTTAGTCATGGAACGGTATTATGCCTTGAATAGCCTCAGAAAATTATTTTATTTTACGTTTGGGCAAACAAAACGCAGGTAGGCCATATCATAATGGAGAAGATGGAGATAAAAAAGAAAGATATAATGTAAAAAAATGTACTTAATTGTCATGTTATACATTATTCAGACGAGACTGCCGTTAAATGTTGTTGATTTAGGAGCACTTGTATTTTTTTTTGTGATATTCAACAGGGATGTACAGTACCCGGCGGTAAGTAATACACATCGTTTGTAGAGTGTCGTCGTGACTACGATAGCGGACTGTTAGCGCATCGTGCGACAGAGACGACGTTCTACAAACGATATGTATTACTGACCACCGAGTACTGTATCCGATTTAATGGTTCCAGCCACCACTTTCCTATTCTTACTCTTAATTTTTTTTGGAACATTTTTATTAACATGTTCAAATTTTCACAATTATTGGTATATAGGTTAGTCAAAAAGTTTTAAAAGCGGAAATTAAAATACATTTTTTTTGGAGCGAAATCACTTTTATTGTTCAGTATAGTCTCTCATAAGATCAATACACTTGGTCCAACGATCTTCCAACTTTGTTGTCCCATCACGGAAGTGACTTTCTGGAAGGCCTGCAAAATAGTCCTCTACGACGGCTATAACCTCTTCGTTTGATGAAAAATGCTTTCCAAGAAGGAATTTTTTGAGGTGTGAGAACAGCCAGAAGTCAGAGGGAGCTAAATCTGGCGAATAGGGTGGATGCTGCAACAATTCGTACCCCAATTCACTGATTTTCGCGATGGTTTTTTCAGCTGTGTGAGCAGGTGCATTGTCTTGATGAAAAATGATTTTTTTCTTCTGCAAACCGGTTCTTTTTTCACCATTTTTTTCATCCAACTGGTCCAAAAGGTCACAATAATAATCAGAGTTGATTGTCTTACCAGTTTGGAGATAATCTATCAATAAAATTCCTTTTGCATCCCAAAAAACTGACGCTAACACCTTCTTGGCCGATTTCTGGACACGAACTTGCTTCGGAGCCAAAGTGCCTGGTTCACACCACTCCATAGCCTCTTGGTTTGATTCAGGATCATGGTGGTAGACCCAAGTCTCATTCATAGTGATGAATCGACGCAAAAAATCCTTTTTATCTTTTCATAATTGCTTCAAATGTTGCTCAGAAAGTCGCATTCGAACGTGTTTTTGTTGCATTGTTAGCAAATGCGGAACCCATTGTGCACACAGTTTTTTGAAACCCAAAACTTCAGCCAAAATATGCCATGTTGTTCCATGTGAGATACCTATGGTGTCAGCTATCACATCCACAGTCGATCGATGATCTTCCTAAACCATATCCTGTATTTTCGCTATGATTTCTGGTGTTGATGCACTTTTTGGACGTCCTGAGCGTGGATCGTCTTCAACGCTTGTACGGCCACGCTTAAACTCCAAAACCCATCGGTGAATGGCTGGGAATGAAGGAGAAGACTTCTTTAATACTTTCACTAACTTTGCATGGATCTCAGTAGCCGATAAACCTCCCAAAAGAAAGAATTTAATCACTTCACGATATTCGGATTTTTCCATTGTTAAAAAATACACTGACACGTCAACTTCAAATGGCTTGTAAACAAAGAATGAATTGACAGATCGAAATGAAATTTTGATTATGTTCTCATGAAAGATGAAATAATAAAATGGCGTAGAAATTTTGGTTTTACTACTGCTCTATAGATGTCGCTTTCAAAACTTTTTGACTAACCTATTAGTACCCGGCGGTAAGTAATACACATCGGGCTTATAAGTAGTATGTAGGTGTTAATTATTTCTAAGATCTCATATATTAAGATTGAATAAATAAAATAAAATGATATGTAGGAAAATAAGTTTAAATAAGTTCATAAATTATAACATATAATTAAGATTAGTTAAGTAATAAATTTGTATATAGGTATAGCCTTGACAAATGTTTGTATAGTAATTTACTTGTTTAATAAAAAAAAAAAAAAAACATCGGGCTTAATAAAGAGACTGTCGCTTCGTAGAGCGTCGTCTCTGTCGTACGATACGCTAACAGTCCGTGCGACAGAGACGACGCTCTACAAAGCGACAGTCTCTTTCTTAAGCCCGATGTGTATTACTTACCGTCGGGTACTATACACATCCTGACTTAGAATACCCTTGAGGAGAGTCTGCTCTCTGAACAGCGCTATATAAATTGTCTTTTTATTATTATTATTTAGCTGTCATTAAGTAAGCAATACTTATTTGTTAGTGTCTTTGGTTGGAGTTACAGATCAGGTTGATTTCTGATGGTTTTCAAACTGGTATTTTTAACGGTTGTACATGGTTATTACTCCTTAAACTTCAGAAGACATCTACGCGCATGTTTGTTCACACACAAATAACAAACAAGAAAAATAACTTTACCCCTTGTTGATGGATGAGCTTTTGTTAAATGCGTTTGACAATTCTTTACGTCATCGTTAATTAAGATTACTTTTGGTGCTGTATTCAAGAATCAAACTATTCAGATAGTCACCACTGGTATATGGATTGATTGACCTGGTTGAAGGAATTTTCCGATTGACCTGGTTGAAGGAATTTTCCGATTAAATGGTTGAAGGATTTTTCCGATATTGATATATTTTAATATAATTTTATTGATTTATAAATGATAAGAATTATTATAAATACATCATTTTTTTTAAATGCACAGGTAATCTATAAAATGAACATTCAATAAATATCGATCTGGGTTTGTTATCTTTCATAGATATGACCGAAGTCATAAGTATCCTTACACCCTCGAACATTTGACGGAAAAAAGTGCCTGTGTCGTTCGAGGGGAGTAGCACAGCGCGGGATTCGAACCGATGACCTTCCGCATGGAAGTCTAGCGCGTTACCATGCACCTTATTATATATTTACTTTATTCAACCATTCTTTCCTTGGTCTTCTTTTAACGCGCCTTTTACTCACATTTGTACTATGTATTTTATTGTAAGTATTTCTTTATTCCTTCGTTCCACATGTCCAAATCATCTCAACGTGCCCTTCATTATTATTTAAATAATCACCTCAAGATATTACATAAATAGTTCCAATCGTTCTATAACCTCAAAAACTGTATCAAAACCATGTTCAACAATTTCTCATCATACACTCAATATTCGCACCAGTCATTAGCTTACTCATGCCAAACCTCCAAAAGTCTCCTCCCTTTTCGCTCTTCCCACTAAAAATGAGCCATCCTGTTATGTAATATATATTTTTTGATTTGAAGGCTCTGCATTAAAAAAATAATAACTTCCCTCAGGAACGTGCTGAAAGTATTTTTTTAATTAATTTATTTATTTATTTATTATTACATATGACAAGAAATATACATCATTTGTGAAAACCCAACAGGTTATTTAATTTGAACATACAATTTTAATGGATCTGGGTTTGTTGTTTTTCATTTGTCGTATCCCCAGTAAACTAAGCTTTTGCCTGTATCTCACTGAGGATATTTAGCATGAAAAAATAAATCGATACTTCTTTCCGATTTTTGATTACACAAAAACAAAACCCCGTTGCACGTTCTCATCAACCTGATAAACAGTGACACTCAATTACAACTGGAAACATCATGCGAAATTAAACTTCTCACACATCATCACTCCAGAAAGACCAAAAATATTCATCCCACAATATACTGCACACAATCATAAGCATAAAAATAAAAAACATACAGAAACACAAAAACAACAAAATTTAAAACAACAAGAAGAAACCCACACTCACGAGCCCACACAAATCTTTTCCACACGTCATTCATCCTGAAAGCCCAAGTACTCAAAATCCTGTCGCAATAACAACCACGCTCGGATTGACTGTAAATGGTTTTCCTACCTTTGCCTTTATTGAATTCGGCACGCCATTGTATGTCATGGGAGCATATTGCCATTGGTGCTAGGAACTGCATTATTTTTTTTGCTTTTTTTTTAATTTCACATTTAAATGTAAATTTTTGGTGATTTGTTTTCGAAAAACACATTAAGAATGCTCGTGGATTCCTTGAAAAATATTCACATGTGTAAATCCCGCAAATTCTCATTTATAAAAGGGATTACAATTAGAGCAAAACATTAAATAATTTATCATTCGCTTAAGAACTTAAGCCGCCTCAAAAGTTAGTCTGTTTACCCACCTCCATCCGCACCAACTAGAACAATATGCTAAAAGGTGAATTACGTTCGAGGTGCGAACACCTTTTAATAATGAAATACCGAATATTTTCTTTACCCACAAAACAAGTCGATGTCGTCCTCATGAATTATTCATCGGGGTTGGAATAAAACTGGCTTCGGTAAGTGGGGAAAATATAAGTTTTAAGCACGGGAATACACAGCTGTCATAAAACAACTTGAAAAGAGTTAAATTATTAAGAATGTAATTTGTGAGTGTTTTATGTATTTTTTGTGTAAACAACATGTCTTATTTAGATCAAAGCATTTTTTTAAATGTTTGTAAATTCAATTTATTGATTTTTTAAACGTGTTTGACTAAGGGGATTAAAAATTGGATAACACTGCATTTTATTGTAGATGTTTGTCTACCATTTAGCGTTTCCATAAAAGGGAGGGAACAATATTTTTACTCTTTTAACCGTAATTTAATCGTGTACGTAAATCAAAACACTTAAGAAAGAAAGAAAAAAAAAACATATTGTAGTTTCGTCTAGTTCCGATAAATATAATGCAAAGAGTTTTGTATTAGATTTCTCGTAGAAAAATAATAAAAATAAACTCCTCTTCTCAAAAGAGTTGTTACTCGAGAATCGAAATAATAAATTTAATACAGATTGATCATAAAGAAAGAAAGGGGAAAAACATGTTTGGTAAGAAAACCGCAGAAATCTTATGTATATACTACAACGACATCTTTATAGATCTTTCGATGTGTGATAATAATACATACGGCTTTAGATGAATTTTAGTGTATGTGTTTAGTGTTCATATATAATCATAGACTTTCGATGTGTGATAGTAATACATACGCCTTTAGATAAAGTTTAGTGTATGTGTTTAGTTTTCATATATAATCATAGACTTTCGATGTGTGATAGTAATACATACGCCTTTAGATAAAGTTTAGTGTATGTGTTTAGTGTTCATATATAATCATAGACTTTCGATGTGTGATAGTAATACAAACGGCTTTAGATGAAGTTTAGTGTATGTGTTTAGTGTTCATATATAATCATAGACTTTCGATGTGTGATAGTAATAATACATACGGCTTTAGATGAAGTTAAGTGTATGTGTTTAGTGTTCATATATTGTATAATCATAGACTTTCGATGTGTGATAGTAATACATACGGCTTTAGATGAAGTTTAGTGTATGTGTTTAGTGTTCATATATAATCATAGACTTTCGATGTGTGATAGTAATACACACGGCTTTAGATGAAGTTTAGTGTATGTGTTTAGTGTTCATATATAATCATAGACTTTGATAAAACTTCTCAAAAAATGTTATCTTCTATAATAATCAAAAAATGATATTTAAAAAAAAATCCGTTTGTATATTACCATCGATTTTTTTAATTCCATTTGATATATTAAATAGTTTGTCAGAGAGAAATAATTATTTTTAGCCCCAATAATCAAGTCTCTAGTTAAAAAAATACTGCAAACGGAACTCGCATTTTACCACCCCAAACGTTGGCAATACTATCGTGCGTGAAAAAATGAGAACACGCATACTTATTATGCCTGTGACTGTTGCCACAAGACATATTTTTAATCAGACTGATAGTTTTATTTTTTTTCGGAATATTCAGGAATTGAATCCGAAAGTTCTGAGTGGAAGACATGTGTCTTAAAAACGACGTCAAAGAAGTCATCAGCATCCATGACCTAGTCGGTAAGACGTTTCTTTTCAATCTGAATTTTTCGAGTAAAATTTCTGATGTTAAATAAAGTGGTACCAAGAGTTCATCTGCAAACATTACTACTCCACTTGTGGGGGTATTGTAACTACATATATTTGATGAACAACAAGTAACGTGCTTAGTCCAGTGGTTTTTAACATGTAGGCAATATTAAGGAAACCAAAGACTAAGGTTTACCCCGTTCTTCAACATGTCTGCATAACCAATTTCGATATGTGAAAGGTAGTCGTATACAAAAAAATATGTTATAGAAGCATATTTAAGAAGTGATAATGTTCAATTATCATTTTAGGTAAAATAATATTTTAAAAAACATTAGTTTATTTCATAATGAATATAGAAATTTAAAAAAACATTAATAAATTGGTATTTCAACGAATTATACTAAAATTACTTTGATAAATGAGCAGTGCTAATATGTCATATTTTCTAAATAATAATTAATTACACGCGGGGCAAAGTGATGATTGAAAATAATTAATAATTTATTACACGTAGGGCTAAGTGATGTTTGAAAAAAGTAAATAATTGTAGTTTGATATTTTGCCCCAGGGTTTCAACCACTCACCAGAAAATTTTTCATCAAGAAAATGAAATAAGTTTTCAAATTACTTTTCGCCCTAAATGAGGTTCCCCTCAGAAAGTTTGCTTGTCTACTGAAATCTTGGTTATAATTTTATCCGTGATAATATGACTGTAAAAAACTTAGCTTATTAGGATGTTCTACAACACTGCCCTACAAAATCTTACTTTTTGATTTGTTCAAAAGGTTCTTTTACATGTTCATAAAGAAAAAGCAAGGAAAAGCCAAAGAAAAAATAAGTACACAAACTATCACTGAAATTACACTTCTGGATTTGGGTGTGGGAACTTTTTCAGACAGTTTTAAATTGTTTCTTGAATCTTAAAAAAATACGTTTGTTTTACTTTGTGGTATCATGTTTATAATTTTTTTTAAATAAAATAAATTAATCGCTTATTTTTTATTTTGTATTTGTCACTGTTATATTTGTGTTCATTACCGGTTTCAAAGATATCTGTCTTCCTCATCAGGTGAAGATGAACTAAATTATGTCTAAAATATTTTTGGTAACTGTAGCAGGTACGGAAGAGAAGGGTGATAATTATTGACTAATAAGGTTAGGGAAGGGGGTAGGCGTCCGAAGGATGGGCTACCTACGATTTCTCTTTCTTCGTTTCTTTCTTTCAGAATATCCTTCAATCGATCCAACCACACTTTCCTTGGTCTTGTTCTCCCACGCATTCCACTCATATTTATAAGATTTATCTATTTTAGCCTTTCTTCAATAATTTGTTCCACACGCTCAAACCATCTCAACGTGCTCTTCTTTATCTTACTTAATACAACACACCGCACAGTAATAAGGGTAGGGAAAAGCTCCAATACAAAAATGGTGGTTACTTCGCAAAGTAAAAGTGTTCCAGTAATCATCAGACGCACTCCAGTAAAACTAAATATCTCATCGTAGTACCTAAACTTATTGACTCTTTCCAGTACAAGTCTATCAGACATGTGCTTTTAAGACCTATTTTTTGACGTTCTTTAGACTAGCTAGGTACAAGAGAACAGATCTCCATGGTCCAGGTACAAGAGAAAAGATCTCCATGGTATTTCTATCCACATACACAGCCCTTACCTCGCACACATCTATACATATTCTGTTTCTCATAATATCTCTTCTCGAGGAAACTAGCAAACACACTCATGCATTTCGAGTCACTGTTTGAAACACACCAACAACGGTTCGAGTCACTGTTTGAAACACACCAACGACGGTTCGAGTCACTGTTTGAAACACATCAACGACGGTTAGAGCCGCTATTTGAAACACACCAACGGCTATCGAATTTTATTATAATACTACTGAAAGTTTTTATAGCGCCAGTTTCTAAGCGATTGATATTAAATTTGAATAAAACATTAAACATTTTATAACGCTTTTGACTACTTTATTTGAAACAAGACAATAAATGGCTCGCGTAATATCACCAATTTAAACTTTATACGCAATAAAATCATGGGATATTAAACATTTTTATGTGTTATGACTACAAGAAAAGTTTTTATGTACTTTTGAAGTGTCTTTGCATTTTATTAAGTTTTATTTTATTAGACATGTCTTCTGACGTTTAAGCTTATTTAAAAAAAATTTTTTTTTAAAGATATATTCATGTTTGCTTTTAATAAGGCGAATCATTCCGTACATTGATAGTGACAACAAAGCGGTATGAGAAAAAAATATACACAAATATATGATTCACTAAAATAATCCAAACTAGATGTTGTCAAATGGTCTATTCACTTATCATGTTCCAAACGAAAAATTTGGGTATTGCATTAAACCTTCATTATATATAATACAATCGAGAGAGTTATTAAGGTACCAGATGACAAACTTTTCGGATTAACAATAAATATGTTAAGGAGACCTTTACTGAAAACCTGATTGCAATTGATTTAAAAATAATCGGATACCAATAAAAATCGAACCAGATACTTAAGACTGGAGGACAGGTGTGTTCATAACCAACCCCCCGTTGTTGTTAGCCAATGGCGTCAGTCCTTTTAATATTGTTTTTATAAGGGATTGTAGGATAGGGGAAACCTACGGTCTGTGAAGTGGCACTGGAGCTTATCAATTAATCCAAGAGGGTCGTTAATGAAAACTGTTGTCCTTAACGTGATGATAATTGTTGAATTTAAAAAACTACAGTGATTCACTCATGTCGTTCCTTGCGTTGTCTGCTAAAAAAAAAACAGATTTTTACCGTAGGGTTTCTCGTTCCATTCGTGATAATGATAAGAAAACAAAAAAAAAACAATTTTATTGTATTTAGACAGAACATTTAATGTAATTCTAGTTGACTGGAAGATAATTACATGGTAACGAATCGATCAGGTTGTTCTGTATTCAATAAAAAAAACAATTTTATTGTATTTAGACAGAACATTTAGTGTAATTCTTGTTGACTGGAAGATAATTACATGGTAACGAATCGATCAGGTTGTTCTGTATTCAATAAAAAAAAACAATTTTATTGTATTTAGACAGAACATTTAATGTAATTCTAGTTGACTGGAAGATAATTACATGGTAACGAATCGATCAGGTTGTTCTGTATTCAATAAAAAAAAAACAATTTTATTGTATTTAGACAGAACATTTAATGTAATTCTAGTTGACTGGAAGATAATTACATGGTAACGAATCGATCAGGTTGTTCTGTATTCAATAAAAAAAAACAATTTTATTGTATTTAGACAGAACATTTAATGTAATTCTAGTTGACTGGAAGATAATTACATGGTAACGAATCGATCAGGTTGTTCTGTATTCAATAAAAAAAAACAATTTTATTGTATTTAGACAGAACATTTAATGTAATTCTAGTTGACTGGAAGATAATTACATGGTAACGAATCGATCAGGTTGTTCTGTATTCAATAAAAAAAAAACAATTTTATTGTATTTAGACAGAACATTTAATGTAATTCTAGTTGACTGGAAGATAATTACATGGTAACGAATCGATCAGGTTGTTCTGTATTCAATAAAAAAAAACAATTTTATTGTATTTAGACAGAACATTTAATGTAATTCTAGTTGACTGGAAGATAATTACATGGTAACGAATCGATCAGGTTGTTCTGTATTCAATTAAAAAAAAACAATTTTATTGTATTTAGACAGAACATTTAATGTAATTCTAGTTGACTGGAAGATAATTACATGGTAACAAATCGATCAGGTTGTTCTGTATTCAATAAAAAAAAACAATTTTATTGTATTTAGACAGAACATTTAATGAAATTCTAGTTGACTGGAAGATAATTACATGGTAACGAATCGATCAGGTTGTTCTGTATTCAATAAAAAAAACAATTTTATTGTATTTAGACAGAACATTTAATGTAATTCTAGTTGACTGGAAGATAATTACATGGTAACGAATCGATCAGGTTGTTCTGTATTCAATAAAAAAAAACAATTTTATTGTATTTAGACAGAACATTTAATGTAATTCTAGTTGACTGGAAGATAATTACATGGTAACGAATCGATCAGATTGTTCTGTATTCAATAAAAATGTAATACAAAATATGTGTCATACTAAGGTTGGAAGTGTCATAATAAAGTTGGAAGAGTCATAATAAGGTTGGAAGTGTCATAATAAGGTTGGAAGAGATTCCTGGAAGAGATTAAGTGTCATAATAAGGTTGGAAGAGTCATAATAAGGTTGGAAGAGATTGCTGGAAGAGATTAAGTGTCATAATAAGGTTGGAAGAGTCATAATAAGGTTGGAAGAGTCATACTAAGGTTGAAAGAGATTGCTGGAAGAGATTAAGTGTCATACAAAGGTTGGAAGAGATTGCCACATGGCAATAAACTCACCAGGTTAAAAAAAAAGGTTGGCAGTATAGTGCTACAATATTATTATTGTTATAGACTTCCTTTACTATTTTTGATAATATTTAAACTTTATTTTGATATAAAACTGTAATTTAATTTATCAGTTCAGTAGAAAAAAAAAGTAATTTTATTTTTAATATTTTTTATGTATTTTTTAACATATGCATATGCGAGGAAGTGCCTTTATAGCATTAAACATAACTTGTCGTTTTTGTAATATTTAAAAAAATTCAGTTGGTTCATTTCCCAAATTAGAGCACCCTTGTGGAGAGTTTGCCTTCTAAACGGCGCTTTAAAAAAAATCCTTTTATCGTTATTGTGTTGAAGATTTCAAATATAAAATAAAAATGTATATTTTACGTTTAACTTCAGAAAGAAAAAAAATAATAAAGTCCATAACAGATATAGGATAAAACAAAAATAATAAAGTCCATAACAGATATAGGATAAAACAAAAATAATAAAATCCATAACAGATATAGGATAAAACAAAAATAATAAAGTCCATAACAGATATAAGATAAAACAAAAATAGTTTGAATATTCGGGACTCATTTCGATGAAGAATATAATTTTTATTTAATTTATTCCAGAACCATGAAAATAAAACACGGGTTTTCAATCTGAATTTATTATTTGAAGAAAAATAACTTTTTTGACGCAAAACAGTAAACAAAATTGCCTCAAATTCATTTGCCACTTCTGGCTGTGGACTTGTGAATATTCGCGGTTTCCTATTGAGCTGTCCAAAATAATTTGCATAATTACTTCGCAACTAAAAAGGGAAAATTTTTCATTAAAATAAAACGAAGGGGATCTCAGTATTCCGGAAGGATTTCTTTTTTATTTTGAGAAACCTTGTTTATTGTTTAAAATGATATGATACATTTTTTTAAATATCTCGTAATAAATTATTTTTCGCATTTCCGAAAAAGGAAATTTAAACAAAACCTTACGAGATTTTGGTGTGAGTTGAAAGTCTTTATGAGATTTTGCACAAAGCAAAAGAAACGACGATCCGTGAAAGATTAAAAAGAGAACATCTTTTTTAAATTCGTTTTTAAACCTTTTCACTTGCGATAGACATTTTGGAAATGTTTAAGAAATTAATGTTATAAAAAATATTTTACATTTCAGATGTAAAGTTCAACTAATGGACAACGGATCTACAAAACACTATATAGTGCATTTACAAAAGAATGCTTTCATAACTTATTAATACATGCATTCACAGAAGGACGCTTCATAACTTATTTATACATGCATTCAGAGAAGGATGCTTTCATAAGTTATTGATCCATGCATTCACTGAAGGATGCTTTCATAACTTATAAATCCATGTATTCACTGAAGGATGTTTTCATAACTTATTAATCCATGCATTCGCAGAAGAATGTTTTCATAACTTATTGATCTATGCATTCACAGAAGGATGTTTTCATAACTTATTGATCCATGCATTCACAGAAGAATGTTTTCATAACTTATTGATATATGCATTCACAGGATGCTTTTATAACTTATTAATCCATGCATTCACAGAAGGATGTTTTCATAACTAATTGATCTATGCATTCACAAAAGGATACTTTCATAACTTATTGATTCATGCATTCACAGAAGGATGCTTTCATAACTTATTAATCTATGCATTCACAGAAGGATGCTTTCATAACTTATTGATCCATGCATTCACAGAATAATGTTTTCATAACTTATTGATATATGCATTCACAGAAGGGTGTTTTCATAACTTATTGATCTATGCATTCACAGGATGCTTTCATAACTTAGTAATCCATGCATTCACAGAAGGATGTTTTCATAACTTATTGATCTATGCATTCACAAAAGGATGCTTTCATAAGTTATTGATCCATGCATTCACAGAAGGATGCTTTTATAAGTTATTGATCCATGCATTCACTGAAGGATGCTTTCATAATTTATTAATCCATGTATTCACAGAATAATGTTTTCATAACTTATTGATATATGCATTTACAGAATGATGCTTTCATAACTTATTAATCCATGTATTCACAGAATAATGTTTTCATAACTTATTGATATATGCATTCACAGAAGGGTGTTTTCATAACTTATTGATCTATGCATTCACAGGATGCTTTCATAACTTAGTAATCCATGCATTCACTGAAGGATGTTTTCATAACTTATTGATATATGCATTCACAGAAGGGTGTTTTCATAACTTTTTGATTTATGCATTCACAGGATGCTTTCATAACTTAGTAATCCATGCATTCACTGAAGGATGTTTTCATAACTTATTGATCTATGCATTCACAAAAGGATGCTTTCATAACTTATTGATCCATGCATTCACAGAAGGATGCTTTTATAAGTTATTGATCCATGCATTCACAGAAGGATGCTTTCATAACTTATTGATCCATGCATTCACTGAATAATGTTTTCATAACTTATTGATATATGCATTCACAGAAGGGTGTTTTCATAACTTATTGATCTATGCATTCACAGGATGCTTTCATAACTTAGTAATCCATGTATTCACAGAAGGATGTTTTCATAACTTATTGATCTATGCATTCACAAAAGGATGCTTTCATTAGTTATTGATCCATGCATTCACAGAAGGATGCTTTCATAACTTATTGATCCATGCATTCACTGAAGGATGCTTTCATAACTTATTAATCCATGCATTCACAGAATAATGTTTTCATAACTTATTGATATATGCATTTACAGAATGATGCTTACATAACTTATTAATCCATGTATTCACAGAATAATGTTTTCATAACTTATTGATATATGCATTCACAGAAGGGTGTTTTCATAACTTATTGATCTATGCATTCACAGGATGCTTTCATAACTTAGTAATCCATGCATTCACTGAAGGATGTTTTCATAACTTATTGATCTATGCATTCACAAAAGGATGCTTTCATAACTTATTGATCCATGCATTCACAGAAGGATGCTTTTATAAGTTATTGATCCATGCATTCACAGAAGGATGCTTTCATAACTTATTGATCCATGCATTCACTGAATAATGTTTTCATAACTTATTGATATATGCATTCACAGAATGATGCTTACATAACTTATTAATCCATGTATTCACAGAATAATGTTTTCATAACTTATTGATATATGCATTCACAGAAGGGTGTTTTCATAACTTATTGATCTATGCATTCACAGGATGCTTTCATAACTTAGTAATCCATGCATTCACAGAAGAATGTTTTTATAACTTATTGATCTATGCATTCATAAAAGGATGCTTTCATAACTTATTGATCCATGCATTCACAGAAGGATGCTTTTATAAGTTATTGATCCATGCATTCACAGAAGGATGCTTTCATAACTTATTGATCCATGCATTCACTGAATAATGTTTTCATAACTTATTGATATATGCATTCACAGAAGGGTGTTTTCATAACTTATTGATCTATGCATTCACAGGATGCTTTCATAACTTAGTAATCCATGCATTCACAGAAGGATGTTTTCATAACTTATTGATCTATGCATTCACAAAAGGATGCTTTCATAAGTTATTGATCCATGCATTCACAGAAGGATGCTTTCATAACTTATTGATCCATGCATTCACTGTAGGATGCTTTCATAACTTATTAATCCATGCATTCACAGAATAATGTTTTCATAACTTATTGATATATGCATTTACAGAATGATGCTTACATAACTTATTAATCCATGTATTCACAGAATAATGTTTTCATAACTTATTGATATATGCATTCACAGAAGGGTGTTTTCATAACTTATTGATCTATGCATTCACAGGATGCTTTCATAACTTAGTAATCCATGCATTCACTGAAGGATGTTTTCATAACTTATTGATCTATGCATTCACAAAAGGATGCTTTCATAACTTATTGATCCATGCATTCACAGAAGGATGCTTTTATAAGTTATTGATCCATGCATTCACAGAAGGATGCTTTCATAACTTATTGATCCATGCATTCACTGAAGGATGCTTTCATAACTTATTGATATATGCATTCACAGAAGGATGTTTTCATAACTTATTGATCAACGCATTCACAGAAGGATGCTTTCATAACTTATTTATCCATGCATTCACAGAAGAATGTTTTCATAACTTATTGATCTATGCATTCACAGAATGCTTTCACAACTTATTAATCCATGCATTCACAGAAGAATGTTTTTATAACTTATTGATCTATGCATTCATAAAAGGATGCTTTCATAACTTATTGATCCATGCATTCACAGAAGGATGCTTTTATAAGTTATTGATCCATGCATTCACAGAAGGATGCTTTCATAATTTATTAAATTTTAACATTTTTTTGACGAACTCCCTAAAATGGATCACCATATTTAATATTACACGACAAAAACAGTTTTGAGTAACAATTACCTCACATTCATTTAATATTTAAATTTTTTTAATTTTTTTTTGTAACTGAAGGGCGCCAACGTTGTTTTTTGTAAACGTTGAATCAAGAGATGATTACCAAGGTATATTTTCAATCATCACATTAAACACTTTGATCTTAAAAGGTAATTAATCTCCTCGGAAGCCTTCGGAGAAATCTCTATTTTTTTCTCCTTTCACAACGCCCACCAGTAATATTTTATTTACACGGTGTGAGAGGTTTTAGATTTATTGAAGGCTTCGTTCTTTTAGTGTTAATAGTATTTCCACAGTGCACCTTAAAAGATTCTGAAATTTCACACACAGACTTCTGAAAGCTGAATTGGCTGAAAATTTTCTTCTCGAATCTTATATATTTTACAACACATTTTTGTCTGAGACTTTGGTTTTTGTTTAATGAAATTTATGAAGGTTCGTAAAAGAAAACGCACGATAGTTTATTATAAGATTAAGCAGACAAAATTGGGTAAAATGTTTAAGTATATTTGTGAAGTTTATACCAAAAATATATTTTATTTTAGAATTTTATGTTTAGTCGAATAAAATTCTAATGAACAAATTAATTATACCCATTTCATATATTACTTTTCAACTTATCTGATTCGGTTATACAGACATGTTGAAAAATGTGGCAGATATCATTTTTTCTTTAGCCTTAGTAATCGACGGAATCGAACCCAACCGTGGTTCAAAATGGCAAATGTTGACAACACTAAACACATAAAGATACATTAACACTCGCACATGTTAACGACGCGAGTGGGTATCGTTACCAAGCAAACTCTTTTACGTAAATAAGATCGCCTTTATTTCATATGACAAAGACATAATTTTTTCTTTAGTCCTAGTAATCGATGGAATTGAACCGAATCGTGGTTCGAAATGGCAAATGTTGACAAAATTAAACAGGTAAAGATACAATAACTCTCGCACATGTATACCATGCGTGTGAGTATTGTTACTAAGCAAACTCTTTACAAAAATAAGATCACCTTTTTTTTATGTGACAGAGACATACTTTTTCTTTAGTCCTAGTAATCGATGGAATTGAACCCAATCGTGGTTCGAAATGGCAAATGTTGACAATACTAAACACGTAAAGATACAATAACTCTCGCACATGTATACCATGCGTGTGAGTATTGTTACTAAGCAAACTCTTTACAAAAATAAGATCACCTTTTTTTTATGTGACAGAGACATACTTTTTCTTTAGTCCTAGTAATCGATGGAATTGAACCCAATCGTGGTTCGAAATGGCAAATGTTGACAATACTAAACACGTAAAGATACAATAACTCTCGCACATGTATACCATGCGTGTGAGTATTGTTACTAAGCAAACTCTTTACAAAAATAAGATCACCTTTTTTTTATGTGACAGAGACATACTTTTTCTTTAGTCCTAGTAATCGATGGAATTGAACCCAATCGTGGTTCGAAATGGCAAATGTTGACAATACTAAACACGTAAAGATACAATAACTCTCGCACATGTATACCATGCGTGTGAGTATTGTTACTAAGCAAACTCTTTACAAAAATAAGACCACCTTTTTTTTTATGTGACAGAGACATACTTTTTCTTTAGTTCTAGTAATCGATGGAATTGAACCGAATCGTGGTTCGAAATGGCAAATGTTGACAACACTAAACACGTAAAGAGGTAATAACTCTCGCACATGTATACGACGTGTGTAAGTATTGTTACCAAGCAAATTCTTTTACAAAAATAAGACCACCTTTTTTTAACACCATCGGGAATCGAACTCGAAACGCTGAAAGTCAACGGTCTTGTACCACTGAGATCGTCAATACGTATTTTTTTTATCATTGAAAACAAATTTCAATGTTCAAACAATAAATATTTTCGTAATTTTTTTTTATTTCTAACCTAGTGGCTGCTTAAATTCTACTTTAAATAATTTTCTTAAATAAAATAAAATATTTAAAATTTTTCTGATTTTATATGAACACTTCATACAAACACTTCACTACATCTTAAACCGAGTATATTACTATCACATGTCACAAGATTTATATATTGTGTATAGTTTATGTCTTGTTTGTGCTCCCCTGAAGATGAGGTGATAGCCTTGAAACCGGTAGGGTTATTTATTTAACACTTTTATTGCAATACATACTGGCGGGCTTATTGCCAGGTGGCAATCTTTTCCAGCCAACTAGACAAAAGTAAATGAAGCAAGTTATATGGTCGCATAAATCATTCAAATGACTATCCATCCCCATGAAATCCATAAATACATACGTGAGCACATATGCCCACGAATCCCACAAAGACGGACAATCACCCAAACAATATTTTTCATCTAAAGTGAGATATCATCAATCAATGGGTTATACCGTTACAAAAAAGTGGGATAAACAGTGTTTGAGAAAATAAATTACAATCACAAGATAAAATAAATTACAATTTACAAAGATTTCTTTGGCGTTCGTCTCCCCTTGGTAAGTTTTCTGCGGGGTTATGTTACAAAACATGTTTTTTTACATATCCAGATGCGAGGAATTTCGATATGGAAAAAAAGATATGGTCCCAGATTGCAGATGATATTTTGTTATTTTCGACGGCTTTAAAATTTAATTGATGCAATTTTAATTGAGAATTGAAAGTGTTTTATGCCTGCACAATTTTATTTTTCAGTTTATCGCTAAACTGGATAAAATCGCTGACCTCTGTGATTTAAGATGATGCGATGCGATGAATCTTGTTGATGATGATAATAATTATAAAAGGACAATTGCTGTAAATAGTACCGTTTAGAGAAGAAACTCTCCTCTGACTGAGGATTCGAATTCACTCATAAATTTTGATGAGACCTCGCACTAATTTTGATGAGCAACTTCACCCGTATTTCTGACACTAAGAGGTAGACTATTCCACACCACAGGACCAGCAACGGCAAAAGCTCTATCATAATACCCCATCCCATAGGATTGTTTAAATGTATAATAAATTGAAGGAACATTCCTCAGACACAGATTTGAAAGATTCAATGGAGATATCCCGTTGAGGGACTTGAATACAAGGGGACAAAGTTTGAAATCAATTTGTTCGCAACACGTATGCTTACTGAGTGTTGGGAACAATTCTACTCCAGAAATTTGAAAAAAATAGTTTTTTTTTGTTTTTTGCATATTCTTAAAGTTTAGAATTTTAAGAATATGTTCTCAGGGTAAAACAGGGTAAAAAAATTGAAAAAAGTCCGGTTAGGGCTTGTTTGAAAAAAAATCGGTTAGTGGAAATATATTGATTTATAGACTATAAAACCATCAGGTTTTATAGTCCATAACGAGAATGTAATACAATACCGAACAGTCAGTTTAGTTTCCATTTCAGGCATGTTTAACATATTTCTGGTTAGTTGGAAGAGAATACCATATGTAAATAAACTCGTAACCTGGTATGCAATCTTTTTAACTTACCACTAATATGTTAAAAAGGCCTTTAGTAAAAACCAGACTGGAATCCTTTATTTCTTTTTTTTAAAGTTTGGGTTCTAACGGAAATCGAAACCGTAACTCCTGGGTTAGGAGATACGTGTTTTGCCTACTGTGCCACGGAGGTTGTGTATAAGAAAAACGCAAATCAACAAAATTTACAATTTGCTTTATGTTTCGGCAGGCTGTATCATCTTTCTCAGACGCTATTATAGTATCGGCAGGCTGTATCATCTTCCTCAGACGCTATCATAGTATCGGCAGGCTGTATCATCTTCCTCAGACGCTATCATAGTATCGGCAGGCTGTATCATCTTCCTCAGACGCTATCATAGTATCGGCAGGCTGTATCATCTTCCTCAGACGCTATCATAGTATCGGCAGGCTGTATCATCTTCCTCAGACGCTATCATAGTTTTGGCAGGCTGTATCATCTTCCTCAGACGCTATCATAGTATCGGCAGGCTGTATCATCTTCCTCAGACGTTATCATAGTATCGGCAGGCTGTATCATCTTCCTCAGACGCTATCATAGTATCGGCAGGCTGTATCATCTTCCTCAGACGCTATCATAGTATAAAAAACACTTTTCTCTCTAAGTTTTCCGATAGGAAAATAGAGTGATGGTAAAAATTGTAAATTTTAGCCAGTGCAGACTTTCAGTAAGTATCAATCATAAATAAGACTCACTTGATTGAACTTAAAACCAAGGTTATATTGGCATGACCCTCAATTAAGTCCGTGAATTGAGGTACGTAAATATGCTTGAAATATCTAATTTTCATTGAAATTCATCCTATATTCAAGGTTTATTCAATGATGCTTTAAAAAGAGCCTAAAAATGAAATATTATTGGCTTTGTTTATAAATACTTTAAGTTTTTAACAAAAAAAAACATACGTTACATTTAATTAATTATGCTAATTATTTACATTGTATCATATTCATAAAAATACGTTAACACTTAGATTAACAAAGTCGTCTGTATGTATGTAATACGTTTAAACTGAGATTAACAAAGTCGTCGTAATGATGTCCTCGCGGCGGGGTTCGCTTTCTATTGGCGGGGGTGTTTCTCGAATTGGAGGATGTTATGAGATGAGCCAAGACCTTTTAAATGATTTTATCTTAAATGTATTTCCTTCGCCATTAACTTAAAACATACGAGTAAATGCAATTTTATGATATATGTATATATAGTGTCAGCGGTGGCTGGTCTCGAGGTGTGTTGGTGCGCTGAGCACCAATGCACCTCGAGATGCTGAGCGAATATGAAATATCGCTGTCTCACTGTTTACTGTATGTCTCTGTCTGCCCTATATGAATCTCCGTTTCCGTCCGGTGCGTATTGGAGATCGCTCCGGTAGTATTGGCAAACTTGGCCGGTCAATTTGAAAGGAATATTTTTTTAAATTTTACATTACATTTTTTCCTCTTACAACCGGTTTCAATGACAAATGTCTTCTTCGTCAGGGGCTCAAGGACTAAATTTAATATATTTTAACATATGTTTTAACCTCATCCTCAACCCTACGTGCCTCCCCCGTCTACCCCAAAACAGCCCCTTTTAAAATATGTTTAAATATATTACATTTAGTCATAGAACAACCACTTCACGAAGAAAGCGTTTGTCATTGAAACCGGTTGTGTAAGTTCTATATTATTGTGGTGAATGCAAATTAAAACGAGATTTTGTGCATAAAAGATTTAAATTTGTACTTATAAAACTCGTTTTGAAAATGTATTTTCATTTTGAAAATTATATGTTTACATTACTTTTTACATAATTTTTATAGATGGCATAATTCATTGGAATAATAACTTATTATTTAATAAATAAAGCATCTTGTATAATTTAATAGATCCATATCACTATGTCGAATTCATAGTGGCGAAGAAAATTGTGGACTAAAAAAAGTAATGTGTGATATTCAAACTTAACCCATTACACTAAGAACAATAACCACAAGAACACTAACCACAAGATCAAACGACTTGAACCATCCAATTATTTCGTTTAATGTACTTTGATTTACATTAAAAGCTGTTTTCATTTCCTTAACAAATTAATGCAAACACTGAATATTCTCCACAGAATATTTCTTAGAAAATTTCATCGTACATTGACCACTCACAACTTACGTCGATCTTTACCCTCATCAAAGGTCAATGGCTGATCCTGTCAAGGACTTCCGCTCCAATTTTCACAGACTTGGCAATCTTTTTAAGCTGTCATCATTTTTTTTTTTGTGAAAACGTCTTTTTGCCAAATAAATTTGACTGTACACTTGCTAGTATGTTAAATAAATGCTGTCCTAAAAAACGTTTTTATTTAACTTCTGCCTTATTTCAGAGGCTTGGCCGATAATTTCATTATCTTAAGGGGTTATTCTACTCTCGAGTCGTGAATTTCGGGCATTTTTTCAGACTTAATAAAAAAAAAACAAAAAATATTTTTCCGATACATTTTTTTACAGTTACAATTTATTGATGATTTGAGAATGTATAAAAAAAATTTGAAAAAAATAATTGAAAATTCAAGATGTTATCAGCTGTTATATCTTATCGTAAAAAAAGGCAGTGAGTCGGATGACATGATAAGAATCCTTTCGTAAATTTGAAACAAAAATCATACACAGTTTCTTGATAAAAAATAATGTCGTTATAATTGGTACCAAAGAAAAAAAAATCGTAAAATGGCGACTGTCGGAAAAAATTTCACACCTCGCCATTTTACGAATTTTTTTGCCGCTCCTCAACCCGAATGTTTACCGTTAGAAGCGTGTATGTCGGTACCAGTTCGAACAGAATTCAGTCTTGTTTGTGCTCCCCTGATGATGAGGTGAAAGCCTTGAAACCAGTAGGGTTATACCGTTACAAAAAGTGGAATAAACAGTGTTTGATAAAACAAATTACAATGTCTTTAAACCTCCAGAATGTTAATGCATTCACCATAAATAATATATTAATAACACATACATACATATCATCGCTCCATATCCTTTGCGGAGTAGGCAGAGAGAACATATCTGCAATATTTTTTATCTATTCATATAACCTTCACTTCTTCCACATTCATACATATCGTCATGCACAATATTCTATTCTTCATACTTCTCCCTTAACCTTCTTTCAAAATCTGGTACATTTGGTTCAGCTAAGTTATCCTCAGTCTACCTCTTCTACGCACACCTAGCACTCCTGAATTGTGTATTCGCTTATTCATTATTTATTCTCTCCACACGTTCAAACCCTCTTAAAGCTCCTTACTTCATCTTACTTAAAACGTCAATTTTATACATGCATTCATTTCACGTATCATCATTCCACCTTTTTTCATACATTGATACTTGGCATAGTTGACGTAGTGCACGTATCTGCACAGCATTAATTTTACTTTTATCTTTCTTGTATTACACATTCGTTGTATACATAAAAATTTGGCGGACTTCTTACAATATAGCAAACTTTTCCAACCAACCAACCAGAAAGATATTAAAGTGGCCTTACGTGAAAAAAAAGATTGGATATTTTGAAAAAAAATCTGTGTTTTAGCGAGATTTGAACCCGCAACCTCCGGGTTGGGAGAAAGGGGGCTTACCGACAAGGCTACGAAGATCGTCTTTTTTTCTGCGAATTCCAAGTTTCACTTCGTTCATTGATACTCACGATGTTTCATTAATACACGTGTAAGAACAATAATATTTGAGAAAATGTAAATTTTTAAAATTAAAATATAAACCTCAAGAAAAATAGCGCTGTGTGGGAGTTAGGAAGGGAGAATATTTTAATGTTTGAAATTTAATATTCCTCAAATGTAATCGTTCTTTTTTGAAAAATATTACTTTTAAAAGATTAACATTTCTTTGGTGGTATCCTCGGAAATTTCCACAAGACCTCTCCCTTTCTTTCTCTAAATTAGTTGGTACATTGACCGTGAAAGTAACAAGTTACGAGTACATCGATGTTAGCCCCTATTGTCCCACCGGGACGCATTGCCCTTAATGGCCTTTATCTTTAGTTCTTGTGGGTCAGTGTCTTATCCTTCCAAGGACTAAGGCTAATCAAATATACTCACTTCTTTTGTTCTCTTATCATCAGTTTGTATTTGCTCTCACTAATGAGGAAAGGAAATCTAATCAAATCAACGTATGTTTTTGCTCATCTCTGAGCAAAATTTTTGCTCTTGGGATAACGTAAAAAAATATTTTTTCTAGATCATCGATAATTTTTTTGTTTAATGTACGTGACAATTATTTACATCAAAGTGATTTAAGATTATTTTTGTATTAAGTTATATATTTTAAAATATGTATTTATACATGACAAGATTTTTATTTCAAGTACCTGACAATTATTTACATCCTCGTGATTAAAGAATATTTTGGTATTAAGTTAAACATTTTTTGATTTATTTATACATGACAAGATTTTTGTTTCAAGTACCTGACAATTATTTACATAATCGTGATTTAAAATTATTTTTGTATTAAGTTATACATTTTTAAAAATATATTTATACATGACAAGATTTTTATTTCAAGTACCTGACAATTATTTACATCCTCGTGATTAAAGATTATTTTTGTATTAAGTTAAACATTTTTTTATTTATTTATACATGACAAGATTTTTATTTCAAGTACCTGACAATTACTTACATCATCGTGATTTGAAATTATTTTCGTATTAATTTATATATTTTTTTTAATTTATTTATACATGACAAGATTTTTGTTTCAAGTACCTGACAATTATTTACATCATCGTGATTTAAGATTATTTTTGTATTACGTTATACATTTAAAAAAATGTGTGTATACGTGACAGATTTTTATTTCAAGTACCTGACAATTATTTACATCCTCGTGATTAAAGATTATTTTTGTATTACAATTACTTACATCATCGATATTTAACATTGTTTTTGTATCAAGTTATATATTTTTTTATTTATGCATGACAAGATTTTTGTAAATACATAATTTATGTAAAAAAACTACAAATAATTTAATGTGAACGAAAAAATGGTATGGATTTAAATTTGTCATTTGTCACATTCCGAGCAAACTAGGCTTTTGTCTGTATCTTACTGAGGACATTGAGCTATAAAAAGCGTTACCACTCGCAAAATCATGGTGATATATCCAAAATCAATGTGATTTATCCAAAATTGTTGTAATAGAAATGTGTGAAAGGAAAAGTAAATGCAACATTTGGGTAAGTAATGAAAGATTAGAGCAAGTTGACGAATTAAGCTATTTTAGTAGTATTTTCTCAGATAATGGAAGAGTTAAAAGGGATATTGAGCAGTGTCTAGCGATAGGAAATAAAGTGAACGGGGCTGTTTAACATAAGCACTCGAACCGGACAGTATCAAAATCTGCTTAGATTATAGTCCACACAAGCATATGGTGCCAACTTTCGAAAGTATTTTCTCAGATGACGAAAGAGTAACGAAATATATCGAACGACATGAAGCGATAGAAAAGAAAGTCAATGGGGCACTAAAACCTTTACATTTGAACCAGGCGGATCAAATAAAGGATTTAATAAGATCGTATTTAAGCGCTGCCTTCAACATGACCGGGAGGGATGGAGCTAGGTGGTGCGCCGAGTTCGAGACATAGTAGATGACCAAGACCCGACGACAAAAATAAAAGAACTTTAAAAATAAAAAATATGATAGTTTTTCTAAAATGATAACTAAACAATTAAAAAATATAACAATAATGCACCAAAACATATATGGTATACTCGAATCGGACAATGTCATAATCTGTTAAGATGTGTCCATAGCAGTATTTTCTTATCATGTTTGATGTATGGCAGTGAAACGTGGAATAATACAGAAAAGAGCCGAATAAATGGGTGCATTGAGAAGAATACACGGGATGACAATGTATGACAGAATACTTGATTAAGTGATTAGGGATTACTGTGAACTTAGGGCTATTGTGTTAAGTAAGATGAAAAATAATACTCTGAGATGGTTTAGGTATGTAGAACGAAAGAAGTAAGAAATCTAAGAAAACAAATATACAGTTCTAATAAAAGAAGAAAGCGTAGTAGAGGAAGACTGAGGAAAATGTTGTTGGATGGGCTGAATGATATTTTGATAGAAAGAAACATAAAAGTCAGAGAAATCGTAAGTGTTGTATAATATATAAAAGTCTGGCACTCTGTTCTTTCTGCTACTCTGACATATAAATAGCGAGATGGTATTAACGAGTATGTACCTTTAAAAACACAAAGTTAAAGTTTTCAAAAGAACAAATATATTTTGTGGCTTTTGCAGTTCTTCGTAACAGTCGTATAAGGTATTCCGGAGTGCTATATTGCGTGGTTTAGCTGATGATGCGGACGTTTCGAAAACGTTGTAGTTTTCATTTTCAAGTCTTGTTTGTACTCAACTTGGCCATTGCATGTCCTTTTGTTATATTAATATTATAAAGAGGTATGCTACTTATAGTACTTATAATTTGAAGTGTAAATTTTTATTATATATTGGGTGTTAACATAAGTTGTGTGCGTTTTTTCCAAATTTAAAAATGAGCACCAAAAGTAAAACAAAATGGTCAAGGTTATACGTCATTCTAAAGAATGTTTTCTGTTCTACAAGATATTGTGTTTGCTTTTAACATTTGAACATTTTCGACACCTCCTTCTGTTCGTGTTCAATCGAGGTATATTTGGAGGTAATTCAAAGTTCGACAATTTTTGCTGGTTTGCTCGCGCGTCATCGAGCTACGCATGACCACAAGCAAAGGTTCCTTTACCGCATCATTACTGATTTAAGCCAAAAACCATCGACGAGCTGTCCTTTCATTCATAGCATATTTACCGTACACTTCGCAAATATCGCGAGCAGCTTTGGCAGCTTTATTTTCTCGATTGAACGCGAACAGAAGGTGTCGAAAATGCTCACTTTCATCTACTCGACATTCCATTTTGAAGGCTTGTAATCAAATAAAATAATATATGTAACGTAAAAGCAAACACAATATCTTGTAGAGCAGAAAATTTTCTTTCGAATGACGTATAACATTTACCATTTTGTTTTATTTTTGGTACTCATTTTTAAATTTGAAAAAAAAACGGACAAAACTTATGTTAACACCTAATACTTGCACAAAACAATTTTAATTGTTACAATTTTGATGATACCACGGTGTATTATTTCAAGTCTTCAAAATCAGTTGAAAGCTCTCCGATATCATCGATAAAATGAATTTGATGATAAAAGACAGAGGATACTCTATATTTGAAAATGAGATTGGAAATATAACCTTTTTAGGGTTGAGAGTGTCACGAGACAATCGGAAATATAACGCCGGTGTTACCTTCTTCAAGATTTACTGTCCTGAAACCATTTGTAAAAGACATCCGATTTATTTCTTCATGTTTCGCATCTCAAAGGTGCAAGGAATCAAAATTGGCATATTGAAATATATGTTAGATGTCTCATCGATACATGGATGTTCAATGATTGGGTCTCTGCGATTTCTCAAAAAAATCTTCTAAGGTGTTTATTTAATATTTTTATTTGTATTATGTTAATCAGTTATAAAACAAATTCATAAAATCTTTAAGAACTAATCACAAATCGAGCAGCGTTTGTCTGTGATTATATTATATACGAGTAAGTGCGTATTATCAAATGGTAGTTTTATCATATTATCAAATGGAATGATACAATGAAATGACTTGTGATTATATATTCGCCAAGAAAATATTCGACCGATTTATTTGCAAGTAGAAAATAAAACTTGTCCCTTTATTAGGTTCTGAAACCTTTCAATTTAATGACATAATAAAAAAATCATATCTTTTCTCTGCTTTAATCCAAGATTTTATTAATAACCTCTATGATATTTTCATTTGATATATAATTTTGGCTTATATATAATAATTTTCGAAAATCCAACCTAGTCGTGTAAATCCTAATATATTGAACCTTTGAATCGGATTTTGAATTTGAATTGAGGAAATTTCTCCAAATAAACTGAATAATTCCTTTGTGATCTTAATAATTAATACCGTTATGAAATAAAATAACAATCCTAAGAACTTCTTAACAGGGGCATTATTAGAATACAATATGATATGAATACTCGTATTTAATATTAAAAGCAGAATATTTCTTTGATATTTCAAAAACACGTGCAAACAAAGGTGATATCAAGTCAAGAATATTTTTTTCCCTTTTGAACTTAAAATGACCTCCATCGAGAAGCTTGTAATATATATGTCTTTAATTAATTTTTTTACATACAGGTTTACTAAGGGTTCTTAAAGTTTTTCATTTAACACCGCTCTTATTGTATAAAGATTTTTCATACCACCCTGAGAAAATCTTTCCAATTAGTGGAATGATTGAGCCTGTTGTTCATCATACAATTTCTCAAATCCTTAAATCAAACTAGACACAGCTTCCTTAAACCAAACATCATTAAAAATAAATTATATTTACTCTTTTTCCCTCATCTTCTTTGTTCTCCATAACACAAAATATAGCATTTGTATAGTCACTCCTTACACTATTCCTCATAAAGCGAAATAAAATATTATTATAGTCACTCTTTTCTCTAATCGCATAATGGGAAAAATAATATTCGTTTAACCCCTCCTTCCACTAATCTTCATCAACCAAATATTTGTATAGTCACTCCTTACTCTCTTCACCATAAAGCGAAATATTAAATTTGTATAGCCACTCTTTCCTCAATCCCCCATAAGGTGGAAGATAATATTTGTGTAGCCACTCCTTACTATTGTATATTCCCCATAAGGTGAAAGATGATATTTGTATAGTCATTCATTACTCTATTCCTTACAAGGCAAAATATAATATTGGTGTTGTCACTCCTTACTCTCTTCCCCATAAAGCGAAATATTAAATTTGTATAGCCACTCTTTCCTCTATTCCCCATAAGGTGGAAAATAATATTTGTATAGCCACTCCTTACTATATTCCCCATAAGGTGAAAGATGTAATTTGTATAGTCATTCATTATTCTATTTCTATTGTCATTGTCTGTCACTTGTATTGTCACTTGTATTGTATTGTCACTCCTTACTCTATTCCCCATAAGGTGAAATATGATATTTGTATAGTCACTCCTTACTATATTACCCATAAAGCGAAGTATAACACTTGTATAGCCACTCTTTTCTCTATTCCCCATAAGGCGGAAGAAAGTATTTGTATAGTCATTCCTTACTCTATTCCCCATAAGGTGAAATATGATATTTTAAGTCACTCCTTACTCTATTCCCTCCAAGGTGAAATATAATATTGGTATGTTCACTCCTTATTCTTTTCCCCATAAGATGAAATACAATATTATATTTGTAAAGTCACTCCTTACTATATTCCCCCTAAAGCAAAATATAATATTTGTATAGTCACTCCTTATTTCATTATCCACCAGTCAAAAGATAATATTTATAATGCCACTTCTTACTTTGTTTCCCATAAGACTATACATATTGTAAGGAACATGTGATTTAATTTAACTGACCTGAAGAGAATACGGTACTTGTTGAAACGTACAAGAAAATTTCCCATAAGACTATACATATTGTAAGGAACATGTGATTTAATTTAAGTGACCTGAAGAGAACACGGTACTTGTTGAAACGCACAAGAAAATTTCCCATAAGACTATACATATTGTAAGGAACATGTGATTTAATTTAACTGACCTGAAGAGAACACTGTATTTGTTGAAACGCACAAGAAAATTTATTTCCAACGAGCCTTTTATTTTATTTCGGGAACGAAAAATAAATCACACGAAAACAAGTCTAGGAAATATGGTGGATGAGAAACTCAATTCGAAACCCGATTCATGCAATTTTACCATTGCAGCGGTTATTAACGGAAGAACACTTTTTACGTGCCATTCTTAGCTATTTTTCCTTCTTTCAAACAGTCCTATAATGCCGCATAATAGACTCCCGTTATTGGTGTATGCCTTTTCAAGTAGTCAATTATGATTATTTCTTAGAAATCTCAAAAAGCAGTGGCCATCACCTTTTCAGCCAATAAAACAATCTCCGCCTTCTTCAGCGTATTTTCACCAGTTTTTGTCCATTGTTTTCATTGCTGTTTGAACTCTGGTGTATAGTGGTTGATCCAAGCTTCATTCAGCCATAAATTGACGCAAAAAGTATCTATCTAGTGGCTATATCTGTTACTGTTTGCTCCCAGTTGTGCTGAGCATTAATTAATGTTTTAAGCGTCTCTTGCAGTGCGTCCTTATATCTCTTACGGTGACCACCATGCTTCCTTCTGCCCTCCATCGGTGCATGTACAACGACGTTAAAACTCATTTATCAAGAAATAAAGTATTCAACGCTGGTGTAGAAACCCCATAAACTTCATCTAACTCGGCTTTGATCAGCGCGACTGTTAACTTCGTCAAAAAAAAATGTTTTATCATGGAACGGTACTCGTTTTTTTTCAATTGTTGCGATAAATAATTAAAATTTGAATGGATGTCAAACGTTAACTAGGCGGCACATCTGATCAAAATTTTGACAGAGGTCAATTGAAGAATGATTTTGGTCAGAAATTATGTCTCTTTATGAAAGATGTATTGTACTTGATTTTTAATCAAAAATTTTGAACTACTATAGTATGCTGAAAAATGTAGTGGAAGAAATGTGTTAATTGTTTTATTTTTATAAAATTTATCTGAAGTTAACGATTTTATTAAAAAAGGTTCAATCTAGGATAAAATAAAAATCATATTGAGAGTATCTGAATCGGACTGCAAACATATTGCTTGTCTTCGAATAGAAAAGCAAAGGATTTATTGAAAATAGACGGGTTGATCAGAAAAAGGAGAACTTTCTGATAGAATTGTATATTCTTCAGTTGTATTGTATGTACAGTTTTTTTTTGTTTTCAAATAACAAGTCTCACGGAGTTTTGGAAAATAAGTCGTACTCGATATGACAGTTCTTTTCAGAAAATAAATCGAATAAAGAATAGCAGAATGAAGGGGTTAGGCGCAAAACATAATAATAGAAAAAAAATTATACAATATAATTTTAACGATCTCTTTAGCCTTGTTACGAGGAGATGTCAATAAATTCGCGGAATAAAGAGGTTAAGGGAGGGGGTGGTAGTACGCGTGCGCATGTTTCGATGTATGAAGTTATATGATCGTACGAAAGTACGATCATATAACTTCATACCAGAAGGCATTGAACTGGTTGAATGTTAGAAATAGACGCCAAATTCACATACTGTCTCTATTGTATAATATCCTTAACTGTCCCGCCGCACCCTCTTATCTCGCCGAACATTTTCAGCGTCTTTCCAATCATGGATTAGCGCTACGCTCAAACAGAGATTGTTTATTGGCCTTTCCAGTTCACCGCTCCTCTTTATTTACGTCGTCCTTTACTGTCCATGCAGTGAGACTCTGGAATCAGTTACAAACCAATATAAGACTCGCTCCGTCCTTGGCATGCTTTAAGAAGCGACTGAAAAAACTCTTAATTTATAGTCAGTAAAATAACGTGTTTCATTCCTGATTTTTCTTTTCCTTTCCTCTCCACCATCCTTTCCTTTCCTTTTGATTGATGATATCTCACTTTATATGAAAAATAATGTTCGGGTGATTGTCCGTCTTTGTGGGGTTCGTGGGCATGTTCTCGCGTATATGTTTATGGATTTCGTGGGGATGGATAGTCATTTGAATGATTTAGGCGATCACGTAACTTGCTTCATTTACTTTTGTCTGGTTGGTTGGAAGATATTGCCACCTGGCAATAAGCCCACCAGATTGTATTGCAATAAAAGTGATAAATAAATAAATGACACATTATTAGTATATTCACCAAGTTTTAGTCTAATTTTGACGGTATTGTTTAAGATATCGTTGGGCGAGTATGTCAAACGTTAATAACATACAAAGTATAGAAGAAAAAAAATTGTATCGCAACGTCATTAAGTTTCTCACAAAACGAGGGAAAACACCTCAAACCATTTTGGAAGAGATGTGAGTAGTTTACGTGGACTGTTGCTCTGGATAAAGGATAGTTTACAAGTGGAGAATCGATTGAAGACAACCTCCGAACAGGACGGCCTGTTGAGGTCACTTTTTCAAACATCGTCAAAATAGTAGAAGAGCTTGTGCTAGAAGATGCCCACCTAAACAAACAACTTGCAGATATGGTTGGTATCACCCACAACCATTTTGGATATCCTCCATATGGATGATAATAATACTAAAATGGCAATTTACATAGTGAAAGGGTCACAGTCTAGTAAACAAGATTTACACGTGCCAGTCTTGATACTCGTGGAATAGTTTTTACCTCTTCACAGATGGAGTAATGTTACCAACGCGTACGATGACGAACCACAAGTTGTGTGCCTCCTCCAGTGATTCTAAACTTGAAGACAATGAATGATATTTCATTATTCGAATTATCAAATCAATTAAAGGTACGAATGAAACGAAATGAATAGTACTTTTTTTTATTTTTAGATTCTTGAATAATAATATACTTAATAGGACAATTTATATATCACTTTAAAAAACTAAGTCTCCTCAAAAGCCTTATATATGCCAGAATCAAACATAACTCTTAACTCCAATCATCATAAATTAATTTTAATAATTATTAGGAAAAAATCAGATAAATACGAAAAAATACGTATTCATATGATCATAATTTTATAAAGTGAGCAAAATTTTATAAGCAAGCATAATAACTACTGGAGCAAAATGTCGATAAAAAAACGTAAAGAAAGGACGCATCTTCGGAGTATCGGTCGAACTTTAGGACACCATCAGACAATTAGTAAATATCGGACAAATAAGCTTCAAATTTTCAGACATTTCAATAACAAATAGCATGAAGATTTGTACGAACGTGAACAAAGCAAAAGTTGCATTTGTGAAGATGAAGGTATGTATTCCTGTTTTCTCCGCCTGTCCCAAAAAGGTTTTTGCAATTATTTTTTAATTAACACATTACAATAAATATACATAATTTGCGAAAAAATAACAGTTAATTTAATTTGGACACACAATTTTAATGTATCTGGGTTTGTTGCTTTTCCTTTGTCGTGTCCCCAGTAAACTAAGCTTTTGCCTGTATCTCACCGAGAACATATAGCATGAAAAAAAATATCGATACTTCTTTCCGATTTTTGATTATATAAAACCCTGTTGCTCATTCTCATCAACCTGACAAACAGTGACACTCAATTACATAATATGAATACATTACGCGAATCAAACCCCTCAAACTTCATCACTCCAGACATACCAAATCGTTCATCCCACAATATACCGCACATAATCATAAAAAAAGTTAAATATGTAAACACTTTTTTTTAATAATTTCTAATTAAAATCGTGTTAATGAAAAGGCAAACCAAAGGGTAGAAGTAAACCGCAACACTTAAAATCCTTCATTTTCTGGATATTGAGAACCACTTCAATAGGCGAAACTTGTGACGAAGTGGTCTTATTCCTTAATCACAAATTTCCTATGTTTGTCCTGAATACTTATTTTTTTTTGCTGAAACATTAGTAAACACTTAGATGCCTGTGTGAAGATATTTAATAACATTTTACACAAACATTTCAATTTTTCGATTCATATTTGTTTCCCACAACCTTGAACAACTTAAATCTAAGTTCATTTGATCATTAAATTACTATGTGTCAACAAAAAGTTGTTGATTTAATGACTCTTAGATGTGCTGATGGCTTTAGCAAGTAAATATAGTTAAGCTTAACTGTCACAACGGTTCGTGGTTTAGATTTAACCACATTCGAAGTAAATAAAACAACAATTGCTACATTTGAGTGGTATACGCCAAAGCTTTGGGTCCAAAGTTAACACAAGGGCTTAGAATTCGAGTAAATTGAAGTGTGGGCTGTTTGGTAACGTCTCCAAAATGTGGATTCTCTCTAACAAGTTAATGTTACAGAAACTATTTAATGTGATAAAATAAAGAAGCCCTATAAATTAAATTATTTATATCTTATTTTGATTTATTGCTTTTAAGTATTCACATGGAAAAGATTTTTTTAGATTACCCCTTTAAATATTTGCTTTAATAATGTTTCTTTGACACTTGTGTTTAAAAAAAAGCAATACTGTGTATTGCTGTCTCAAAATACACTTTTCCTTATTCAATTTAAATATCAAGCAAATACATTAAAATTTCAAATTATTATAATTAAAATCTTCACCACAGAAAAAGTAGAACTTTTCTTTTTCGTTTAATTTATCTTATTATATTCAGTCTTCCTTCAGCTATTTGCTCAAATATCAAAGAAATAGTTTCTAAATTAGTTTTAATGCTTAAAAATGATACATATATTTTTTAATGCTTAAGTGTTACGAAAATCGTAATTAACAAATGAAATACAATAGCTATTGTTTAATTGTTGGAACTTTTGAACGAGGCTAAAAAATAATTAAATTCGTAAAACTTAAGATATTGTAGTTTAAAAGTTAAATTAGTTTTGAAAGATGAGCTGTGTTCAAAACTATCTAAACTTTGTAATGTTTTATTATTGTTCTGGCTTAGAAACATGATTTAAACAAAAACTTTGTTAATTATATCAAAGAAAGTAAAGCAATACACGTGAGATAATTAGATGTGAAATTCAGACAGAGTTTCATTAAGACGACTCTACCTCTAGAACAACTTCCTGATTTTGCTCGGATAAATTATTGAAGAGAAATATCAGACTCCAGCGGAATATTATCTCAAGAGTTATGTACAGCTACCAGGCTCTAAACTACCACAGAGGACCAGTAAATGTATTAGGAAAGCAAAGTCAATATGTCAAAATGGGGAATATTTCGGCAGACGAAGATGAAGATGAATTGACGAGGAAGACAGAAATCTTTGAAACCGGTTGTAAACCCACAAAAATAAAACAGTGGAGATTATAAAATATTTTTTTATTTTTTGTATTATTTATAGTTAAGTCATTAATATTGTGGAGGTTTAAAGACATCGTAATTTGTTTCATCTAACACTGTAAATTCCACTTTATGTAACGGTTTACCCCTGCCGGTTTCAAGATTTTCACCTCATCATCAGGTAAGCCCAAACAAGACTTGTTTAATTTATTTCATTAAAAAAAAAAACAAAACACCACAATGTGAAACAACCGTTTTGTTTAAAATACAACATATTTATATATTAATTTTTTGGTTATCGTTGTTACTGGATCTCGTAGTTGAGAATCCCCCCACTATTTCTTCTTCCTTCTTCCATGTCGATCATGTCGATCATGTAGTCTTCTATGAGAGAACATCTCTATCCTAGACATGCGATCAGATGCCGCTGACCAGCAGGATCCACGATGTCACATACATGTGGATCCTGCTGGTCACGCTGATGCATGTTTGCATAGTACTCTTCAGTATATCCGAAATGATGTACATGTCAAAGAATATGGTTAGAAGAAGAAAATGTTTTCGGCCCCATTAGTCGAGGCTTCAGATTTCTTACAACCACTGGAGTAGGCATGAAATTTGCTATTCGTCATTGTTCACGTTGGCAATACTACCGTACATTTCTAATACGCAAAAATATTATTATCCAATTAACTCTGTCACCAGAAAGTAAATCTTTTTTGGGCAATTAATTTGCCAGATGTACAAGTATAATAAGAAAGCGTGGATAAATAAAAGCTCATAAAATAGGGCATGCATAAATAAATAAAGCGACCTCAATATTTAAAAAGGGCCTGGACGAACAAGCAACATTTGCTATTGCATATGGATGCCGTTAATAAAAATCAAAAACTAACATTTTTCTATATCAACGCGCTTGGACGAACAAGCAACATTTGCTATTGCATATGGATGCCGTTAATAAAAATCAAAAACTAACATTTTTCTATATCAACGCGCTTGGACGAACAAGCAACATTTGCTATTGCATATGGATGCCGTTAATAAAAATCAAAAACTAACATTTTTCTATATCAACGCGCTTGGACGAACAAGCAACATTTGCTATTGCATATGGATGCCGTTAATAAAAATCAAAAACTAACATTTTTCCATATCAACGCGCTTGGACGAACAAGCAACATTTGCTATTGCATATGGATGCCGTTAATAAAAATCAAAAACTAACATTTTTCTATATCAACGCGCTTGGACGGACAAGCAACATTTGCTATTGCATATGGATGCCGTTAATAAAAATCAAAAACTAACATTTTTCTATATCAACGCCCTTGGACGAACAAGCAACATTTGCTATTGCATATGGATGCCGTTAATAAAAATCAAAAACTAACATTTTTCTATATCAACGCGCTTGGACGAACAAGCAACATTTGCTATTGCATATGGATGCCGTTAATAAAAATCAAAAACTAACATTTTTCTATACCAACGCGCTTGGACGAACAAGCAACCTTTGCTATTGCATATGGATGCCGTTAATAAAAATCAAAAACTAACATTTTTCTATATCAACGCGCTTGGACGAACAAGCAACCTTTGCTATTGCATATGGATGCCGTTAATAAAAATCAAAAACTAATATTTTTCTACATCAACGCGCTTGGACGAACAAGCAACATTTGCTATTGTATATGGATGCCGTTAATAAAAATCAAAAACTAACATGTTTCTATATCAACGCGCTTGGACGAACAAGCAAAATTTGCATATTGCATATGGATGCCGTTAATATTGCATATGGATGCCGTTAATAAAAATCAAAAACTAACATTTTACTACATCAACGCGCTTGGACAAACAAGCAACATTTACTATTGCATATGGATGCCGTTAATAAAAATCAAAAACGAACATTTTTCTACATCAACGCGCTTGGAAAAACAAGCAACATTTACTATTGCATATGGATGCCGTTAATAAAAATCAAAAACTAACATTTTTCTATATAACGCGCTTGGACGAACAAACAACATTTGCTATTGCATATGGATGCCGTTAATAAAAATCAAAAACTAAACAGGAAAAAACTTTTTGAAATAACACAGTTTATAATACTTAATTTTTCTCCCATATTTCAGAATAACGAAATATATTTTATGGTCCCATGAAATACGTTATGATGGGATTTGGCCTGTATATCGCGTTATTTTATCATTTTAACTGTCAATTACTTAATACGTTAATGCAAGCAATAAATTGACGTGAAAATGGCTGGAATAATAGTCCTGATTGATCCCTTTGCTAAAAGCAAACTGGGACAGGAGCGCCATCGATTTTGCTGAAAGGTCAAAGGGAAATAGTTCATTTGTGTACTCAGTGTGATATTATTCTGTTTCTCAACTGAATGTTATCTCATATACTCGTAGAAATATAAAAATGTATATTGTCCGTTATAACAATTTTATGACTCAATGGAGGTTTGCATTATTTTTGAAAAGAAAATTTCAATTATACAAACAAACATTCGTACCATCATGTCGTTTCTCTGTCGGAAGGTAGACATTGATTTTTTTTTCTTTTTTAAAATAATAGATATGACCGAAGTCATAGGTATCCTTATGCCATCGAATAATAGGCGGAAAAAGTGACTGTGTCGTTCGAGGAGAGTAGCACAGCGCGGGATTCGAACCGACGACCTTCTGCATGGAAGTCCATTGCGTTACCTCGCGACCATGCACTTCTAAAGTTATAAATTATTACCATATTTACGAGTATATATAAATTAAACACAACTTTATTTTCGTCCACTATATTTTTTAGCATATCAAAAATAAGTTTTAAAACACGAATTAAAGAACACATCAGAACAATAAAAAACACAATTGTATGGAGTTCGCAGAGTACTTTTTTAACATGTCACTGTGCATTTGAACACACGATGTGTCTTCCTTTAGGTAAATAATTAAATTTAATTGAACGTAACTTACATAAATTTACCATATACCAACATTTAATTTCTTTGTCGAAGTAAGCATAATAGACAAAGCGCCATACTGAAAGAGGCTTTAAGTGATTATCAGATTGGGATCCATTTTAAAAAGAAATCTGTGTTTCAACGGGAATTGCAACCCCTATCTCTGGGTCGGAAGACAGGCGTCTTACCAAGTACGCAATAGGTAACCTTTCTCCTCACATTTGCACTTTATATATTTGTTTTGTGAGACTTTAATGATTCATTCGTTATTAATTCATCATTTATTCATCATTCATCGATCTTTCATCCATCATTCATCCATCATTCATCCATCATTCATCGATCGTTCATCCATCGTTTATCCATCATTCGTCCATCGTTCATCCATCGTTCATCCATCGTTCGTCCATCGTTTGCCCATCGTTCGTCCATCGTTTGCCCATCGTTCGTCCATCGTTCACCCATCGTTCATCCATCGTTCGTCCATCGTTCATCCATAATTCGTCCATCGTTCATCCATCGTTCATCCATCGTTCATCCATCGTTCATCCATCGTTCATCCATCGTTCATCCATCGTTCATCTATCGTTCATCCATCGTTCATCCATCGTTTATCCATCGTTCGTCCATCGTTTGTCCATCGTTCATTCATTCACAATTCGTTCATTAATAATTCATTCGTTCATCCATCGTTCGTCCATCGTTTGCCCATCGTTTGTCCATCGTTCACCCATCGTTCATCCATCGTTCGTCCATCGTTCATCCATAATTCGTCCATCGTTCATCCATCGTTCATCCATCGTTCATCCATCGTTCATCCATCGTTCATCCATCGTTCATCTATCGTTCATCCATCGTTCATCCATCGTTTATCCATCGTTCGTCCATCGTTTGTCCATCGTTCATTCATTCACAATTCATGCATTCATAATTCATTCATCATTGAGCTGTCCAGCATCACTACAAAGATTAGCGTCAAATGTTCCTAACAATTACGCTAGACTGCGCCGCGCCGGCAAGAACTGTTCTCAATAACATACGCAAGAACTGGTCTTCCAGCCGATATGCCTGTTGGAAGGGCCTTAACTCTTTTGAACGGGACTGCTTCGGATATTGACATATTTAATATCACATTACCAAAAGCAAAAGAAAATTGCCTTCTAAGATTGAGCGCGTTAGAAAGCACTCATCAACATATTTAAGTGACTTTGAATATAGTATATGTGTGTATGTTTGAGTGTATATATGTATGCATCTAGATAATTATTTATTTTATATAAGTTTTTTTTATGTTAATGTTTTTTTTGTATTTTTCAATGTAATTGGGCTAAGCCTATATTGAGAAAATAAATAACTAACTAAATAAATCATTCAACCATCTCAGTATAATCTTCTTGGCCTTACTCATCACACAAGTTTACATTCACCCATTATCACACCATTCCGTATTCTACTCATATCATACATTGTGACCCCATATATTCACCTCAGTGCACGCATTTATATAGCATTTCTTTGGATCCGACCAGTGTTTTTCTACGTCCACGTTTCTCTCTCATACATCAAAGTTACTATCAAAATACTATTGCAGACTATCATCTTAGAAGATTTTGATACTGTCCGGTTCGAGTATTGTATATATTTTAGAACCCTACTATCTTACTTTTTGAACAGTTTAGTAATGCCTTTTGCAAAAATATAACTTAAAAAAATATTTATGTCACGTCCTCTGATATGTCTCAATCTCGGCGCATTACCTGTCTCCACCTCTCTCGATCATGTTGAATGCAGCGCTTAAAGAGAATCATGCTAACTTTCACAGGGCACCTTCTTCTTACTCGGCTTCCTTCAACTATCTCCGTGATCACCAACTTTCCCGGAATTTCATCATTCAACTATGTGCAAAAATGTCAAATATTTATTTTTATTCCCAGAACCTAAAATATGGCCATGGATACCAATATTAATCGATCATAAGCTAATGTTTGGAATAAATTGCTTTGGAACAATAAATCCGCCAGTTGTGATGGCATAAAAGGCTAAACAAATAGAAAAATAAGGCTTTACTTCTTCCCTCGGATAACAAGGATAATTTTTTCGATCGGTTTTTGTAAATATAAGAATGTTTATAGTAAAATATATTTTCATTTGATCAAAGGTGTCGGTATTAACTTTACGAAACTCCATGCAACAATAATTAATAATGAATAATTATTTATGCAAGAATAATTAATAATTAATAATTATTTATGCAAGAATAATTAATAATTAATAATTATTTATGCAAGAATAATTAATAATTATTTATGTAAGAATAATTAATAATTAATAATTATTTATGCAAGAATAATTAATAATTAATAATTATTTATGCAAGAGTAATTAATAATTAATAATTATTTATGTAAGAATAATTAATAATTAATAATTATTTATGCAAGAATAATTAATAATTAATAATTATTTCTGCAAGAATAATTAATAATTAATAATTATTTATGAAAGAATAATTAATAGTTAATAATTATTTATGCAAGAATAATTAATAATTAATAATTATTTATGCAAGAATAATTAATAATTATTTATGTAAGATTAATTAATAATTAATAATTATTTATGCAAGTATAATTAATAATTAATAATTATTTATGCAAGAATAATTAATAATTAATAATTATTTATGTATGAATAATTAATAATTATTTATGCAAGAATAATTAATAATTAATAATTATTTATATAAGATTAATTAATAATTAATAATTATTTATGAAAGAATAATTAATAATTAATAATTATTTATGCAAGAATAATTGATAATGAATAATTATTTATGCAAGAATAATTAATGATCAATAAACTTCCTGCGCGGAGTCCCACAGCGGAGCTTTTCAGGAGTACTGGTCCTGAACCTAGACAATTTACATTTCAAATATATTCTCAGGTACTATTATCGAGAGGAAGGGAAGATGCAGACTCAGCAGAGACACATGACACGCATGGCAACTGATTAAATGTTCACCATCCCTAGAGTTAAAGCATCTTTTGCCCAAAACCAATATGCTTATTAAGCTCCTATGACATACAATGGGGTGCCGAATTAAACAAAGGCAAAGGGTGGAAAACAATTTAGTCAGTCGATCTAGCGTGGTTGTTATTGCGACAGGAGTTTGAGTACTTGGGCTTGCAAGAGGAATGACTTGTATCAAAGGTTTGTGTGAGCTCTTGAGTTTGAAATTTATTGTTTTTACAATTGTGAGGTATATTGTAGGATGAACGTTTTGGTCTGTCTAGAGTGATGAAATGTGAGTGAGGGTTTTACATGATCAAAAATCGGAAAGAAGTATCGATTTATTTTTTCATGCTATATGTCCTCAGTGAAATACAGGCAAAAGCCTAGTTTACTGCGGACACGATAAATGAAATGAACAAACCCAGATCCATTAAAATTGTGTTTTCAAATTAAAGTACCTGTTGTACATTTCTTGTCACGTGTAAAACAAATAAATATTTTTTTTTATATAAGTGAATGTAAATATTGTGAAAGTGATAAATAAATTTTAATTGCTGTATTATGGAACGTGAGGCTGATATGTCAATTAAGACGAAAAATAACACTCTGAGATGGTTTTTACACGTCGAAATAATGAAATAAGAAAGAGTAACAAACAAATATACAGTGCAAATGCAAGTGTAAGGCAAGTGAGACTAAAATCAAGGAAAGTATGGGTGGATCAAGTTTGTGATATTTTAAATGAAAGAAATGTTATGTCAAAGAAATCATAGAAGTTGAATGAGAATGTGTGTGGATGTAGAAAAGGTAAAGGATGTATGTCGAGAGTAGAAAGTCTGGCACTTTGTCCTCTCTGCTTAATGATAAGAATAGAATAAATTGTGTAGAATGTCTGATATTATAGTAATTGATAGAGGAAGAAAATATCGAATAAAGTTAACCTATCTGATAAGAAAATAGTGTAATTGTATATATCCAATAATAATAAAATTCTCCTTAAGGCGTATGTAATGTTTTCTTTGTAATGCATTTTATTGCAAATACAATCTGATGGGTTTATGGCCAGGTGACAATCTCTTCTAACCAACCAGACAAAAGTAAATTAAGCAAGTTACGTTGTCGCATAAATAATTAAAATGACTATCCTTCCTACGAAATCCATAAACACATACGTGAGCATATGCCCACGAACCCCACAAAGACGGACAGTCATCCGAACATTATTTTTCATATAAAGTACGACATCATCAATCAAAAGGAAAGGAAGGGATGGTGGAGAGGAAAGGAAAAGAAAATTCAGGAATGAAACACGTTATTTTGCTGACTAGAAATTAAGAATTTTTTCAGTCGCTTCTTAAAGCATGCCAAGTACGGAGCGAGTCTTATATTGTTTGTATGTCATGTTAAGTAAGTATACTTGGTTACTCCACGAATTACATTATCACTTTACGGATTTCTACTTCCTATCTAAAGGCTTTGTACAGGTGGAAAGGTATTTAGGTTTTTTAATAAAAACGATGTAAATAATAAATTTGCTGAAAAACTTTTGTTAAAAGAAATTTTTATTTTTATATCATATTATTATGTTCGTTACTGAATTTCTGTTTTTTTTTTATGTTTTGTGAATTCATTCATTCCTTCAGTACTCATCAAACTAATCAAATTGGTTATGTGGACAAGTTAAAGAACGTGTCCAGCAGATGAGATTAGAAGAAAATATCAGCTTTGTAAATTAGTTTACCTAATAACCTTTAAGCTAGCGTTATTCATGGTACGTCATCGTTCGTATTGTTTATAACACCACACGTCGAGGTATAACAACAACCTCGTCGACAAACTCTCAATTACTCGTAATTTATTTTTGTAAAACAAAACACCCGGACGCTAGATACACTGTATAGTCAACAAGTCACAGCTGACTAGCGTTAACTTAGGCAACACACAACTTATAATTAACATACAACTAATTATAACGTACAACTAATTATAACGACAACATATAACTAATTATAACGAGCAGCTTTGGTAGCTTTATTCCCTCGATTGAACGCGAACAGAAAGAGGTGTCGAAAATGCTCACTTTCGTCTACTGGACATTCCATTTTGAAGGCTTGTAATCAAATAAAATAATATATGTAACGTAAAAGCAAATACAATATCTTGTAGGGCAGCAAATTTTCTTTCGAATGACGTATAACCTTTACCATTTTGTTTAACTTTTGGCGCTCATTTTTAAATTGAAAAAAAACGGACACAACTTATGTTAACAACCAATACAAAAAATTTTTGAAAGAAAAAAAAAGAAGATTCAAGATGTTAGCAGCTGTTATATCTTGTAAAAAAAGGGGGTAAGCTGGTCGACATGATTGTAATCCTTTCGTAAATTTCAAACATAAATATAACACAGCTTCTTGATAAAAATTAATATCGTTATAGTAGGTACTAAAAAAAACGTAAAATAGCGCTGTATGAAAAAATTATACCCTTTTTTAAATTTTTTCAATTTATTGTAAAAAAAAAAGTTAAATATTTTTTTAATTTTTCAAGGTAGGAACGATATAAAAATATTTATTAAAGTTTTATACAAAATTTAAAAGGCAATCGATTGAATAAAACTTGAGATTTTATGTCGACCAGGTTGAAAAAAGTAGTTGCGAGAAAAACGCGTTGAAAGTTTTGAGATTATTGTCGGAGTCATTCCGGTGCGGCGTAATTGCTACCTCATTTATAGCTATAACTTCGTAAATATTGAGAATTTTTAAATCTCCTTTTGAGGACATATTTTTAAAGGTCTAGACTTTAAGAATATGCAAAAACAAATAAAACGATTTTTTCAAATTTCTGGAGTACAATTCCCCCTTAAGTGAAAATTTTGCACATCTATGGTGGAAAAAAATGTGTTTGACTAAATCAATTAGAACGTTTTAAAATTCCTCAGTCTTAACGCTTTGATTATAAAAATATATTTATTTTAAACTTAGTATCATCGTATTCAAGCCCCTTGGTGGGATGTCTCATTTCTATTTTAAATTTCTGTCAAAGAGATGCTGCTACGGAGATGAACAGAACTTTGATGTCGAATTCATCTCCATTGAACAAATTGATTGCCTCGAATCAATTCAATTGAGCGAGGTATTATGACAAGGCTTTGACCGTTGCAGGTTCTGTGGCGTGGAATAATATTCCTCAAAGTGTTAGATATATGGGTGAAATGTGCAGCTTTAAGATGCACTTAAAACAACCCAATTCGGGAAGTATTATCAAGGTTTATGATTATATATCAGATGTGGGCAAATGCGACTCTTCGTTGGATTAAGTGCGGCTCCCAATGTCTCTTATAAAAATATAGAAACTTTCTTTCCGCATTATACTTGTATTTTCAAAATTTTTAACTAATTATTTTGCGTTTTCTTTCTCATTTTTATATTTTCGTTTATGTGCATTTTTTATACTTTATATAGCAATAAAGATTGTGTAGAATATGTCAAAATTTTTGTTTTGGTGTATTTAATACAACGTGAGAACGTGACTATGGTGTGGCTCTCTATATATATGAAAATCCAGAATGTGGTTCTCGTTGACTTCATGTATGCCCACCCCTGTTATTTATAAATACTCACACTAAATTCCATTTAAAACCGATTGTGTTACAATTACATATCGGAAAGCCTACGAAGGTTTATTTACATTTACTCTTTCTATGTATGTTTTTTTGTAAGAAAAACGAAGAAAGAACTTCTCCAAAGGGACAATTTACAGCTTTCTTACCGAAAAAGTTTTTTTATGTGCAGATATAGGAAAATACCCAATATGATGGCCGCAGCCCTATCCACTTCATATCATTATAGTTAATATTTTTTTTAAATTTTTATTTTCTCATTAAGGGTGTTTTTTTTATTATAAATGGAATAGAAAATCGGTGTAGTGTTTTATCGCACGTAGGTTTTTCCAACACCTTTTTGGTTAATTGACATAACTTTCCATAAAACAATACGCCCACTATATTGTATAGAATCAAATAATACGCCCACTATGTTGTTTTGAATCAAACGAAAAAGCAATACAAAGGTCTGAACTTTTATCTTCGCAAATAAACAAAAAAAATCACAAAGATTTTATAATACTTAAGAAAATTCAATTTATTTTCTAATTACTGCATCACAAAAAAAACTTACTTCTTTACATATATACAAACAAGTCGAATCCTCGTCGGAGTTGGCAAAGAGGAGAAAACGGCAGACCTTCTTATCGTGAGCTACATTATAAAAATCCTACGATTTCTCTGACTTTTCACATTTCGTTCAATTGAAATATAACTTACATCATTCAATCACACATTTCTCGGTCATCTTCTACCATGAACGGTGTTATAAATCTTCCACGAACTAAATACATAAGCTCTTAGTTTACATTCATCGTTTATAACTATATTTACATCTTAAATAATCACGTCTAATTAGATTCAATTATCCATTAAATATAAAAACATTGGCTTTAAATATATTTTAACTTTGTAATATGCAAAAAAAATAAATTAATTTGTAGTCCTTCAAAATAAAGCCATTATTTTAATTTTATACATGAGAAGAAATATACATAATTTGCGAAAAAACAACAGGTAATTTAATTCGGACATACAATTTTAATGGATCTGGGTCTGTTGCCTTTCATTTGTCGTGTCCCCAGTATATAAGGCTTTTGCCTGTGTCTCACTGAGGGCATATAGCATGATAAAATATATCGATAGTTCTTTCCGATTTTTTATTACATCTGGGTTGCCCCATTGCACATCAACCTGACAAACAGTGACCCTCAATTACATATGTATACATCACGCGAAATCAAACTCCTCTCACTTCATCACTCCAGACAGACCAAAAAATTCATCCCACAATATACTGCACACAATCATAAAACAAAAAAACTATCAACTCTTTGTTTTGGTTCCAAAAAAAACGTAATACTTTAAATCTTAAATAATCACTTTGTCTAATTTAATTCACTAATCCAATCAATATAAAACAAGATTTTGAAACATCGGCGTTATACCTTATTTTATCTTTGCAATGTACAAAAGATACGCAATTTAATCAGTAAACCTTAGAAATACAACCGCTGTCGATTCCTTGTATCAATTTTGCAAAAAAATACCTTCTTCCCGAAGGATATTTCCTGTCTACCTTTTTTCAGGAAAAAGGTTTTCCAGGAGAGACCACAGCGGGCATTTTACAGGAACTCTAGTCCTTCGAATTGACAGCAGTTAATTGGACAATCTCTATTCTCCGGTTCTCCTAGTACAGAAAAAAAAGTTGAGTTAAATTCAGCACAAAACTTTTTGAATGGTATTTTGTTTTTACATGGTTCAGCTATATTTTATTAAATGGTAATCTAACAATTTTGATTTGTTTTTAAACTCTATGTTTATCTTCGTATCGTTAATATAAGATTTTTACTAGTCAGTATTATACAAAATTATATAAAAATTTACTTGGGGAGTATGTATGCAAGATATGGTTAGATAGAAACAAATATTAAAAGACCTGTTGCTGCAGGTAACAAGATCAAAAGCTCACTTAGTACTAATTTGGCCAACAAATCGATCTAAAATCTTCAAATAAGACTGTGCATATATGTGTGCAAATGACAACCTTACGAAAAAAGTGGAATAAACAGTGTTTGATAAAAATAAATTACAAAGTCTTTAAACCTCCACAACGTTAATGCCTTAACTATAAACAACATATGACAAGATATATGGATATGTGTGCATGTATATTATAGATAGGCGAAGAGATCTGTCATCTGTGTTTTCACAAAAAGAACATGACGTGATGATATATACTAAGGTAGTTTGATAAAAAAGCAAATAAAATACGTGCTTCATAAAGTGACGTCAATGCTGGCAAGCCTCCTTTTTTTATGCGGCCTGTGTCGGAATATCGGCAAGATGCGACGCGTACTTAACTTTTGACAGCCATCTGAATCAACAACTTGAACAGTTGTCGCAATAATGAAAATAAACGAGTTCCGTGCTGTCATAAAACATTTTTATTTGATGAAGTTAACAGACCGCGTCGATCAAAACCAAGTTGGGTGAAATTCACGTAGATTGCATCAGTATGGAAGATTGTTTATATTTGGATAAATAAGTTCTAACGTAGCCGTTCATGCACCGAATATGAATCGCGCGTCGGACGTCCACCACAGAGGAATCATTGATAAAATCAACGGTATCACAATGGAAGATCACCGAATGATGCACGCGAGATTGCCGAGGCTCTGGGCATTGCAAGTGAACGAGTGCACAATATCCTACACGAAAAATTAAATACGAAAAGCTGTCTGCGCGATGGGTGCCGTGACTGTTGACTGTCGACGAAAAACGTATTCGGAAGGACATTTTAAAACAGTGTTTGGCGATGTTTAATTGTAATCTGATTGAATTTTTTCGTTGATTCATAACTGTGAACAACACTTGGATATACCAATAGATACCAGAGTTCAAACAGTAGTTAAAATAATGGATTCTGGTGAAAGTACACCGAAAAATGTGTGGACCGATTTGTTATCTAGTTGGATGGTCAATGTGTTGTGGGATTCCTAAGGAATTATAATGATTGCCTATTTAAAATAGAGCGAAACAATAACGGGAGCCTATTATGGAGCATCAATAGACCGTCCAGTGTTCTTCCTTCAGAACAATGCGGCGTCTCACAAATCGACCGTCGTAATAGCAAAATTTTATGATTTAGGTTTCGAATTGATTTATCATCCCCCATATTCCTGGAATTAAAAAAAAATGCTCAGTGGGAAGAAATTCTTGTGGAATCAGGATGTTATTGCTGCAGTATAGAACTATTTTGCAGAGTTTGATAAAACCTATTCTTAAGACGAGATTAAAATATTGGAGAATCGCTGGACAAAGCGTGGAGCCCTCAAAGGTAACTTTGTTGAAAAATAAAATAGTTAATTGAAAAAAAAAAAACTGTATTTTTGCCAAATTTTTTCAACTACCCACGTATGTACGAGTATTTGATCCTTTTGCTAGAGTTTGAGTCAAGATTAAGAGTTGAAAATTAGCAAACGATATTATACATATTTAAAACTTTGTATTGATTTTCTCACCGGTCTTCATTTTTTTCCACAGCTGTCAAAGAAAAATGAGAAGAGATTCTAATCTGGAAGCCAAAATCAGTACTAAAGCTGACTAGAATACAAAGAAAGGAGGCTGACAATAAAACTTTATCTACAAGGAGTGTACGTGACATTTGTGGAAGGCTTTTTATGGTGGAAAATCTCAGATGCTGACGACGAAAAAAGCAGAAATCCAATCTCTGATCTAAGACAATATAATATTTTAACTTAAACTTACATTCGATGTTATCCTGTTTCAGTAAGCAAATATGAATAAGCGCTAGATTTTTCTATAGCGACACATATATTTCGCCTCTTTTACATTCATACATTTTCTTTTACAACTCCTACGTTTTCTCTGAATTTTACATTTTCTTATTTCAAAATATCATTCACTTTTAATTCTTACTAACTTTTTTGGTCCTTCACTATCCCTCTTTCGCAAAAATTTGCAATATATATATGTTTTGTTAATCTTTCTTACTTGATTTATTCCTTGTAATCGTATATATGTACATGCCGATTCTGTTTCAGAATGCCTTGTTTATCTTTCTTATTACAACAGCCTTAAGTTCAAATTCATCCCTAATCACGTCATTTCTTATTCTGTCATACATTGTTACCGTTTTTATATTGTTACTTACGTATGTAATTAATTTTAAAAAAGGTTTTCTTATAGTTTGGGGCTTAAGTTTTGATTTTTTTAATTAAAGAAATGACTTACAGACAGGTTTTATAACAACAAACCTTTTGACAACTTTCAGTTTCCAGCTTTTAAAAGTGTTTTATAGTTAACAGAATGGTGCTGTGAATAACGCATAGAAACGCTTTTGTAGATTAGTACTGCCGTAGAGATTAATCATCGTTCGAACTCCATGCCATAATTTTCGCTATTTGTTCTGATTTTAATAGAAATGCGAGCTTGTGTTTCATAATATGAAATAACGGTGATTAGTGCAGTTGGAAATATAGTTGGTGATTAATGGCACTAAAATAGGTTCCAACAAGTGTTGACGATTAAAAAAAAAAAGTTTCAAATTAGTTAGGAATTAAATCTATTGTTCTCAAAATTCCAGCTCTTACTTTAGTTTTTCTCATTCTATGATGATGAGTTGTTTTATAAATTCCAGCTCTTACTTTCGTTTTTCTCATTCTATGATGATGAGTTGTTTTATAAATTCCAGCTCTTACATTAGTTTTTCTCATTCTATGATGACGAGTTGTTTTATAAATTCCAGCTCTTACATTAGTTTTTCTCATTCAATGAAGATGAGTGGTTTTATAAATTCCAGCTCTTACATTAGTTTTTCTCATTCTATGATGATGAGTTTTTAGGGACTTGTGTTTCGCATAGAAGGATTTTGGTTGTTTGAATAAAAGTCATCGAGATCGGAATAAGTAAAGAGAAAGTTTATTGTAAGCATCTGTATTTATAATGTATAGAACGGCGCAGAACATGTCGCTGTCTCGCTTCCGCTGGACACATGTTTATTGTTGCACGTTCTATATACATTTCATACTACGGTATGCAGGAGAGGCAAGAGATATATCGGTATCTCGCTCTTCGCTACTAGTGAGTTCAATGACCTTCACCCGGCGCCGCCTCGCACTCGCCACTTGCGAGTTCAATGACCGCGCGGGCAAGGGTCGCCTTAGTGGGTTCAGTGACCGCACGCACGGTCGCTACAAGTTGTGTTATAAATTTTCAAAATAAAACTTTCGAATAGAAAATAAATATATATTTTTTCTATTAGATATTTTGAAACTTCTTCCAAAGGTTTTTCCATCCATTATAGTTTCACATCTTTTTTTCTTATTTGAATTTTTTTTCATAAATCACGAGATTCAAATTACAATACGCTATGCCCATCTTGTCATTTTGTATTTTTATATATTTATATTTTTACATTATACCGTTTATCAAAATCGATCGAAATATAAGGTTTTCAATATTTCTAAGGGAAGATGAACCAAATTTTAACCCGAGTTAGAGCGCCCTTAAGTAGAGTCTGTTCTCTCAACAGTGTTATGCACATAGTCATATTATATTATTCATATTATTATTTGAGTGTGCTGTGGGATGGACTGATGAATCTGTTTGGAATGATGAACTATGCGAGGTTCAACTCGTCTGATACATACATGTAATTGAATCTCACTTTCAATTTGATTAGAGTTTTTGACAGGGTTATTGTGTAATCAATAATCAATAAAAAGCATTAACTTAATTTTTCATGTTTCTATGTCCTTAGTAAGATACAGACAAAAGCCAAGTTCACTGAGGACACTGACAAGGCAACAAGCCTTTCATTGGCCGTGTCCCCAGTAACCTACCTAGATCCATATAAATTGAGTACCCACAACTTCATTAAATTACTAGTTACTAGGAACTAAATAACCTTAAATCATAAATTAAGTATTTATTCAATTACTTTCTATGCAAATAAATTATGAAAATTTAACAGTTTTTGATTTTAAATCTTCGACGTTAAATATTTTATTTTTATTTTATTTATTTATTGTACACTTGACAAGAAATATACGTAATTGGCAAAAAACAACAGGCTATTTAATTCGGACATACAATTTTAATGGATCTAGGTTTGTTGCCTTTCATTTGTCGTATCCCCAGTAAACTAGGATTTTGCCTGTATCTCACTGAGGACATATAGTATGAAAAAATTAATCGATACATCTTTCCGATTTTGGATTATGTAAAACTCCGTTGCACATTCTCATCAACCTGACAAACATTGACACTCAATTCCATATGTATACATCACGCGAAATCGAACTCCTCGCACTTCATCACTCCAGACAGACCAAAACATTTATCCCACAATATACTGCACACAATCCAATAAAAAACACTTACACAAAATTATAAACATACTAGTAAAATAACGAAAAGCACCACACTCAAGAGCTCACACAAACCTCTTCCACAAGTCATTCATCTTGCAAGCCCAAGTACTCAAACTCCTGCCGCAATAACAACCACGCTCCGATCGACTGCCTAAACTGTTTTCTATATCTCCAGTGATTATTTTAACATGGCGAACTATAATTTAAACATCTTTGTTAATGATATTATAATATAAAAAATCAACATGGAGTATATGTATTATCATATCTGTATAACGTTCTTAACTGTCCCTCTATCCCCACATATCTCGTCGAATTCATCAGCATCTGCTCGATCACGGATTCACACTTCATTCAAGCAAAGATTACCTGTTTCCTTTTCCAGTTCACAGCTCTTCATTTTTCACGTCGTCTATTGCTGTCTGGAAAGGTTTAGAACTAGCTGCCAACTAATATAATACTCGCTCCATTAATGGCTTGTTTCAAAACATTGACTCAAAAAGCATTATATAATATTTACAAGCCATGATTTTAAAATAAACCAATCAGCAGTCAACATTTTTAATAACAGAAAAATAGATATTTCCTTTGATTATTTTTCCTAAGCCTTATATAATTTAAATTCATTACCAAGAAAAGTAAACAAATCCTCTTCATGTCTCTTTTTCTTAAGCTATTGGTGACATGACTTTTCTTTAGATATTGCTTACAAATTATACAAACATGAACGGAATTTATTTTCATTCATCTTTCAAGGTATTGAATATTGAAAGATGAAACAAGGTTTTTTTATATTGATATTTGAACTTTTTACATAGTGGTTTATTTACTTTTTTTTAACAAAGAGAAATTTAAAGCAAAATAACAAAAGGAAGTCTATATTTATTTTAATTAATTTGGTCTATAAAAATCAGGCAAAAAGGTTACAGATTATTTTTTTATTCCAAGAAGAATATATTAGATATAACACTTAAATAAAATATATATTTTTTTACTTAACAAAGTCAAGCTTAATAGTTGAAAATTGAATCCCCTTTTTTTCAACCTTTTTTTTAAATTTTAATAAGCATATTTTTCTTAAATGCTTCACTTTCCTCGTTGGGTATCATCGCACCACTCTTGACTTTTAAGGCGTAGCTCTCAACAAAAATATTATTAAATACGAGTAGTAAGTTCTTCAGCCAAGGGCCCACCCCTTGGCTGAAGAACTTCTATTTTCACTCTTCTTCTGTTCTGGTTTCTTCCTGCAATATTAGTTGAAAGATCTCATATTTTTATCTTCGCATTGTTTATCCAGCACACTTCTTTTCGTTATCTTTGTTCATCCGTTTCAAAATATAATGATTACAGATTTTTTGAAGGACTAACAAATGTCCCTTCTCCACCCATATTACCTTTAGAATGGAATTAGATTTCTTTTACAGTGAACTCGTTCAAAAAAATGATATAGTTATATTTTGGTATTGGGCAGAGGGGAATCCCTCTTAGCTGGGGGCTACAATGTACTATAAAAAAAATAGTGGTGGCATCGAAATAATATTCGAGACTATAGACAGAAATGATAAATAGAAAAATAACAAATAAAAAAAACTTATTTAAACTTCAGGCAGCCAAACATTAAAGGGGTTGATACAACTTTCAGAAAAATTGTATAAGGCTTCTAAAGTATTTTTGGCCACGACACGATCTAAGAAGCCAATCGGGTGAAATGTAATTCAATATTTAGCTGCAAGGAGCTTCTCCCTATTTTGAGATATTCTTCTTTCCTCACAGTCTCACAAAATGTGGTCTGCGGATTGATCTGGGTAGCCACATAAAGGGATGAAGAAACCATATTAAATGAAAAAAGTTTGCTGTTTTTACTCCCGTGGACAGAATCGGTATTGGGAGGACCAATAGTTAGAAACGACCCAAAGAGAGTTTGAACCCACTTTGATGCAGATTTTTTTAAAAATATTTTGTACCTTTGAGGATGATATCCAACGTGCCTGCCATGTTGGAATTAATGAGTTGAAGGCGGCATTTTCTACAGCAAGTGAAGTAATTTGCGGTAAGTGATGAGGACAGGTTGTGACCTATTCTCACAGTTCCCCCTTAAAATAACGCGATCGCAGCATTCCACTGGACTTCCAGATCCAATGGGGAATATATCGTTATAATTGGGAGTGTATCCATCCAACATGTCCTGTACGCCTTGGCAATTGTAAAAAACTGTCCATCTCTGTCTACTCATTTGATTCTTAACCAACATATGTTAGCTGCTCTGAATCCAACACCTCGTCGCATAGCACGCTATTTCTTATAAAACGACCTAATAAAGAGTCTTTCAAATTGATCGGTTTTTTAATTCTAATATTTTTAATTCTTGAATAAAACACACAATTTGATTTGATTTTTATTTTTTTTTATTGGTCATTGAAGTATATTGTATGACATTTAAACTCAAAAAACAATATCCGCCAAATGTCCCCCTCTTGCAGCTCCACATATGTCAATTCTTTTGTCAAAAATTTCGATGACATTTTGGCATAATTGCGGTTCTAACTCACGTATAACGCGAATAATTTCATCCTTTAGCTCAGGAATTGATCAGGGGTCATTCTTATAGACCCAGCTGTTCACTGAATTACAGATAAAATAGTCCAACTGTGTCAGATCACATGATCTTGGTGGCCAATTAACATCATCGTTTCCGGAGATTACAATACATAAAATAATTCAAAAATTTGAACGCGTTGTTGTATTGTATACGACTCCATTTTTATAAATGTCATACATTACACTTCTCAAATGTCATAAGACCCAGGCAAGTTCACGACGCCATCTATGTTTTATCCTAGAATAAAAAAAACGCTCATTTTGAAAGACTCTTTAGTATAGTCACTCACTCTGAAAAGGTAAGCCTCATTTGACCTTCGCCAAGCGTGCTGCTTTTTGAAATGATCACCTCAAGTTTTGTATCAATGATTTTATATGGGACATCATCGTGATTCTTGCTTTAATATTCGAGCCAAGATCTGCAATTTCAGAGAAGAAGGGAATAATTCCTGAAAAATAGATGGTGAAAGAATGTGCCAGAAATGTGAAAACCCTTCACCAAAACACCATTTATCACTTCAGCTTGGTTTGGATATATAGAAAGAATGAATGATTAAAGATTTAGGAAAATAAGTAGTAAAGAAAGTACAGTAAGTTAAGAAATATCTAGAGAAATGTGATGTAGCCAAAATGTGAAAGAGTAAGTAGTGAAAATATGATGTGGTCAAATTGTGAAAGAGTAAGTTGTGAAAATGTGATGTGGCCAAATTGTGAAAGAGTATGTAAAGCAGTGAAAATGTGATATGATCAAATTGTGAAAGAGGAAGTAGTGAAAAACCTATATTTATTTTAATTTATTTATTTTACGCTTGACAAGAAATATACACGATTTGCGAAAAAACAACAGGTAATTTAATTTGGGCACACAATTTTCATGAATCTGAGTTTTTTGCCTTTTATTTGTCGTATCCCCAGTAAACTAGGCTTTTGCCTGTATCTCACTGAGGACATATATCATGAAAAAATAAATCGACATTTCTTTCTGATTTTTGATTATATTAAACCCCGTTGCACATTCTCATCAACCTGACAAACATTGACACTCAATTACATATGTATACATCACGCGAAATCAAACTCCTCACACTTCATCACTCTAGGCAGACCAAAACATTCCTCCCACAATATACCGCACATAATCATAAAAATAAAAATAAAATATACATATAAAAATATAAATATTAAACAACAAAACAAACCCCACTCAAGAGATCACACAAACCTTTTCCACAAGTCATTCCTCTTGCAAGCCCAATTACTCAAACTCCTGTCGCAATAACAACCATGCTCCGATCGACTGCCTTAATCGTGTTCCTCTCTTTGCCTTTATTGAATTCGGCACCCTGTTGTATGACATGGGAGCTAAATATGCATATTGCCTTTGGACAAAATATGTTTTAACTCTAGGAATAGTGAACATTTGATCAGTTACCATGCGTATTATGTGTCTCTGCTGAGTCTGCATATTCCCTTCCTCTCGATGATAGTGCCAGAGAATGGATTGAAATGTAAATTGGCTATGTTATGTTCATATATAATAATAGATGAGGAGATTTATGGAAGTGACAGAAGCAAAATATATGTGCCTGGATAGAAATTAGTGGAGATATGTTCTTTGCCTTCCCAAATATGCAAATAGTGCAATGGTTATGATATGACGACGACGTAATGGTGATGGTCAAATTTTTATTTTAATTGTGGAAATATGTTAACCTAACTATTTTCCGAATTCACAATACCATGCTTCACCACGCGAAAAAAAAATCAACCTCCAAACCCTCAACGGAACTCGGTCGTATTACAAATATGCAAATAAATTGCGATTACATTTAACATTGACAAACTAACACGCGAATAATATGAGAACGGCACCAACGCACCGTATTGAAAATATTTTATAAACTAGAATATGTTTGTCAAATTCTTATATCGATAACATTACTCGACAAAACTTTAACTTTTTATTATTACAAAAACGAACCTTATAGATTTTGGGATGCTGAATTTGAAAACGGCATTCGATATTTCGGATTCTCTTTAAATGGGATATTATTTCGTTTTATTATATCTTAAAGCATTTAAATATGTTGGAAGTATCCTAGTGGAAAACCTCGACGCAGAAACCGAAGTCAAGTGCAGAATTGAAACATCTCGTGCGGCTTTTAATAAAATGAGAAGCGTATTCTGCGATGATAATCTAAACTTGAAACTTCGACAACGGATGGTCAAATGCGTTTGGTCAGTGTTATTATATGGAGTGGAATCGTGGACCCTCAAAGTTGGTAGTATGAACCGACTGGAAGCATTCGAAATGTGGATGCACTTCAAAATGCTACGGGTATCCTGGACGGATATGGTCAGTAAGACAAGGGTTCTTCAAAAAGCCAAATTTGATAGAGAGTTGCTGACTAATGTTAAAGTCCGAAAGATGTCCTATTTGAGGCATGTACTTAGAGGACAAAAGTACAAATTACTGCACCTGATTATCCAAGGCAAAATAGAGGGTCGAAGAGGTGTTGGCAAGAGGCCAATCTCCTGGCTCTGCGATATACGTGATTGGACTGGTATAAGGAGCGTTGGGGATCTTTTTGGGTCTGCCGGGGACAAAGATGCTTACTCTCAGGTGATAGTCAACGTTGGGGGGATCTGATATGATACTGGGAGGAAGAAGATATCTTAATACTAGGACGGAAAAACATCAAACGTACTACACGCGATGTCTTTTAGTCGGCTGCTTGTATGAAACATTTGATGACTTCGTTTGCAAGGTCCAATAGAAATTTGCTAATATTGAAGTATTTCATTCCCCTTTGTATCGCTGTTCCATAACATTAATTATCTGATAGAACTGCTCCCTGAGTTCGTCACTCAGATCACTACTATTTTCAGTGAACAAATTGACACCTGAGTGCTAAATGTTTAAAATTGCCGATCCGTTTAAAGTTACATATATCCTTAAACGTACATATTCGTTTAAAATAATAAATGTGCGGGTAGTTTTAAGTTTCTTTTTCTTGTATAAGGTTTTGGAATTTAGCACCCCAAAATCTATAAATAATGGCTGTTTTTGTTTCTGTAATAAGCATTTTTCTTTGTTAAGCAGTGTAATCGGTAATAACGAGAAAAAAAATGGAAATATCGCGGCTATTTTCATTTTTCTTAACCAGTGATAGAGTTAGAAAACAGAATTATTTTTATTCTTCAACAAACTCCCTCGCAATTTGTTGGTTTTTTGTATTGGATAATGTTTTTACAATATGAGATCGCTTTCTTGTCTATATACATATTAGATTCGCCACTTATTCTATTTTCCTAGTTTGATGTTAAAACTTTGAAAATAACGAAACAGAAAAAAAAATGAATTGTTTTTATGCTATGATTGTTTTTTTATGTATTTGATAAGTTTTTATCTGTCTAGCCCAGTATTTCTTAAAAGTTTTCCTATAATATATTTATACTTTATTAACATTGTAATAATTCCATTAGATTTCAATGGCAGATCTCTCTTCTCTTCCTCCATTGGTTGAGATCTGGGGTGCATTGTTTCTAGGCTGCTCTCAGACATTTTTCTAATGTCATTCAACTAACTAATTAAGAGGTCTTCCCACACTTATTTTCCTTGTTCAAGGTCCCAACTTTGGCACTTTCTGAGTCATCTGGCCAATGTTCCTTGCCCAGTTTTATCTCTGAGTGATCACCCTTAAAGTCATATCTGCAACTTATGTCTGCTGCCTTATCTATTTTCTTGTCTTCCGGTTCCATCATGATATATTTAGCATTGTTGTATTTATGACCCTGTATCATCCAGAGCGTTTGTATTATTTGCTTCGTGAACTTTAACGTTTCAATGTCTCATGTCAGTACTGGAGGGACACATAAAACGAACAAAATTTTCTTGAGGAATCTTGGTATTTCGGAGACTTTAAAATGAAAAACAGCTTATAAAAGGAAGTTCAAGCTTCAATTTTTATTATTTATGCTTATCCAAATATTAAAGTTTAGGAAATATACCGTTTTATCTACATTGTCTCCTGGTATACGTTGTCAAACTCGTTCGAGGAGTTGTGAGCTGTCCAGCATTACTACAAAGATTAGCGTTAAATGTTCCTAACAATTACACTAGACTGCGCCGGCAAGAACTGTTCTCAATAACATACGCAAGAACGGGTCTTTCAGCCGCTATGCCTGTTGGAAGGGTCTTAACTCTTCTGAACGGGACTGCTTCGGATATTGACATATTTCATATCACATTACCAAAAGCAAAAGTAAATTTTCTTCTAAGATTGAGCGCGTTAGAAAGCACTCATCAACGTACTTAAGTGACCGTGAATATACGAGTATGTGTATCATATGTTTGTGTGTATACACTCGTATGTATGCATGTACATTATTTTTTATTTAATTCTATGTAATTTTTCTTTATTTTTAATATATCTTGTATTTTTCAAAGTAATTAGGTTAAGCCTGTTTTGAAAATATATATCAATTATATTTCGTTTGATTACAAATATTTTTGTCAGAAATTCTTGACCTACAGTATTTTTGTTAATTTGACTTAAAATCTTTCAAAAAGGAATCTTCAACTATTTTTAAACATAGTCTTTATAATATTATAATATGCTCCTTATTAGTACTCAGAAATCAGTCAACTGCAAACTAAGCAGATCGATTTCATCTCTATATGAATACAATGTGGTATATGTCAGGTGGACGAACAGATGACTGCATTATTGGCATTTAAAACGATATGAAACAAGGATGTATGGTGACTCTATGCGTGCTCAGTATTTGTATTGATCTTTCCTGACGAGATTAAGAAAAAAACTAAGGGAGGTGAAAATATCAGATTTGATTGTGAATGATTTATTTATGGAAATGATATTATAACTGTGGCAGAGAATGAAAACGATTTAGCAGTTTTCGTTGAAAAATACGATAAATGAAAAATTATTTACAAATGTATGTAAAAAAACCGTGTTTGCGATGTATACGAGATTAGCAATGAAAAAAAAAGAACACTTTTAGGAGTTTTAGTATCTCCGAATTATGTTTTTGGAGAGATAGCTATGTATAAGTGTTAACATAAGTTGTGTCCGTTCTGTTCCAAATTTAAAAATGAACACCAAAAGTAAAACAAAATGGTAAAGGTTATACGTCATTCGAAAGAAAATGTTCTGCTCTACAAGATGTTGTGCTTGCTTTTACGTTACATATATTATTTTATTTGATTATAAGCCTTCGAAATGGAATGTCAAGTAGACGAAAGTGAACATTTTTGACACCTCCGTCTGTTCGCGTTCAATCGAGGGAATAAAGCTGCTCGCGATATTTGCGAAGTGTACGGTGAAGATGTTATGAATTAAAGGACAGCTCGTCGATGGTTTTTGCGTTTCAAAGACGGTAATTTAGGGGATCTTCATGAATAATATGGTTTAAGCGATCCTCATCGAAGTCCACTGGTCGTCCGGAACGCTCCATGTCTTTCAAGTCGTAATTCCCATCTTTGATATGCAAAAACCATCGATGAGCTGTCCTTTCATTCATAGCATCTTCCCCGTACACTTCGCAAATATCGCGAGCAGCTATATTCCCTCGATTGAACGCGAACAGAAGGAGGTGTCGAAAATGCTCACTTTCGTCTACTTTACATTCCATTTTGAAGGATTGTAATCAAATAAAATAATATATGTAACGTAAAAGCAAACACAATATATTGTAGAGCAGAAAATTTTCTTTCGAATGATGTATAACATTGACCATTTTGTTTTACTTTTGGTGCTCATTTTTAAATTGGAAAAAAACGGACACAGCTTATGTTAACACCTAATTGAAAAATATAATAAGATGCGTATAACAGTAAAATAATAAGGTCAACTATGCAATTACAACTGCACAATTAAACAAATGTAAAATCTTTAGAAATTATAGTTACAAAATGAATTAAACCTGCAAACCTCGAGCGCAAAATCAGATATCTTACGATGGTTGTTATATATGATAGATGGAGTAAAAAAAACACACGTTTTCGTTGATTCACCACACCTCCTAAACATACCCACATCCAATTCAGGACCACACTGTACTCTCAGCACATTCCCACTTTTGGGTTGTAAAAGCCTGCATTATTCCTATATGAAGTCATGCTGAAAAAAGCAGGTGTTCTAAGAGATAGACAGAGAGAAGAAACAAATTCATCAATTCGTTCCAGAGTCTAGAGATTATTCAAGATTGTATAAAGTTACATAAGATCAAAGGTACATCTACGAATCTCGAGTCATCGAAAAAAGACAATCTATCAAAATATGACCTAAGAACATTGAGGTTATTATACTTACTTGTGGATCATACGTTTTTCAGTTACTCTTTATATGACAAATTTGATAAACCAAATGCCATACCTTTACCCAGTTTCTTATTCGAAAAACTTTTTCACTTGTAGATCGATTGTAATTTTTTTAAAGTTTAATTGAAGCTTAAAATTGACAAACTTGAAATTTTTACCTTTTATTATTATATTTACACATAAATTACGTAAGTAAGTTTGATTTGTTGTCATCAACAATTATAGAGTAGATTGATTATTATGTATATATACACATAAAATTACAAAAGTAAGTTTGACGTGTTATCATCAACCATTATAGAGCGGATGAATGATTATATTTACATAAGTAAGTTTGACGTGTTGTCACCAACCAATATAGAGTGGATGAATTATTATATTTACCCATAAAATTACATAAATACTCGTAAGTTTGACGAGTTGTAACCAACCATTATAGGGTGGGTGAATTATTATATTGTATTTACCCATAAATTACATAAGTAAGTTTGATATGTTTGTCACTTACCATTATAGAGTGGATAAATTATTAAATATATATAATTACATTAGTAATTATATATATAATAATTACATAAATTACATTAGTAAGTTTGATGTGTTGTAACCAACCATTAAAGAGTGAATAAATTATTATACTATATTTACCCATAAAGTTACATAAGTAAGTTTGATGTGTTGTAACCAATCATTATAGAGTGGATGAATTATTATATTTACCCATAAAATTACATAAGTAAGTTTGATGTGTCTGTAACCAACCATTATAGAGGGGATGAATTAACTATTTAGGAAAAAATACACAAAATATATGAACACTTAAATGTTAAGTATTTATTGAATAAGAATTATTCAAAATATATTTTTAATATGTCGCAAAAATAACAAGAAAATATCAATTGCGTTTTTCCTATTTTTGACAAGAAATCAATGCATTCAATTCATGGAGAAAAAAACGTGGAAAAAATAAATACAGAAAACTCCATGGAATATTAAAATTCCTTTGACAAAATAAAAATGAAAATTACGTTTTAAACTGAGCTCCGACAAGTTGAAGTTCTGTACATTGAAACTGAGAATTCAAGCTGAAATGAGTTTATAAAAGTTTTCACAACTGCAGTGGAATTTTAGAAATCGTGCCACAGATGTGTCCTACTCAAATATAATATAATTCTACCAGATGAAGCTGACACTAAAATGTCATATATAAATATATTCTGCTCTTATTGAAGATGCGCGAAAAATTATATCATAATAAAGTAACATTGAATAAAAATAAAATACATAAATCTTTGATAGTGGAATGAGTAGAAAATAAATGAGTGATATTTTCGTATATTAAGTACGGCGTAGATAATATATTTTTTTTAATAAATATATGTTAACAACGTTTAAAAAGGTGCTCAATGCTCAATATTTCCACTAGGTTATGAAAGATATCAATGTGAGAAAATTCGTTCAACAAGTTAGTTCCATTTGCGACTGGTGATAATCTTAAAGGCTATGGTCATGAATACAGCACCAAAAACAACCTTACTACGCGATGGCGCCAATAATTATCAGTTACTTGAAAAAAAAACATTGTTGATACTGAGTGTCGTCTTGATGCTGAGTGTCGTCCACTGCTATGTCTCGAACTCAACGAACCACCCGTCTTCATCACTTTCATTTCTGGACCATGTTGAATACAGTGCTTTAAAATGATCCTGTTCACTTCTGTATTTAATCCATTCATCTTATAGAATGTCTTCCTCTTGCTCATCTTTCCTCAACAGGATTTTTTCTTGTTTGTACTATGTATTGTACTAGCATCAATTGAGCGAGCTATATAATGCTAAATGAGTAAAAATCATCCATATTAATTAAAAATGTGAGATTGACCCATTGATAAAATCCACATAATCTCCAATAAATGTGTCAAAGGAGGACTCACTCAACTATCAGCAAGTTTTGGATTCTTCTTGAGTTCCATATAAATCTACTGTGAACTAGTGATTCATAAATACTCGTATATCTCAATACAGTGCTACCTAAATACCTCAAATTCATTACAAATTCCAGAACTTTATTGACAAACAAACACATACTCTCGACATGAGAATCTAATTTAAGTTGACTATTAAACAAGATTCCAAGGTCTTAGATGTATCGTGTCTGGTCTCCCTGACGTTTGTGATTACTATTGAAAATAACAATATCTTTTGAGGCATGAAATAACTTCTCAACGGTCTGGATACCTGGTCTTTCGTGAATGTTACGTAACCATGACAGACGCCTTCTACCGATTTTGCGTCAACCCTTGACTTCGCCGATCAATGTTTATTTTAGGAAACAGTATTTACCCCCCCCCCCCCCCCACCATAATATAAGACCAAGATAGGCAGTCATCTTTTGACACTTTGTGGTATTTAAGAACTCTCGTCGAATTCCTGCTCGGTGGCTTCATCTTTTGAGATACGAATTTTAACATCATAAATCATCGTCATCGTTGCTGGGTCTCATGGTCGATCTCTTCGCCACTCCAAAGCAAATCTTGAGCTGTTCTTCCACGTCGATCATGTGATCTTCTTTGAGAAACAGCTAGATCCTAGATGCATACTCCCCAGATTCTAGGTGCCAGAAACTGCCAGATCCTAGATGCCCTCCCGCAAACGTCGCAGACATGTGGATCCTGCTGAGTAGTCTGGCAATGCTGACTCATGTTCGCAGCACAGTGACTGTTTCTTATACGTCTAACCGTTGAAACGCTATCAGCCTGACAACAGATGGATGATTGAAGAAATTATTACAGAAAACTGATTTCTTCTTGGAAAATCCTACACGTGCCAATTCAATTCGGCAGCTTAATTTTCTAATTGGGTCAAAATCATGAGAAAAAAGGCTTCAATGATATTTGAAACTCATCTTGCTCTCTATATAATGGTATGGGAAATAATACCCCTGATTTTACCTTACAATTTTTATCGAGTATGCCCGCTACCATTCCAAGTATTGTGAGAGATCTCCGTACCTGTATATACAAATATAAAATACATGAGAAAAAGCAAATACTTCCATGATCAACAAATTTATTTAAAAAAAAAAAATCTGGAATATATTTGTAAATGTAACAAAGTAACTTAACATGAAAATATGAACAATTAATAATCACTAGTTTTAAATTCCATGATTAACTGTTGTTACTTTCTTGAAATTGTTGCCGTGTTGAGTTGTCAACAATATCACCTCATTTTAGTTTTTAATGGGCGCTGAGGCTTATTTTATGATAACAGAACGTTGAGACTTTCAAAGTATTTATGAATTGTTACGATAATTAAAAAAATGTCAGCCAGACTAAATAGTTTACGTGTAAACATCATTTATCTCATGTGTAAAAATCATTTATCTCACAACAGCTTTTGCCCACATTTATCTCACAACAGCTTTTGCCCACATTAATCTCACAGCAGTTTTTACCCACATTTATCTCACAATAGCTTTTAACCACATTTATCTAACAACAACTTTTGCCCACATTTATCTCACAACAGCTTTTGTCAACATTTATCTCACAACAGGTTTTGCCCACATTTATCTCATACCAGCTTTTGCCTACATTTATCTCACAACAGCTTTTGCCCACATTTATCTCATACAAGATTTTGCCCACATTTATCTCCCTATTCTGTCACACTGGAACCCTTTTTTTGAATTTCGTTCTCGGTACCATCGGAAATTGAATTTCGTAATCCTCGATTGGAAGTCAAGCGTTTTACCAACTAGACTACAGAGGTCATGCATTTAAATAAGCTTAAAAACAAAATTATTGTACTGTGAACACAAATTCCAAGTCCTGATAAATTAGCTATGGAAAAATTCTCATACAGAGGAAAAATGTGACAAATCCGTGCAAAGTAGTTTTGAAGATTTTTTTTGTCTTTTATTATGTTAGATATTTTTATATTTAAAAACTAATCCAACTAACTTTGTATATTCTCCTGGAAAAAAATACGGAAAAAACCAGCTCTTCCCAATTGTAGATTGAAACAAGTTCAATTTTTCGTTTGTTAAAAAATCATTTTCATTATTAATAACGTAAAATTTCCCAAACCGTCTGAAGATGTTAAGAATATATCTACAGTGTCATTCAGTTAGTTAAATATATCTACCACACGTGACTGTTTAGCCATGATATTCATTCTGTAAGTTGGTATGTGTAACAAAGGATAATTTCTTTCACGACAATAACATACGAGTATTCATCAAAGACGTACAAACTTGGTACTTCTAATAATGAGAGACAGTTTGAACTACTTGGGAGAACATTCAGTAGGAATACGGCGATCGATTCTCGCCTTCCTGTTTCTAGACATCTATAATTGCATACCGTGAGAAGTTCGACACGTTGCGCATATTTTTAAAAGTTTGATATACGAGAGTACGAGGGTCATCCATAAAGTAAAGTTACAACATTTATGTAGGATCGAAAAATGCTTGTATTTAATTGAAATTCACAGGATACTTCACAAATATATTAAACTATTTTTCAACGTAATTGCCGTCGAGATCGAGACATTTCTGTAGTCAAGGCACTCTAGACCTCCGCCGCCAGCTCTTTAAGCCACTTCTTCACAGCTTACTCGACCTCCTGATTGTTGGGGTGTAGTGACACACCCACGTATCATCCCCCGTCACGAGAGTCCAAAAAAGCTTCTCCCTCATGTGCAAAACGATCCAAACATTCACGCGCGGCGATCATGCGATTTTGACGGTGTTCCGGTGTGAGCATTCTGGGCACCCATCTCACACACAACTTCTTGTAACCAAGTTTTTCCGACACAATATTACCAAGGAGACTGAGAAATGTCAGAAAATTCTTCGTGAAGGTCGTCAAGCGTCACATGGCGGTCATTTCGCACTTGTTCTTCAATTTTTTGCACAAATTCGTTAGAAATCACTGCATTGCCTCGTCATGAATATCAGTACGGCCTTCTCTGAACAACCTAACCCACTTCGTGACATGTTGTTGACTCATCACATCACTACCATAAACTTCCACGAGCTTCCGATCGATAATCGCGGCGGTATTGTTCTGCAAAGTCAAAAAACGGATGACCGCGCGGGTCTCGCATAGACGAGAGGTGGCAGGAGTCCGCGACGACCTCTCCATCGGAAAAATTTACTGTGACTGAACAAAATGGGTGACAAACACGTAGAACCAAACAAACTGACCGTTAAGATCTCCCCTACACGTCAGATGCACCAACTTTGAAACAAAAAAAATTCCCCCGGCCTCAGGAGCCCTTGTAACCTTAGTTTCTGGATGACCCTCGTATGTGTATTGTTCGCTGTTACATGTTCTTTTCTATGGAATAAATGATAGGACATTGAACCAAAAAGTACCACTAGGATCTTTTTAGATATGTGTCTACCGACGTACCCTTAAGATTCCTTGGAAAGATTTTCACTAAAAATGTGAAATTACTTGCTGCTATGTATAAATACTGAAAACGGCTGAAAACTCTGAAGGTTCGCAAGTTGCAATATCTCGTCCCGTAATGATAAACATAAGATACGTTATTTCACAACTGTTCAAGGAAAAATACATGACAAATGAGAAAGAGGAAGATGCTGCATATGTTGGCTCAATAACCTGCGAGGGGTTTGAGTGCAGTTTTACTTAGTAGTTCCTGGCTGCAGTGAACAGAATAGAGATTGCCATGGTGGTAGCCAATCTCCGATGAGAGGTGGTAGTACGAGAAGAAGAAGACATTTTATCAATGAGACTTCTTTCAAGTTCTTTAATCTAATTTTCACTGTCCTTCAAAAAATATAAAATACGACTTGTCATCTTCTCCAAGATCTTTCAATTATAAAAAAAATAATAAGGCTTTAGACTGCGTATACTTGTGTAGGTGAACGACGAATAAAACTTCAGAAACAAAAACTTAGTTTTTTCTACGTAAAACCTTCATAGTTAAGAAATTTAAATAGATACAAGAATTTCGTTAAAATTTCCTGGAAGAGATATCAAGCTCTTAAAATTCATAGGGTGACGTATTGAATTTCAAATAAGCTTTGAATGAAAGTTCGTTACGAAAGTTTAAAAGAATTTTCATGAGATGGTTTATAAATCGGTATTCGTTCTGTTAGTTTGATTTTGAATATAATAAAATAAAAAATATAGATGTCAAAAATTATATACATGCTGTAGTTAAATTATTTTGAACTACAGTTCACACGGTATGTACTACGGTTCTAACATAACTACATTTCTAACAAAGATCCTAACTATTTTCTAGTTGCTTAGCTAACATACTGACTAATTGCTAAGCCACAGTCTAGTTGCTTTACTACTATTAAGTTACGTTACTACTGTTTAGTTGCTTAATTTCTATCTAATTGCTTTAGACTTAGTTTCCAGTTACTTAGCTACAGTACCCGACGGTAAGTAATGCACATCGAAAGAGACTGTCGGCCATAATCGGCTAACTTCGGCTTTGTAGAACGTCGTCTCTGTCATTCATACACGCGTTTCGTCGCGATTTGTCAGTCGTTGTCAAGCGTTCTAGGGACAGAGACGACGCTCTACAAAGCCGAAGTTAGCTGATTATGGCCGACAGTCTCTTTCTTAAGCCCGATTTGTATTACTTACCGCCGGGTACTATACTTAAACAGTTACTTAATTACTCTCCAGTTTATATGTTATTGTTCACTAGTTTAATAACTGTCTAGTTGCTTAGTTACTGTATATTTGCTTAGCTACTACTTAGTTGCTCAAGGACTGCCTAGTTGCTTAATTATTATATACTCGTAATTGCTAAAATACTGTCTAGTTGTTTATTACTATATACTTGCTTAGTTACTGTCTAGTTACTAATTACTGTCTAATTACTTAGTTACAATTATGTTGCTAAAGTCAAATTGCTTAGTTACTGTCTAGTTGCTTAGCTTCTTGTGGTTATTACTATATACTTGCTTAGTTACTGTCTAATTACTTAGTTACAATTATATTGCTAAAGTCAAATTGCTTAGTTACTGTCTAGTTGATTAGCTTCTTGTTGCATAAGTATTGTGCAGTAGCTTACATACAGTGAAATCGCTTAATTTCTGTCTAGTTTCTTAAGTACTGTATATTTGCTTAGCTACTATATATCAAAGTTGCTTAGCTGTTGTATTATTGCTTAAATACTATCTAATTTTGTATTACTGTTTAGTTGCTTAACCTATCTAGTTACTTAACTTTTGTAGTTACGGCATGACAATAAGCAATAAACTTTCTGGATTATATTGGACATTGAAGAATATTTTTTTTGTTTGGTACCTTTATGTATGGAAGGGAAATATGGACTTAGCAGAGGAAGGATAATAATACTGTGTAGATACCTGCACTGATAAAAAATTTTATGTGTGAAAGATAGCTGAATGAAGTCATCAGAAATAAATGCGTGGTTTGATGTTTTAAGTAAGATGAAGAGAGGAGCTAAAATATGGTTTGGACATGTGAAGAGAATGAATGGTAAGAATATAACTAAGTGAACATACAAATTAGAAGTTTATGGAAGACGTAGACCGAGGAAAAGACCGAGGAGTGGCTGAACCAAATGGAGGATTTGAAAGAAAGTGAAGTGAGAAGTATGAATAATAGAAAAATGTGCATAACGAGATGTATGAATGTGGAGGATGCTAAAGTTATGTGATTGGAAAGAGAGAGACTTCTTTCCATCCGCCCCGCAAAGGATACGGCAGGACGATGTGTATTTATGTAGGTGTGACGCAATCTTTATAAGACAACATTTTATTTTATTTGATTAAATTATCTATTACACAAACATTAGCCATATCTATTTACAGATTTATATGTAAAGAAGTAATCTTATTTATATATTATAACTATGAAGTAACTGAATTGAAATTTCCTACATGTCTTTTATAATTTAAGAAAAAATGTTTTTTTTAATTAATTTTTAATCGGTGTATTTATGAAATTAAAAATTCAAAACCTTTTCAACAAAAATACTCATCATAAAATGAATAAATAATTCATATAAACTTGAATATATTTAAATTTTGCTTATCTTAGATTCGTGTTAATTTATTTATTAAAAGATGTTTTCGTACCGATATTTATTATTTAACTTTTTTTCAATCTTCCTACCCTTATTTCTGATCCTTTTCTCTATTCCATTAATTATATTAAATATTTTTTTAATCCTTCTGTTTTAATAAAATATCATTGTATATATTTGCTTAATCAGTTGAAACTTTGAATTATCTAGAATGTAATTTTTTAAAATTGGTTTTGTTATGTTATTACTATTATTACTCGTAAAGTCTTTAATATGTTATTCTTTTTGTTATGTTATTACTATAATTACTCGTAATGTTATGTTATTATGTTATTATTATGTCTTTAATTTGGTGACACAAATCATTCTTGTTTGGGTAGACCTATTAAAATAAATATGTTCATGTTATTTTATGAAACACATAAATATTTCATAAATTTGACAAAATGCATCTTATCGTGACCTCCATGGGATAGTTGATTTGATTTTTGTCATTTTACGAATTCTGCTTCGTTTTGCGATGAGACCCAAAAAAAATCAAGTTTAAAGTTTGGTTATTGATTCGTCTCGCCTCTCTTATTATTAGATCAGGAGGTTATTGTTATCTGTCTTCGTGTGGTATATCTTACTAACTTATACGAGGGTAGATAGCAAGTTGCGTTCTTTCTAAATAATATTAGATCAGGAGGTTATTGTTATCTGTCTTCGTGTTATATATCCTACTAACTTATACGAGGGTGGATAGCAAGTTACGTTCTTTCTAAATAATATTAGATCAGGAGGTTATTGTTATCTGTCTTCGTGTTATATATACTACTAACTTATACGAGGCTGGATAGCAAGTTACGTTCTTTCTAAATGATATAAGATCAGGAGGTTATTGTTATCTGTCTTCGTGTGATATATCCTACTAATTTATACGAGGGTGGATAGCAAGTTACGTTCTTTCTAAATAATATAAGATCAGGAGGTTATTGTTATCTGTCTTCGTGTTATATATCCTACTAACTTATACGAGGGTGGATAGCAAGTTACGTTCTTTCTAAATAATATTAGATCAGGAGGTTATTGTTATCTGTCTTCGTGTTATATATACTACTAACTTATACGAGGCTGGATAGCAAGTTACGTTCTTTCTAAATGATATTAGATCAGGAGGTTATTGTTATCTGTCTTCGTGTGATATATCCTACTAACTTATACGAGGGTAGATAGCAAGTTGCGTTCTTTCTAAATAATATTAGATCAGGAGGTTATTGTTATATGTCTTCGTGTTATATATCCTACTAACTTATACGAGGGTGGATAGCAAATTACGTTCTTTCTAAATAATATTAGATCAGGAGGTTATTGTTATCTGTCTTCGTGTTATATATACTACTAACTTATACGAGGCTGGATAGCAAGTTACGTTCTTTCTAAATGATATAAGATCAGGTGGTTATTGTTATCTGTCTTCGTGTGATATATCCTACTAACTTATACGAGGGTGGATAGCAAGTTACGTTCTTTCTAAATGATATTAGATCAGGAGGTTATTGTTATCTGTCTTCGTGTGATATATCCTACTAACTTATACGAGGGTGGATAGCAAGTTACGTTCTTTCTAAATAATATTAGATCAGGTTATTGTTATCTGTCTTCGTGTTATATATACTACTAACTTATACGAGGGTGGATAGCAAGCTACGTTCTTTCTAAATAATATTTGATCAGGAGGTTATTGTTATCTGTCTTCGTGTTATATATACTACTAACTTATACGAGGGTGGAAAGCTAGTTACGTTCTTTCTAAATGATATTAGATCAGGAGGTTATTGTTATCTGTCTTCGTGTTATATATACTACTAACTTATACGAGGGTAGATAGCAAGTTACGTTCTTTCTAAATAATATTAGATCAGGAGGTTATTGTTATCTGTCTTCGTGTGATATATCCTACTAACTTATACGAGGGTGGGTAGCAAGTTACGTTCTTTCTAAATAATATTAGATCAGGAGGTTATTGTTATCTGTCTTCGTGTGATATATCCTACTAACTTATACGAGGGTGGATAGCAAGTTACGTTCTTTCTAAATGATATTAGATCAGGAGGTTATTGTTATCTCTCTTCGTGTTATATATACTACTAACTTATACGAGGGTGGATAGCAAGTTACGTTCTTTCTAAATAATATTAGATCAGGAGGTTATTGTTATCTGTCTTCGTGTGATATATCCTACTAACTTATACGAGGGTGGATAGCAAGTTACGTTCTTTCTAAATGATATTAGATCAGGAGGTTATTGTTATCTGTCTTCGTGTTATATATACTACTTACTTATACGAGGGTGGAAAGCAAGTTACGTTCTTTCTAAATAATATTAGATCAGGAGGTTATTGTTATCTGTCTTCGTGTGATATATCCTACTATATTATACGAGGGTGGGTAGCAAGTTACGTTCTTTCTAAATAATATTAGATCAGGAGGTTATTGTTATCTGTCTTCGTGTGATATATCCTACTAACTTATACGAGGGTGGGTAGCAAATTACGGTCTTTCTAAATAATATTAGATCAGGAGGTTATTGTTATATGTCTTCGTGTGATATATCCTACTAACTTATACGAAGGTGGATAGCAAGTTACGTTCTTTCTAAATGATATTAGATCAGGAGGTTATTGTTATCTGTCTTTGTGTTATATATCCTACTAACTTATACGAGGGTGGATAGCAAGTTACGTTCTTTCTAAATAATATTAGATCAGGAGGTTATTGTTATCTGTCTTCGTGTTATATATCCTACTAACTTATACAAGGGTGGATAGCAAGTTACGTTCTTTCTAAATAATATTAGATCAGGAGGTTATTGTTATCTGTCTTCGTGTTATATATACTACTAACTTATACGAGGGTGGATAGCAAGTTACGTTCTTTCGAAATGATATTAGATCAGGAGGTTATTGTTATCTGTCTTCGTGTTATATATACTACTAACTTATACGAGGGTAGATAGCAAGTTACGTTCTTTCTAAATAATATTAGATCAGGAGGTTATTGTTATCTGTCTTCGTGTGATATATCCTACTAACTTATACGAGGGTGGGTAGCAAGTTACGTTCTTTCTAAATAATATTAGATCAGGAGGTTATTGTTATCTGTCTTCGTGTGATATATCCTACTAACTTATACGAGGGTGGGTAGCAAGTTACGGTCTTTCTAAATAATATTAGATCAGGAGGTTATTGTTATCTGTCTTCGTGTGATATATCCTACTAACTTATACGAGGGTGGATAGCAAGTTACGTTCTTTCTAAATGATATTAGATCAGGAGGTTATTGTTATCTGTCTTCTTGTTATATATACTACTAACTTATACGAGGGTGGATAGCAAGTTACGTTCTTTCTAAATAATATTAGATCAGGAGGTTATTGTTATCTGTCTTCGTGTGATATATCCTACTAACTTATACGAGGGTGGATAGCAAGTTACGTTATTTCTAAATAATATTAGATCAGGAGGTTGTTGTTATCTGTCTTCGTGTTATATATACTACTAACTTATACGAGGGTGGATAGAAAGTTACGTTCTTTCTAAATAATATTAGATCAGGAGGTTATTGTTATCTGTCTTCATGTTATAGATGCTACTAACTTATACGAGGCTGGATAGCAAGTTACGCTCTTTCTAAATAATATTAGATCAGGAGGTTATTGTTATCTGTCTTCGTGTTATAGATGCTACTAACTTATACGAGGCTGGATAGCAAGTTACGCTCTTTCTAAATAATATTAGATCAGGAGGTTATTGTTATCTGTCTTCGTGTGATATATCCTTCTAACTTATACGAGGGGGGATAGCAAGTTGCGTTATTTCTAAATAATATTAGATCAGGAGGTTATTGTTATCTGTCTTCTTGTTATATATACTACTAACTTATACGAGGGTGGATAGCAAGTTACGTTCTTTCTAAATAATATTAGATCAGGAGGTTATTGTTATCTGTCTTCGTGTGATATATTCTACTAACTTATACGAGGGTGGATAGCAAGTTACGTTATTTCTAAATAATATTAGATCAGGAGGTTGTTGTTATCTGTCTTCGTGTTATATATACTACTAACTTATACGAGGGTGGATAGAAAGTTACGTTCTTTCTAAATAATATTAGATCAGGAGGTTATTGTTATCTGTCTTCATGTTATAGATGCTACTAACTTATACGAGGCTGGATAGCAAGTTACGCTCTTTCTAAATAATATTAGATCAGGAGGTTATTGTTATCTGTCTTCGTGTTATAGATGCTACTAACTTATACGAGGCTGGATAGCAAGTTACGCTCTTTCTAAATAATATTAGATCAGGAGGTTATTGTTATCTGTCTTCGTGTGATATATCCTTCTAACTTATACGAGGGGGGATAGCAAGTTACGGTCTTTCTAAATAATATCAAAATTTATTAAAATGAGAGTACACAGCAGTATTTAAGTACCAGCTTTCATCTATTGAAGTGAAAAGTGAACGTGGAAAAAATAACAAAAAAGTCGAATAAATTATGTAGATGTGCATGCTCTGAGAAGGGTACATGGAGTGATAATGCATGATATAATAAGGGATGAAGTCGTTAGAGATGAATTTAAAATTAAAGTTTAAAATTAAAGGTGAAGAAGATCACGTTGAAACGGTTTGGTCATGTGGCACGGATGAATAAAGAAAGACTAACAAAACAAATAAACAGTGCGATTATGAGTGAGTTACGTGTGACGCTCTGCCCTATCTGCCATCCCCAACAGTGAAATCGTTTGATGATATGAATATATGTATGATACCTGATATCAATTCAATTTATATAAGGTTTTTATATTGACATTTCACGAATGAATGGCTCCTGATATTAAAGTATTTGATCCTTTAAGTCAATTTTTTTAATATCATGGGACTCGTCTTTTTCATTATATTTTTTTAACTTGAAGGGATTTTTTTTTACTTTTGTTATTTCGATGTTACTTTAGTCAATATTACAGATTCTTAGTATGAAAACAAACATTTTAAAGAAAAGAAAATACTCGAATAAGATTTTTAAGGCTAATCTTTTTTTTTTCAAATGTGGAAATAATATTTTGTAAGATTTTTAAAGCTCATTTTTTCCATATAAAATATTCAAACTATTTTTGTTAAGAGTTTTAAAATTAATTCTTATTTCAAATTTACAAGTCTCGTTCCTTAGAATTTTAAGCTTATTTTATATTTTTAATCTCCAAATAATGTTCATATTCCTACTGGGATGGTATAACGGTGTGTTTGTGTATATTTTTGTTTGTCGTTTGTTTATTGTTATTTGTCATTTGTTTCGGAATAATTTGTTTCCACAGAAGTAATTTTCACAAGATTTTTAAGACTTATTTTTATATTTCAAATATTAAAATCATTTGAAGTGCATGACCGTACAGTGATGCGAATAATTTACATACGGAAGGTCACCGGCTGGAACCTTCTCTCGAATAACACAGTCATTTATTTCCGTTTAGTATTCGGGGGTTCAAGGATACCAGGACTGTGAAAAAGTGCGTTGTGAATGATAATATAAGTAAGTTCTATAGTTCTATAATTTTTTTCACTATGATTTATAGACAATATTATTTTTATGAATTATTATTAATTATTCTGTTAGTAATAAATTCATTACTAACAGAATAATTAAAAATTCTAATTAATTATGCTGTTAGTAATGAACCTCATACTCGTATATGTGTTCTACCCAGGGAGTTGCGTCATTCCTTGTAATTTGTTTTATCAAACAATGTTTACTCCACTCAGTGCATCGAGGTGAACATCTGGCAAACATATATATCCCAAGAATCTCTCCGCTGCTCGCCGAGGTTGTCCCATGCCTTCCTCAACCGTAGTCCCCAACCCGAATGTTCACCGTTAAAGCATGTATCTTTGTACCAGTTCGAACAGTATTCAGTCTTGTTTGTGCTCCCTGATGATGATGTGAAATCCTTGAAATCGGTAGGGTTATACCGTTACAAAAAGTGGAATAAACAGTGTTTGATAAAATAAATTACAATGTCTTTAAACCTCCACAATGTTAATGCATTTACTATAAATAATATAATAAAGTTATTCCTGTTTGGTGTTTACTTAAAGACTATTTTACGTCCATATGGTTGGTTGTAAGACATTGCTCTTTAGCCATATGCCATAACAAAAGTGAAATACAAATTATATTTTATTTTAGTGGTTCCTAAATCCCGATTTAGTGGGCCGAAGTCAACATTGTCTTTTATGGGGAAGCGTCACGTTGATCTAAGATGGCAAGGTATTATCTAATTAATTATTAATTTATTCATAATTTACGGTTTTCCATCGAGTATTAATAAAAATACAAAAGTGATACTAAAATTAGAATTTCGAGTGTGCATTAATATAAAATCAACTTCTTACACAAAGTATATACATTTACCTGATTAATACACAAAAAATGTCAGAAAGCAGAACGTACGTGCATACTACCTTCCATTTATATAACACAAACATGAGACAGACCAGGGCTTACGAGATCCAAGACCCTAACATACAAAATAAAAATTACAATCTTTTCGGAAAAAAAGTATAAAAATATTTTCGTACAATGGACCCAATCTTAATACACATAAAAAAACATCAAATTTTCAACATATTTTTAAATATGTATATGGGAAAGTTTGAGAGGAAAAAAATATTACAGCCCCGTTGCTGGTTGTAATTGCTGGTTCCGTGGCGTGGGCTGATTTGCTTTGAATTGTCAAAGATATCGGGAGCGTATGCAATTTTGGGAAGAATTTGAAACCAACTTTTTTTAAGGTATTATCAAAATTTATACTCTTTTAGGAGAGATGATGAGGATGGTTTGTTGATAAATAAAACTTGTTCAGATCGCAATGCGGAAAGAGAAATTTAATTGATAGACGTAGGTATTTATACTATTCTTGAATATGTGCGGGAGCGCGCGCACGATATACCGCCGTCTTGTTTCTGCATTCACAATACGATTCTTGTCGTATGTAGGTATCATTCTGTTTTGGGAACTGGCGCGACAGATGTGTTGCCTTCTCGCTCTAGCATGGAATGCGCTCCACGCCTGATAGTGAGTTGAATGACCGGCGTGTGGACCTTGCACTTCTTTGTTTCAAATTGTTAATTATTGTTAAGGTATGCAAAGGTCGTTTCGCCGGTCATTGACCGCGCATACGAACGCCACACTCTAAACTCCACCTTAAGTCAAATGTGTTACTATTTCGTATCGGAAGATCTACAAAAGATTCTTTGTAGTTCGTTTTGCTTTGTTAAGATTTCTTATCAAATATGGTTTTTTAAAACACATGCAGATGTGTGGAAATACCGAATATAATGACCTCAGTCACCATCTGTCTTTTATTTTATTCAATTTACTTTATTTTTGTAATATTTCTATTCTGTCAGCAGAAGTGGGTTCAATTTCTGAGTAAAAATGCCACTAACTAGTGTTTATTATGTAAACTTCATTATATAAATTGTTTTTATATTATTCAATTCTATCTGTAAATGTTTGAGAATAACAGGAAGACGCTTAGTGCTGTTTTGCTGTTCGTCACGATCTAAAATGTTCTCTCAAAAAACCATCAGACACACGTAGCATTTTAGACAGTGGCACGTACTCCAATTATTAGCATCGGCCTTCGCAAATTGAGTTTTTGGACATTTGAAACAATTTGAAAATCAGAAAAAAAAGTTTTCGAATAATTTATTTACTGCGAGAATGTGAAAAAGGGTATAGCAAAAAAACAAAGTCAAACCATGAAACAGCCTAAATTTTTTTTAACCTGGTGAGTTTATTGCTATGTGGCAATCTCTTCCAACCAACCAGAAATATGTTTTTATAGGCCTTAAGTGTTAACCAGAGTGGAATCTTATTTTAAAAAAATCTAGGTTCCAGCAGGGATTGAACCCGCAACCTCCGGATCGGCAGAGAAGTGTCTTACCACCAGGCCACGGAGGTCGCCGGAGGTCGCCGGAGGTCGTAAATTTGTATTATATAAGAAAATACATTCTAAAAAAAGCGCGGAATAAAATATGTGATACTAAAATTTATTAATTTAAACTCCATTTGTATTATTTTTCCAGTTCCTTTGTACATTACAGGTTTCCCTAATTCGTACAAGCACCAAACATAACAAGTATAAAAGAAAAATGATTAAAACATTTCTTGAATCTTCGAAAAGACTTTGTGGTGCCATGTTTTATATAAAAAAGCACTAAAATAAATAAATAAAACACTTATTTTATATTTTTTTTGTTCACGACTGGTTTATTTTGAGTTTACTGCCGGTTTCGAAGACCTCCGTTTATCTTCACCTGACGATGAAGACTGAGGTCTTCGAAACCGGTAGTAAACTCAAAATAAACTAGTGGGGAACACAAAAATATTAAATAAGTGTTTTATTTACTTATTTTATCTCTTTTTTACATGATTAAAACAGTTCAACATTTTTAAACTTATAAAAAATATTGAAAAAATGTATAAGTTACACTAAAACACTATGACAAAATGTAGTCTGTAAGATAACATAAAAAGATTAAATTATTTGTATCCTAGATCATACAAATGATTTAATATTTTTATATTATCTTATACAACACTGTGTTATATTACAATGTAAAGTAGATCACAAAATTATTTTATTATGGTTAGAGCTGATTTCATAAATATAATGAAGAAGAAAACTTTGAGTTTATATGGGCGTGTAGAAAGAATGAGCGTTAAAGGTTAACAAGGAAAAGAGTTATGAAGGATCAACTAAGTGAAAATAAGTGGAAATCGTAGGAGAAAAATAACGAAAGCATTGCTGGACTAGGAAATCAGATAAACTATAAGAGTTTTAAGAGAAGATTGATAGATATTGAGGAGATAAAATATGTTAGTTGTGATAGAAAACTGTTGCGTTGTGTACTCGACTTATCTCGAAAGGTATAAACATAAAGGTAAGAAAAAAAAGGACATTTAAAACAGAACGATTCTTTACTTTAATGTGTAAAAGATTTACACAATAATGTTAAATTGAATTGACAAGCCTGTTTCGCTTTACTAAAGCAATATCAAACAGTTTGACAATGATTTTATAAAGCGAAACAGGTCTGTGACATTAATTAGAATTCATTATGTAGATTTTTTCCTAATTAACAGTGAAACCATTCTGTTTTTATTGTTGTGTTATTAATTATGTGAGATAACATTGTAATCCATTTTTGAGCTAATGGTGGCGCAAACATACGTGTAAATGAACCATGGTATAATTTTTCTTATCGCAAATTAGAATAGTCATTTTTTATTAATGTTAATGAAATGCATGCGGTGTTTTGAAGTTATGAAATAAAATATGCAACCTGAAAAACATTGATACGAATACAAAAATTAAGGTAGACGCTTACCCCACACCAAACAGTTTTTCAGCCAGCTCTGTAATAAGATTTCTCAATTTATCATCAGTCCTAGAACCTAGGATGTGTGTAGACTATTTGTAAGATGATCTGCTACATATCTCTCTCAGCAGCATCCCTCTTCCAATTGATTATACCCAGTATGCAGCAGTTCTCTGTCACGCTATCCAGCAATTTTCGTTGAATTGTTGATACAATATCCTTAAACTCCTTTAAGTAAATAATTAAAGGACGGTAAACACTGTGAAATAATTATATATGTATTGTTAAAAAGAGAAATATAAAAAAATATTGTAAAATTATATGATAAAAAACGATAGGGAATCACTCCTAATTGGTTACGATGTATTTGTTTTATTTTCTCAATACAGGCTTAGCCCAATTACATTGAAATATACCAAAAATGTTAATATATATTTATATATATATATATATATATATATATATATATATATATATATATATATATATATATATATATATATATATATATATATATATATATATATATATATATATATATATATATATATATATATATATATATATATATATATATATATATATATATATATATATATATGCCCATATATATACGCACATACATACACGTACATACACACATGTAGTCAAGTTTTTAAATACGTTGATGAGAGCTTTCTAAAGCCTTCAATCTTGGGGTAACATTTTCTTTTGCTTAATGCGATATGAAATATGTCAATATCCGAAGCAGTCCCGTTCAACAGAGTTATGACCCTTCCAGCACGCATAGCAGCTGGAAGACCCTGTTAGCCATCCTGTGAATGGAAGACGCCTATACATGTAATGATTTAGTGTGTGCAAACTATTGCACATCAGTGAACATGCAGTATTGACAGATCTTTTTTTTTTTAAAGAATAGATATGATCAAAGTCATAGGCATCCTTATGCCATCGAACACTAGGTGGAAAAAGTACCTGTATCGTTCGAGTGGAGTATCACAGCGCAGGGTTCGAACCGACGACCTTCCGCACGGAAGTCCAGTGGGTTACCGCGCGACCATGCACCTCTCAAATATAACGTTTGACTCAAATATAACGACGTCTCAAATATAACGACCAGGCACCTCTCAAATATAACAAGATCAAACAACGGTTCGATTGCCAGATCATAATTTTAAAAAGGTCGTCCGGTTTAATCTTCTATAGTTGTTTAAAAGATATTTAAGAATTTATAATACACAGCATACAAGATACAGAAAAATATAAATTAAGATATTTATTTATTTAACACTTTTATTGCAATACAATCTAGCGGGCTTATTGCCAGGCGGCAATGTCTTCCAACCAACCAGACAAAAGTAAATGAAGCAAGTTACATGGTCGCATAAATCATTCAAATGACTATCCATCCCCACGAAATCCATAAACACATACGTGAGCACATGCCCACGAACCCTACAAAGACGGACAATCACCCGAACACTATTTTTCATATAAAGTGAGATATCATCAATCAAAAGGAAAGGAAGGGATGGTGGAGAGGAAAGGAAAAGAAAAATCAGGAATGAAACCCGTTATTTTACTGACTAGAAATTAAGAGTTTTTCAGTCGCTTCTTAAAGCATGCCAAGGACGGAGCGAGTCTTATATTGGTTTGTAACTGATTCCAGAGTCTCACTGCATGGACAGTAAAGGACGACGTAAAGAAAGAGGAGAGGGGAACTGGAAAGAGATTATACGGTCTACGAGTAAAACTAGTGTCCGGAAGTGAATCCGCCAGAAATCGAATCAGGAAACTCACTTGCTTAGCGTTGATGCTAACCATAAGACCACGGCTACCGTTAAATGTAAAAATAGCAAGTAATTCGTCATATCATTTCCATTTCCTTTGGAACACAAAGCGACAGTTTATGTACATACTCATATACCGCTTAATGTGCAATTTCCACCACGTCTTTTCACCTGACACACAGGCTTGTTGTATGGTAATAACCTCTCTAGTACAAACATAATAATATTTACTTACTATGAATAACGATGACACTTTTCACTTGATGGTGAAGTTTTGTAAATGCGAAAATAGTTTAGTATGTTAATGATACTTGAAATGTGCTGTTTATATTTTATAATTACTCTCATAGTAAACATTATATTTATATGCACATTACCATTTTCTATTTGGAGTAGGCAAAGAGGTCTGAGCGCCAGACATTCCTATCGTGACACATGCCTTTCACCTGCATTACATATCTTATAAAGCTCCTACGATTTTTCTTATGTACTTCATAGAAAATGTCACTCACTTGATTCAACCATATACATACTAAGTTGGTCTTTCTCTACCAGTCTAGTATTTCTTCAATCATTCATTTTACATGCTTTTCTATTACGAGATACATCCTCACCTTTTCTTATACTCATATACAACTCCTACAATTCATTGAACTTTTTGTATTTCTTTCTGTCATAAATTTGATGTAACCATACTTTTCTTACTCTTCTTCTTTACATCTTCCACTCATAATTGTACTTCATATTTATGTGATAAGAAGTATGGATAAAGAAGAAGCGAAATAAGTGTTCCGCAATAGAAAAATCTTGCGCTATTATTTCTGCCAAGCCTGATAGGGAAACGACGTGATGGTATGTATAAACGTATTCCTTGTTTTCAGTGAAGTTTTAGTGGAGTGGATATTTATCGCCTGATATTCGGTGGTTCAATATGGTAGAAAAGTAAGGGAAAACAAGGCAGCTGTAAGAAAGAAAGTAAGGAAAAACAAGGCAGCTGTGGTGAGTTGAGCGCACCACTGATCGTACGCATTGTATTATCTATATACTATAATATACATCGGGCTTAAGAAAAATACTATCGGCTATAATCGGCTAACTTCGGCTTTGTAGAGCGTTGTCTCTGTCATTCATACACGTGTTCCGTCACGATTTGTAAGTCGTAGTTAAGCGTTCTAGGGACAGAGACGACGGTCTACAAAGCCGAAGTTAGTCGATTGTGGCCGACAGTATCTTTCTTAAGCCCGATAAGTATTACTTACCGCCGGGTACTGTACACCACATTTATTTTGTGAGAACCACTCTACGTTTTTCGCGAAATATTTGAGAAATTAAAAATCTTGATATAAGGGCTGGAAATTAACAATTAGAACTAGCTGAAGAATTCAGTTATTAAGAGTGTAGTTTTTCAAATGATGGAAGAGTTAGTGAGAGATACGTTGAATGGCATGTTGTGTAACGCATTGTACTTCCGTGTTGAAGGTCGCCGGTTCAAACCCCACGATGTGGTTCTCCCCTTGAATGACACAGGTATTTTTTCCGCCTAGTATTCGAGGGTATAAGGATACGTATGACTTCAGTCATATTTATTCTTAAAAAAAAAAACATAACAAGCGTGCTTTGATCTTCCCGCTTTGGTATGCCATCGGATCCAGTACAGCGGTGGGGCTGGTGAGTTTGCTAGTGTGCAACAGCCCACCTACTTTAAAAAAATACTCCACGGCACAGCTTCTTACTGACTTTACAACTGACTACGATGCCCAGCAACGACTCAAACTACACAATATCAAAATACTCCACGGCACAGCTTCTTACTGACTTTCCTACTGACTACGATGCCCAGCAACGACTCAAACAACACAAAATCAAAATACTTCACGGCACAGCTTCTTACTGACTTTCCTACTGACTACGATGCCCAGCAACGACTCAAACTACACAATATCAAAATACTCCACGGCACAGCTTCTTACTGACTTTCCTACTGACTACGATGCCCAGCAACGACTCAAACTACACAATATCAAAATACTCCACGGCACAGCTTCTTACTGACTTTCCTACTGACTACGATACCCAGCAACGACTCAAACTACACAATATCAAAATACTCTACGGCACAGCTTCTTACTGACTTTCCTACTGACTACGATGCCCAGCAACGACTCAAACTACACAATATCAAAATCTGCTATTGTTCACAACAGTATTTTAGTGTCATCTTTAATGAATACAAGTGAAATGTGGACGAGGAAAAATAGTAAAAACAGCTGAATTAATTCTGTAGAAAAGCGTACAATGTGTAAAATACACGGGTTGACTAGAATACAAAATTATGTTGTTGACTGATGTGTTGAGAAAGATGAATGTAAACTGATGTGTTAAGAAAGGTGAATGTAAACTGATGTGTTAAGAAAGATGAATGTAAACTGATGTGTTGAGAAAGATGAAGATGAGGGATCTGAGATGATTTGGTTACATGGAATGAATAAATGAAGGAATACTAACACATCAAATATGTAGTACAAATATGAGTGAAATACGTGGGCGAACAAGATCTGAAGAACTATGTTTGTATCAAGCAAATTTTATTTTGAAAGAAGAAAAAGTAAAAGGCAGTAAAAATTGTAGGAGCTCTATAAGAAGGCGCATGGATGTGAATGAAGCAAAATATGTATCGAGATACAAAAAATCTTGAGCTTTTTCCTCCCTGTTTACCCCAACAGGGAAGTTGTATGACAGTATATAAAGATGTATATAGGATTAAAAATACCTATATTTCTTGCTATATATTTGATATTTCCAGCTTTTATCATAAATTTTGCTTATTTTTCATGAATTACGTTTAAAATCTGCTTCAAGTAGATAAACAGGAGCATGGATTTATTTTTTTGGAAGTAAACAAAATAAGCTGAATCTGTCTTTCGCTTCTTCAGACTAATGAGGTTTTATCTCAAACATAAAATTTTAAGTATAGTTGAAAAGTTACAAGAGATTAACAAAACGCTTCTATAAGATTTATATTTTATAAAGCGAAAATAGGGGATGCTTTTAAGAAATTGACAACTGAAGCTTTTGATAAGAAATTGCCAACTCTTTTAGCAAACATTAAGCGTTCCAAAAGTCTTCGAATGTAGAGACGTCAATTTTTTTGTCGTAATTTACGACATTTGTTCGTCACATACAACCTTTGTTCGTTATTTCGTTATTCATTAATTTTTTTTCATGAGAAAATATTTTTCGTTTTATTTATTAAATATGTTTTGAGGCTTTCGCAGCTCTTCGTATCAGTGGTATAATATTTCAAAGTATTTTACCGCGTAGTTTGACTTTTGATGCCAACGTTTCGAAAGCGTTGTGGTTTTCATCATCAGGGCTTGTATTAAATAAACACTTACTTTGGATACCGCATGGCCTACTCCATAGTCTTAACCGTAACGTGATCACTCAGTTCCGTCCGACTATTGAAGAATAAGTACGCGACTGTAAATTTTATTTTATTATCGCTTAGATTTGATAATAAAGTACGATGCTGATTTGAGGTGGAATCCGTCGTCTCTGATAAAATTGATTTATTATGTTTAGCAAATATTTTCATAATTCTACTCTTCACAAGATTTACAATCTATATCGACAATCACACTAGAATAATGGTCTACTTTGATGCAGTCGACGTACACCTGCGAAAATCACTAATTAACAATCCAACAAATTTGAACTGCAGATTTGATCATTTTGAGATAGAAAAATATTGGTTGAATTTTATTGAAACACTCAAAAGCCGCACATATTAACATTGTTCCTAATTTGTCAAATGTCATGAGAATATTAATGTGATTGTTGATCCAACAAACATTAATTTAGCAAACTTACCTGCCAATGCACATAACATATGTCATACACGATTACTAAAATTTGTCAAATGTCATGAGAATATTAATGTGATTGTTGATCCAACAAACATTAATTTACCAAACTTACCTGCCAATGCACATAACATATGTCATACACGATTACTAAAATTTGTCAAATGTCATGAGAATATTAATGTGATTGTTGATCCAACAAACATTAATTTAGCAAACTTACCTGCCAATGCACATAACATATGTCATACACGATTACTAAAATAAAAATAATTTTTATTATATTATAATTTCTGTTCAAGCTGACCTAGGACAAATATGCTTTTTGCAACGGTAGGTTTCGTAAAGAATAATATTTCATTGAAAAATTATTTTCCACTTTGCAAGTTACCATTTTCTGTATATAAGTTAGCAGGCTACAAATGTATTCTTAGATGTAACTACAAATCTACATCCTAAGAAATGTATTCAACCCCTTTCTGTAATTTATTCATACGAGTAAATTACTAACATTATTATGTACATAAGTACTTTCACTCCATATAAGGTGTGGGCTGAAAAACATCTGGTGTCCCCGTGGCTGGGCTCGCCCTGTATTGGTGGGGTGTATCTTGGCCGAGGGGATGCTATTAGATGAGCCCAGACCTTTTGATAGCTTCTGTATTTAATGTATTATCTGCAATTTATGTGTTATTAGAAGTGTTATTTAAATATAATCTGTACATACTATGTTGCTATCAATAAACCTATTATTTATTTATTTATTTATTTCGTATCACGACATACATATTTAGCTTCTTCCACATCCGTACATTTTCTTAATCCGCTTCTTAAGTTTCTATTTATTGAAACTTTTCCCTGTTTCAAGATTTCGTGCAATTGGTTCAACCGTACTTTTCATGTCCAACTTTCTTCCTGACGCTACCAAATCACATTCGCTTTACATATTATTTGTTTTGTCAGCATTTCATCACATATTCGTTTCACATGCACAAACTTCCTCAGAGTACTCATTTTAATTATTTATTCGTTTTACATGCCCTAATCACCAAAATGTAGGTACTAAGTTTTTTCCTGCTTATTATGCCTTTAATCATTTCATTCCGAATACTATCACACATTATCATGCCACGTATTTCTTTAGTTATCTATTACATTTTCTTTTAAATATATCTTGATTCATTTTTCTCATTTGTTAAATATTATGTAACTTTAGTTATAACAATAATAGTACAGTAATAACAATAAATAGAGCAGAAATAAAAAAATATTACAGGACATGAAAGTGAGATGGGGCAAATTGTAATAATTGATGGAACATTACTTTGTTTATTACTTTGGTTTGGTAAAATTGATGGAACATTACTTTGTTTATTACTTTGGTTTGGTAAAATTAATGGAACATTACTTTGTTTATTACTTTGGTTTGGTAAAATTGATGGAACATTACTTTGTTTATTACTTTGGTTTGGTAAAATTGATGGAACATTACTTTGTTTATTACTTTAATTTAGTAAAATAAATTAAAGAATGTTTTCTTGTTTGTCTTGATTACTATTTTATTTCTTGAACTCACTTTTGATTTCCAAGACCACTCAATTTAAAGTATCTCGTCTGATGAGGAACTCATCACATGACGAATAAAGATGTTTTGGAAACCGCTAGTCATTTCAATATATAAAACTATTTATTGAGTTAACAACCGGTTTCAAAAACCTATCTGTCTTTTTCGTCAAGGCATGAGTTTCTCAGCAGATGAGAAACTAAGAAGGGAGAAGTCTTTGAAACCGGAATGCATAGAAATGAAGACATTGTTTAATTTATTTTATTACACTAAAAATTGAATTAACATGAAACCGATGTACTTTTACTCGCAACGAGCATAATTGTCAGCTACCTTTTGAACGGTAGCTGCTTGTGCGTATTTCGATTTATTGCGTACAAGTTGTTGCTCTTAAGCGAGCACTAAGTCATGACAGATCAACCTTATTCTCGATACTTGGAGATGCGGGATCAAGGAGGAAGAGGACATCAAATTTCTGTTAACCGGGACGAACTTACGCCTTCACATTACGGTCGAGATTCCGCCATACACCAAGAGATATCTGGCGTATATCTACTCATTGCGAAGTTGATTATAAATTAGCCCAGTAGATGATAAGAGTGACGTTTTTTAACCGTTTGTATTATAAATCAAACCTAGCTGTACAACACTTTTAAATACCTTATACGACTAATACAAAAAAGTCGCGAAAACTTCAAAATATATTTGGTAAGTTTTAAAATTATAAACAACATCGTAATGAAGCTGAGATCGTGTTGTTCAAACTATTTAGATTTGTGGTTGAGGCAAGTGTCGCAAAATCTTTTAGAAAAGTCAATCTTAAGTCAAAAGTTATCCTCAAAGTTACCCCGAAAACAAATAGAAGCGAAGTTTAATGTCAGGCAGGAAATCAAGAGATTAATCAAACAAAGTCCCAAAAACACCAAAAGACAATTCATTAAAGTTTTATATGGCTTCCATGGATTTTCGTCAGTTCTCTCCTTCACCCATTCCCAACCAAATTTTCAAAGCGAAAACAAAATTCATCAACATTTCAATTCAGGCCCTTCAAATAGATATCTCCATTGTATGTTTTGAATATATGTCTGACTGACGTTGTCTCGGAGAAGAACATAACTTTGAGGTCGATTTTATCATCATCAAATAAATTGATTGTTCCAAATTAACCTAACAGGGCGACGCCGTGACAGGGTTTATATTGTTGTTGGCTCACGCCGTTGAATGATCTGCCTCGTATGAGAGATATGAGTGGCGTGCGCCGCTTTAAAAATACTCGAAGGTAACGATTTGTGTAAGTCTTAACCAAATTTAATATTATATGACATATAACTACTACAAATATACACTGCACTTCAACTAAAACTGCATGGGTTACTATCACATATCGGAATATCAACAAAGATATCTGTGTAGTTCATCTTCCCTTGCAAGGTTTTCTGCTATATTGTTTTGGAATTTGTTTTCTTAAATATATGCAGATGTGATGAAATACACAATCGATTGGCTGAAGCCGCCACTTCCCAGGATTGAGTTTAAAAATGACATAGCCACAAAAATGGTTTTGCCGTTTTTACAATAAATTAATTTTATTTTGTGTATCATTTTCATTCTTTCAATAATAGTGGGTTCAATTCACGAATAAAAGCGCCCTTGAGAAGAGTCTGCTCTCGAAACACCGTTATATTTTATTTATTTATATTTGATAAGAAATCTTATAAATACGTAATTTGGTCTTGCTTATAAATACGTAATCTTATAAATACATAATTTGGTCGAATAAGAATACCCTTGAGAAGAGTTTGGTCTCTAAACACCGTTATATTTTATTTATTTATATTTGATAAGAAATCTTATAAATACATAATTTGGTCTTGCTAATAAATACGTAATCTTATTAAAACATAATTTGGTCGAATAAGAACACCCTTGAGATGATTCTGATGAGTCCCTTGAGAAGAGCCTGCTCTCAAAATAGCGGTATATTTTATTTATTTATATTTTATAAGAAATCTTATAAATACATAATTTGTGAAAAATCAACATGTTATTTAAATGTGGACATACAATTTTAATTAATCCGGGTTTATTGCCTTCGATTTTTCGTGTCCCAAGTAAACTAAACTTTTGCTTGCATCTTTTTGAGGACTATATAAATTGTCATCTTATGATTATTATATAAATTATACTCAGAGAGTTTGAAGAGACTTTTGATAACTGGAAGCATGGAAGGATGACGCACAAAAGAAAGAGTCTCAATGTTTTGGAAAAATCAAGTAAGAGATACAGCAGTCGATTTGTCTACCCTCAATAACTGCACTTCAAACCGTGCATTACAGAGATGGATGGAGACGAGTAGTAAAGTCGTAAAGCTATCATGAGAGTCATGACACTCAGTCATGTGCTACACAACAGGACGATGATAATTATATTATTATAATAAGCTTTAATACGGATATCTTATTTTGTTTACACGAATGCTAAAAACAAATGCAGTTCTTAAACAGTATTTTTTTTAATTAATGAGATATTTTATTCCTTGGTTTTAATAAATTATAAACGTGTGCTGAGAAAAGCGGAATTTATTTGCTACTGTAAATTTTTGGCACGATTCCCGATGGTGAATAAACATAACACATGAATCTGGTTTTACCCATTCAAACATTGTGATACCATTTTAGTCAGTTGGAAGACATTACACACTTTATTAAAAAAATAACTAAATAAGTAAATATTTATGTGATAAAATTCTCTGTCCTTAACTAGCATACAATGCCCATTATTATCCCTTAACTACCATACAATGTACATTTCTATCCCTTAACTACCATACAATATCCATTATTATCCCTTAACTACAATACGATATTCATACTTATCCCTTTTTGCTTGAGATTTTTTTCTCACTTTTCTCAAATATTATTTTTATTATTAAGTTTAACAAACTGCCGTGGGTACCGATAATGGTTACAAAAGAAGAAGAAAAAGCTGGTTGACTAGAAGTAATTACTTTAAATTAATAAATTCTCCAAATATTTCCTGAAGTGTATAAATAAATAAGACATTTGCAAGTGCAATGAGTATGCTATAAACAGAGTCATACTCACATAAAAATATTAAATTTCATCTAACATTTTTATGACCAAAAGTTCCTTTTTTTAATTGATGTTTAATTTTTATTACTAAAAGGTAAATTTCTAGATATTCAAAAGATTTGTTTTCAAAGTATTTAAATATTTCTCTTTTATTTTATCATAATTTGCAGTCAAATTTGGCAACTTAATAATCAGAACGTTGTCACGTACTTATACGGTATCAAATGGGTTATTCTTGTTTTTCTCACGGTGAGAACTGAACGTTTTAAAATTTTGCGTTATCGCTCGAGCAAGTTCAATTTAAGTTAAAGCATTTTTGTGTAAAAAGTTAAGTAAAAGGAAATACATTTTAAGTGTCAATATTGTACAGTCCTTAAATGACTCAATTCAAACTTTTGCAATTAATTTGATGTTTTCCAACTCAGTGTATTTGATTATACAGCGTATTTCGTTTGTATATTTTCACTTTTTTAATATCCTGACTTGAATTGTTTCTGAGTAATAACACTTCACACTTTAACCTAATACTAACTTTACCAAAACGTTCTGCTTGACCCCATTACCACTGTTATTATGGAACAAAATAAGTCCCAATTCAGCGCAATCTACCCTACAAGATCAAAATTTTCTTTGTTTATTATGAACGCGACGTCGCTAAGTGACGAAGTAAGAACTGCAAAAAGAGACTCTTTCTCCAGTGGCGATATACTTGAGTGTAAAAAGAATAATAGCGACGACGTTCTGAAGTGCAAATTTGAGAGGAAGGGGTGGTAAAGAAAGACCAAGGAAAGTATAGTTGGATTAACAAGAAAAAGTTGGATAAATCGTAGGAGCTGTATGAGAAGGTGTATGGATGAAGAAAAAGCTAACCCTAATAGGTAGACATCGTGAAGATATGTACTCGTATGTATGTTCTGAAGTTCTGACATCACGGGGAAGGAAAGTGACTCGCATCGAAGTAAATCTTCTTATATAATTTTCCTAATGCCGTGAAGCCGAAAATGAAACCAAACATACTGTGACCGTGAAGGGAATTTCAAACTAAACATATGCAGAAGCTTTTACGTAACGCAAGTATTCCATTTTTTAAACACATGCTGTCAAAGTAAAATAAGTCAGCAATTGCAATATTAAATCAGGTCATTTATATTTTTTAAATTTAACCATGTCCTTTGCATTTAGAGTACACACTAACTGAAAAACAAGGTTGTTATTTAGAGAAACATCACATAATTTGATAATGTTTTAAAGAGATAAAATGGGTGAAAGAATTGATTTTTCTAGACGTATTGAATGTTAAAGTTTATAAAATTCAGTTCAGTGAAGAAAAATAGAACAACAAAGGCTTTAGCGACAAACGCTTATAAACAACAACAATATCTTTATAAGGATCTAAGACCATGACACTCCAACAGGGTGGGGGGGGGGGCTGGGGCAGGATAAAGCCAATAATATGATGATTTTTTATAGAATGCGGATGTGAGAGAAATGAGTAAAGATATGTTAAACAAGAAAATATATATGAGTGAACGAAGAGGAGCACGGAAAAGAGGACGTCCGAGAGTTGCATGGAAAAAGCATGTTTCTTGATTATTGAAAGAGGGTGTTAGGTAAAAAATATGAAGAATAGAAGTCGTATAACATGTGTTAGAGAAGATGAATGTATTGTAAAGACCAGAATGAGAGGCGTTTGATGTCATCGTCATTGCTGAGCCTTGTAGTCGAGGATCCCATCGCCATTCCAATGTCAATTTTGTAGAAAAGCGAAGTTGTCTCGTCGAGTTTTTTTTTAAGTGAGTGAGCCGTTACACACCAGCAAACTCACCGACCACACCGCTGTACTGGATCCGATAGCAAACCTGAAGTGAGACGATCGGAGCACACTGCCATGACCTCAACATAGTTTATTTTGTTTTTTTAATTTTACTTTGATATGTATAACATCAATGACCTCTGCATAATTTATTTTGTAAATAAATTAAGAAATAATTTGAGATAAAAATATTCGAAAATATCACAGATAATTGAATACGAATGGTCGCCTCACTGTAATACCATGCTACAGTTAGCTACAATCAGTTTTTTTGCTAACTCTGCCGCCAGGCCCCGAGATGAGATCTCGATATTAAATTTGACGCGTTTCATATATTTTTTGCTCGCAACGTGGCATGTTTGTTATATATTTTTACGCAAAAATCTCACATACACATAGCACCATACACCTATACGTAATCTCTGTTTATGCAAGCGTGGTAATCGCTTTACTGGGGCGAAAGCTTTGGAGGCCTACGAAGAGTTTCAACATGCTCACCGTAATTCTGCCTCTTAGGTCATTGTTTTACTTTTTTAATTTTTTTTTTTTTAATATTTGGAATTGAAAAATTTAATTATGAAATTGTCCAAGTACTGACGTTGCAGCAAAAACTTGGAGACAGAAGCAACATGAGAATAGAACTAGTTGATATTTCAGTCAAATATCATATTACCAAAGGTGTTCGCCACGGTGACACCATCTCGCCAAGACTATTCTCCCTGCCTTACTTGAAGATATTTTTAAGAACCTTCACTCGGAGAAAAAAATCCACATAAATGAACCTCTTCTTAACCACCTAAGGTTTGCGGATGATTCTGTTTTATTGTACGAGGCGTATCCAGAAAGTAAGTGTACTGAGGCTCTCACGACCGGATGGATTTTTTTTTTCGACATGTTGGCTACACTTCCGTATAGCCTGACCCTTCCCCTTCGCAACGAGACCGGTTCGAGGTCAGTACGTTGAGAAGTGTCGACGCGACAACACGTTTCGTGAAAAATGTCAAACCAATCTCCCGCCAAGTGCGAAATACGCGGCGTCATCCGTTATCTCGTTTGGAAGGGAAAACCTCCGGTTGAGGTTTATAATGAGGTGAAAACTGCATATGGTGATAAAGCTATGAATCGTACGAGTGTGTACAAGTGGTGTCGCGAGTTTAAAAACGGTCGTACGTCTGTGCATGATGATCAGAGGAGCGGAAGACCTTCAATTGTGACTGACGAAATTGTTTTGGGACTGTCAAGGCATAATTTTAATTGAATATATGCCTCAAGGGGAGACCATCCACTCTGCAAGATACTGTGAGACCCTAAAAAAATTGCGGAGGGTGATTCAGAACAAGAGGAGAGGCATGCTGACAAAGGGAGTCTGCCTGCTGCATGACAATGTCAGACCACACACGGCCAACGCCACGAAGGAACTGCTCGCCTCGTTTAAATGGGATGTCCTGAACCATCCCGCGCATTCTCCTGACCTAGCACCTTCAGATTACTATCTCTTTACCTCCCTGAAGCTGCACATGGGTGGAAAAAGGTTTTCAACCGACGAGGAGGTAAAGGAGGAGGTGGAGAAGTGGACGGAGGGGTTGGCGGGAAACTACTTCGAGGAAGGCATCAAAAAGTTGATACCCCGCTTCACCACCTGCATTGAGAGGAATGGCGACTATGTCGAAAAATAGCTTACATATGTACTACGGTAACCACGTAATTTTTTTGTTTAAATAAAAAAAATTGTAACCTACAAAAATTCAGTACACTTACTTTCTGGACTTACCTAGTATTTTCTTACAATGCCAATCCTCTCCAGAATTGTCTTCAAAATTGGCAGATGTTAGCAGGGTTGTAAGTCTTAAGATGAACTCAAGCAAAACATAATATAGGCATAATGACTTCGCTATGACTAATTCAGCCAAAGTGGATAATATATGATACAATTAAAACTGATTTAGAACTATACGTGCTTAATACAGCTTATTTTACCTGTAAATGGCATAACGAACGAAATTCATAGAAGAACCAAATTAGCATGGATATCATTAGGGCAGATGAAACACATCTTTAAAGTTCATATTCTTATTGCTATTAAACGCCAAGTCTTCGATTAGTGCGCGCTCCCGATAATGATACATGGTTGTGAATAATAGTTATTGACGGCAGGCTCTATGCAAAAGCTTTAAACAATTAATATTTGTCGAAAAAGGAAAATTTGAAACAAAATATGTTTTCACTAGCAGTAACTAAGTTCGGCATCTTTAATAGCAATAATCTTCGAGCCCGATTTTCTGCGAGTTCATTTTAGATTAAACTATTTTAAAATCCTTTAACGTAAAACAATCAGAATATGGGTTCGAAGTGATATGTTGTACGAAATAGCGCAATATTTTACGTTACACCTGATAATAAAAAAAATACTATACATTTTAAGTAGATTTTTGGAAAAGCTAAGTAAATATTATTCTTTTTTATTATTTTTTACAATGAAGAAAACAATTATTTTCTGTAAATGAGAAATAAAATAAATAAATAAAACATATGTTTTATATTTTTGTGTTCACCACTGGTTTATTTTAAGTTTATTACCGGTTTCGAAGACCTCCGTCTTAATCGTCAGGTGAAGGAAGATAAACTAAATTGCTCACAATATATTTATTCTGCAAGTGTAAATTGTACAGGATGAATGAGGTAGAGGAAGAGAAGTGGGGAGAATTGTGATTCAATGGTAAATGTAAAAAAAATAATCTTACGGGCAGACCTGGGTCTGGATATCCAAGGGCATGGATTTTAAATGGGAAACATATTTAGCAGAGGGATGTTACTAAAATTGGTTTGATTGCAATCCCCCTCGGTTTATGTGTAGAATCCGCAAACCACGATTGATATCAAAGGAATGGTTATTTTTAATTAGGTTGTTAGGGAACTCGGAAAATTTATTGTTATTTAGGCATCCTAAATATAATAAACCGGTGGTAAACAAAAAAATATAAAATAAGTGTTTTATTTATTTCTTTTTTACATAAAACATGGTACCACAAAGTGAAACTAAAGTCTTTTCGAAGATTCAAGAAATTATTTTCAAACTATCGGATATCGTTGGTCTTTTAATTAATACTCACGCAATAAAGCTTTGGGACAAATCCTCAAATAATGTTGGTAGCGTGCTACGTCGTTGTTCACTAAACACATACTAAATAAACCCTTCATCTATTTTCGATGCTAATTCTTAACCAAATCAATCTGCTAATAGCAATTCTTTGCTTAGAGACTAGGAAGAGGTTGAGAATGTATTCATCTAAGATCACTAATCTCGAAAAATTGACGTAGTGAAATAGATATTCGAATTTGGATCGAATAAATCGATTTTGGCCAAAAAAAGTATTCACCTGATTTGGCTCCATGCGACTTTTGGCTATTCCTGAAACTGAAATTGGCGTTGAAAGGAAAGCGTTTCTACAATTTTAGTCATCCAGAAGGCTTCAACCGCGATTTTGGAGACAATTCCGAAGAATGAATTTCAGGAGTGTTTCAGAAAATTGTACAACCGCTTCTAGTATTGTATTGACTCACAAGGAGTGTATTTTGAATAAAAGGTAATGTAAACTAAAAATAAACAATGTCTTGTATTTTATTTCCCGTCAACCACCTTTCGCGTTGGACAGAGAGTGTAAGTGGTTGAAATAAACGTTTTTTTTTTGTGATCCCAAATGTTACAGAAAATCTGAGCTTAACTCTAATACTTGGATTTAGACACGGAACATTGACGAATTCTCGGAAATACTTGGAAATTTTGTCCAAGATAAGGACTGTAATGTGGGGTATGCCTGGAAGATAAGGGATGAGACTTCTCAGAAGGTGATGTCATGCTGCTATCTTCTCGTGTATTTTGAAAACTTAGAGTGAGAAAGTTCTATTTTATAAAGGTTTGTGTTTTTTTTTGTTTTAATATATTCACAAATGATTTAAACATTTTATTACAATTGGATTTGCTACCAGGCTATTCTTATCTTTTGACAAGGATATTTCTGTATATTGTTTTTAATAATGGAGAAAATATAGATCAAATCAAAGCTTTATAGCTTCCTAGACAGAAGAAAGTTATTAAGTTCGGTTCCACCTGTGATTTTTGAGATGATATTTGTTAGTGTTTATTATCCACAATTCAAACATACATACCGTCACGCCATCTCCTTATCGGAGTAGGCAGACAGGAGAGAGCGACAGATTTTTCTACCATGCCCGTCCTAATGCAGGTAGGTTATAAAATACACAATTCCAACGGCATCATAATCTCAACAACATTAAAATATAATATTATCCATGAACTTCTCTTCATGCTTTAAATTTGCATTAGTAATTTACTCACATGCGTACGTGGAGACTTTCGAAAGCTCCTCACCTTACCCAAGGTCTATTTGTATAATTATTGAATATGTACCACAAAAACTACTGTGCGTTTATTGATTTTGAAAAAGTCCATAACGCTGTGATAAGAAACATGTAACGCAGCCACTTAGAATATGGAATCCAATATATAATGTGCATAAAAAGCGATTGGAGAGAGTGTCGTATGCAGAATCATTAGATGTGCTTCGAGTCCAAACTTTGTCAGATCGTCGTACGATCACAGAATGTGCTTTGAGTCCAAACTTCGTCAGATCGTCGTATAATCACTGGATGTGCTTCGAGTCTAAACTTTGTCAGATCGTCGTATGATCACTGGATATGCTTTGGATCCAAACTTCGTCAGATCGTCGTATAATCACTGGATTTGCTTCGAGTCCAAACATTGTCAGATCGTCGTATAATCACTGGATGTGCTTCGAGTCCAAACTTTGTCAGATCGTCATATGATCACTAGATATGCTTTGAATCCAAATTTTGTCAGATCGTCGTACGATCACAGGATGTGCTTTGAGTCCAAACTTCGTCAGATCGTCGTATAATCACTGGATGTGCTTCGAGTCCAAACTTTGTCAGATCGTCGTATGATCACTGGATATGCTTTGAGTCCAAACTTCGTCAGATCGTCGTATAATCACTGGATGTCCTTCGAGTCCAAACTTTGTCAGATCGTCGTATGATCACTGGATGTGCATTGAGTCCAAACTTTGTCAGATCGTCGTATGATCACTGGATGTGCATTGAGTCCAAGTTTTGTCAGATCGTCGTATGATCACTGAACAATTGTTTTTATTCAGAATTCTTTGTGGAGGTATGTATAGATTATCCGCGTCTTTTGAAACAAATAATCTTTCATATTACAATAAAGATGACACGATAATCAAATTTGTTTTCTTTTCCGATACGCAGAATCTCGTATGGCAAAACATCTAATACCATGATCCTAAAAGGATTATTATAAGTGGTTTAGCCACATCCTTGTTTTACAAATATATTTAGTAACATTTCGGAAATATTTTTTAAACCAATATTTTTTTATTATTTAATTTAATTAAGTAATTGACAAACATTTATACCTATATACAAATGTATATCTTAAAAACAAATCTAATTTATATATATTTTAACTCTGAACTAACTTAATTTTAATTTCTTGCATGTCATTTTATTTTTGATAGTCTAAATATTTATTTTCTTAGGAATAGGTAACACCTACATACTTCTTATATCTTAGGAATAGTTAACACCTACATACTTCTTATATCTTAGGAATAGTTAACACCTACATATTTCTTATATATTAGGAATAGTTAACACCTACATACTTCTTAACATATTTATCTTAGGAATAGTTAACACCTTCATACTTCTTAACATATATATCTTAGGAATAGTTAACACCTACGTACTTCTTATATCTTAGGAATAGTTAACACCTACATACTTCTTAACATATATCTTAGGAATAGTTAGCACCTACATAATTCTTATATCTTAGGAATAGTTAACACCTACATACTTCTTATATCTTAGGAATAGTTAACACCTACATACTTCTTATATCTTAGGAATAGTTAACACCTACATACTTCTTATATCTTAGGAATAGTTAACACCTACATATTTCTTATATATTAGGAATAGTTAACACCTACATACTTCTTAACATATATATCTTAGGAATAGTTAACACCTACGTACCTCTTATATCTTAGGAATAGTTAACACCTACATACTTCTTAACATATATCTTAGGAATAGTTAACACCTACATAATTCTTATATCTTAGGAATAGTTAACACCTACATAATTCTTATATCTTAGGAATAGTTAACACCTACATACTTCTTAACATATATATCTTAGGAATAGTTAACACCTACGTACTTCTTATATCTTAGGAATAGTTAACACCTACATACTTCTTATATCTTAGGAATAGTTAACACCTACATACTTCTTATATCTAGATAATGATAATTACGATTAAATATTTTAACACTAATTTTTTACCACGTACATGTCCACTCGTTAAGGCTTGTTGCATTCCACTAAATTCAATCAGACCTTAGTCATAACTGCTGATACTGTAGGGGTGGACTAGTCAGACAACATATGATGCTTCGGGAGTCTGTACTTATAACAGAAAAGTAGATCGAAGTAACTCTCGTAAGCCCCCAGGGCAGCGTTTAGAGGATTGTTGTAATTCTATTGACTTTTATAGAACTTCGCGGACCAAACGAGGATGTGGTGTAAGAGAGTTTCTTCTGTTCTGAGATGGGTGTTGAAATTAAATCAATCTTAGTGATCAAATTGATTATTTAAATTTATTTTGAAATAATCACAAAATCAAAGGTATTTAGCATTGTCGTGTACTAAAACTCGACGATTAAGAAGTTGGAAATGATGTATTGAGGTTAAAAAAATATGTGGTGTGTATGACATATGACAGGATTAGATTTTTTTTTACTTCTTTATGGTTTTAAAATTTTACAATTAAATACACAAAGCACTATTCTGCCTAACTAGGCGTATGCCGGTCCTAAGGCAGGTAGTTTATTAAAAAAAAAAAACAATTAAAAAAAACAAAATTTTAAAAATATGAAGTGTAGCAAAAATATCTAAGATAAAATGGTTTAGAATAAATGTAAAGTGGATATTGTTGTGATAAACAGAGAAAGAAAAGACGATGTTGTAGTTTCGATGTTGAACGGATGTGTGATGAAAGATTAGCTACACAAATTAAACATGAATAAAAGTAACTGTCGAGGAAGACCGAGAAATGTATGGTTGGACCAAATGAATGTTTTTTTAAAGAAAGAGAGCAAAGGTGCAAAAAATACATAAAAAATTGTATAAGAAGGTGTTTGATTATGGAAGAAGCGAAGGAAATACGTCAAAATTGGCGTTCTGTTCTCTCTACAAACCCCAACAAGGTTTGATTGTATGTATGTATTTGTGTGATCTATTTCATATTTCTTTCTACAAATCTCCTTCACACCTTTTTCTTTTGAGTTTATTTTTATATCAGATGTAGAGTTTTATCTGTTTTATCTGTGATATATATTACCTTAGCATTGCAGACTCGTTTTTTAACCTTCTACTAATGCGAAGGACAGACGATTCTCGAAATATCATTTTTTGCTGAAAACTCGCAAAAAACTTTTTATAGCGATGTTTCGTGCCTCGTCCAAATTTAAAATAATTTTTCTTTTGTTTTGCAATTTGCCATCTTAAAGTTATGAAATTTTACGAAATATTTAATTTCTTCTTGGAACATTTAAAGGCAAAATAGGTTGACATTATGAAATATGTCAAATATTGAAGTAGTCAGAATTGTATAATAAAAATTTTCCAAGACGTCAAATACAGTTAATTTTATACAAAAAAATTAAGTATATCAACATAAGTAACTGATTAACAATACATTTTAATGTTAAACTTTCAATAATTTGACTTTATTGACATTTGACAATCTCTTTTAATCATTCAGATAATAGTGACGTATATAATTTAATAACAAGGGTTGAGTCGAATATTTATTTATTTCCCCTCGACATATTTGAATTGACGATATGAAAATGTTAAAGAGCGTGACCGAGAGACTACACTTTCTTCGCCACCAGTAGTTGGGACGATATGTTAAGAACCACTGAGGGGGGCATTTAAATCACAGTTCACCGTCATACGTATGAAATACTATCGTATGTGAATAAGCAACAATAATTGAATATGTCTATGACGTTCAACTTTTATTATCAGACGGACTCCTAAACCAATCTTAGACTTTTTTTTTATTTATGATACAACCTGGAGTTGAACCCAAAATGTGATGGTAGATAAACGTCTTATCAATTAACAAACGGAGGTCATCACATTTTACAAAATAAGAGCTCTTAATAATGTACGAATGTGTATTAAAGAAAATGAATATGTATGAAAAAGATTTTGTTTCACTACTTTTAAAAATATAATACAAATAAAAACAAACAATGGCTCGAAATTAAGGATTGCAAACCGGGAAAATCATCAGTGATGTAAATTAAATATAATATTTTAAAGTCGCTGTTTGAAGAACGCCAACGACAATAAGTGACTCATGGTAGTTCCTCACTTTTGCACAGATTAGTAGTTCGTAGTCTCTGGAACAACCACCTGCTGTTGGTTGAATAAACAATTAAAGAAAAAAATCAAAACCTAGCGGGTGGATTAAGCTTGTAGTCATTACCACCTGATTTTAAACTACCCTGAAGGACCTGGAAATCTCTTGACAGCCTCCACAGAGGAATTGGAAGAACCAAGGACGACATGATAAAATTGGAAGTATTACGTGATGGATCGACTTTCTGAATCTGCGATGAAGAGCAGTCCATGCGATACTAACTGCAGTATCCGAGATGCCTGCTGTCCTCACCGACAAGGACTTGATTGAGAGAGTTTCCTCTCTAAACGGCGCTTTGTAAGTTGTTATTTTATTACTTTTAAGTAATTCGTTAATGTTTTTAAAGTAAGAACATATTAAAACCGTGTTTTTCTCAGACTCAATTCTATTTGAAAGATCTTTTTAAACACGTCAGATTTAAATTACAATAACCAAACTATTTTAAACCGCTTTTAGTACGATGTTACTTATTTTTTTGATGCGCATGAAGATGCAAATCAGTCGTTTCATTCCGGTTTTTCTTCATTGCAATTCAAATTAGATGTTTAATTCAAATAACCTTATAAATATTAAAATGTGGGAGTGATATTACAAAGGATTCAATAAAATTTAAACCCGTAAAACCACCCGCTTTTCAACATCAAAGAACTTTAAAATATAATAGCTTTCTTTTCATGTTAAGGAATATTGCAGTCTCTTTATTGCAAATATAAATATAACAAATCTATTTTCTATCATCGGCAAACAAAATTCTTATAACATTTTGTGCAGTTAATTCGAATAGAAATTTAAAATTTATTTAATTATTTTGGTTTAATAATACAATTTTTTAAATTTAATATTAAAAAGAGGAAAAACATATGTATATATTGGATTTTGTTAATCAAATATATTACACTCTATTCGATAAAATGGAATATTTTGACAGGGTTTATGCCGTTGCTGATCCCATGGCGTGGAATAGTCTACCTCCGAAATGAAGTGATAAGGGATGAATATGAACTAATATATAAAGTAACAGGAAGAGAATTCTGATATGGTTTGAAAATGTAGAACTAATGAATGAAGAATGACTAAAAATGTAGAACTAATAAATGAAGAATGACTAAAAATGTAGAACTAATGAATGAAGAATGACTAAAAAAACAAATAAACAATGCAAACATGAGTGAAAGGTGTGGTACAAGAAGAACGAGGAAAGTTTTGTTAGATCAAGTGTATGGTATTTGGAAAATAAGAAATGTCAAACGTTAGAGAAATGTCAAAAGTATGAGAAGGTATACGGGTGTAGATAATGCAAAATACATTTGTTGCGATAAGTAAGTTTTATACTCTGACCTCTCTGCCTAGCCCAAAGGGAAACGACGTGATGTTATGTATATACAAACATTCTTTTTAGTTCGACTATGTCACTCACGTTTCATCGTCGTAAAGAAGTGCGCCTAGTACGAGTACGCACGTTTTGTTAACTAAAATCTTGGTGGCGAAGGTGAGTTTGTTGTTTTCCCAAATTTTGTTATATATAACTGAGAAGGTTTGAGCATGTAAAACGAATGAATGAAAAAATAGTTATGAAACAAATATGTAGTGCAACTTTGAAAGTAAGGTGTGGTAGAAGATGACAAAGGAAAGCATGGTTGTATCAAGTGAATGATATTCAGAAAGATGTATGTCGCAATAAGAAAGTCTGACGATATTTCCTCTCTGCCTATATATTGTATGCTGTTTTTGAGTTTTTTTATTTTTTTATTTTTTTTTATTAAACAAGTAAATTATTGTACAAACATTTGTCAAGGCTATACCTATATACAAATTTATTACTTAACTAATTTTAATTATATGTTATAATTTATGAACTTATTTAATCTTATTTTCCTACATATCATTTTATTTTATTTATTCAATCTTAATATATGAGATCTTTGAAATAATTAACACCTACATACTACTTATAACTAGATAACAATTCTTACACTAATTATTTAGCAAAAACAAGTCCACTCGTTCAGGCTACTTGTATTCCATCACATTCACTCAGACCTTGGTCGTCCCATTTATAAAAACTGTTTATTTATTTATCTTTCACTTCCAAATAAAAATATCAAATATAGGGTGGATTTATGGCGTTTGAAGAATTTCTTCCAATAAAATTTTAAAAAACCCCCACTTTTGTTTCATTATTGCTATTGTTATTCATGACCCTGTGCTGAAAGTAGTACATGTATGAAAACAATATTTGAGAAAAGCTAACAAAAAAATATTTTTTTAGAAAAAAAAAAATTGGGAATTAGGAGAATAATTGAGTGGGAGTTAAGGACATCGTATCTTTTGAGATACATAATGCTTCATTAGTTAATTTTTAAATATAGATGAATCACATCTGATTGAGCCAGGAAGATCGTTCCAAAGTGGAGTCAAGTGAACTGCAAAAGATGATGTGTGATGCATTGGTATACAAACGATTCTGCTGTCAACAGATTGGAAGTGGATGGTCTATATATTCAGAAAAAAAAATTAAATGGCAACTAGGTCACGGATAAGCTGTTGTATAAATTCTATGAGTAAAAATCGTTTTCGGGTTAATTTAAACATCAAATTGAGCGAGCTCAATTGCAACACAAATAAAACGAACCTCTTTTTTTTGTCCTTATTCTAAGATTTTATTCATGTTACATATAAAATATTAACTTCTTTTTATACTGTTCTTGGATTCGATCCAAATGAGAATGAGTGCGCAATTTTTCAAATTACTTTATATTTTTTTAGTTTTTGTTATTCTAGGAAAAAATTTTATGAATATTATACTCAAATAACATTATTTAATCTAATACGTAGTACTGCTTTGTTAGTTATTGAAACCATGTCTTATTTCAGCGCAATTATTTGGAAATATTTCTGGTAAACTCGATATTTATTGAGTTAAAAAACGGGTTGTTTTTATGAAATGTTTCGGATTTAATTTGACGAAGCTCCATTATTTTGTCGTGTTGTATTAAATTCTTGTATACAGTATAACGTGGGAGTTTATAGTGGACATCTAAACTAACCAACTAGAAAAATGTTAATGATGCCATAAATGAAAACTAGACAGAACCAACGAGAGTTAAACCTATGATATAACGAAATACAGGGGCATCTTACCAACTCAGCAATGGAGTTAATTAATCCTCGCAGTGTGTTTCTATCTCCTACTTTAGGTTTCTCTTTGTTTATTACACGTTTGTTACATAGTTAGGTTCAATTGATGCCTCATCTCGTGGAAAGCGTGTGTGGTTAATATACCCAAAAAAAAAAAAAAAATTGGAGGATGAATATAGTTATTTATTGATTATAAACAAAAATTGGAGTAATCAAGTAAAGGGATTGAGTGAAGGAAGCCTTTATATTTCCATGAAAAAATTGGAGAAATCAGGTAAAGGGATTGAGTGGAGGAAGCCTTTATATTTCCATGAAAAACGGCAAGTCACCGAGAGGAATGAAACGGTGAGACGGTTCGCAATTTATTAAATATTAGTTAATTCTTTTCAGATTGAAATGAATTTAAAAAAATATAAAAGATTTCTCCTTTTACTTTTTGTAACTCAATATTGAAAAAAGGAACAATAAATAACTTTATGATTCCACCAATGAATAATATAACAAAGAAATATTACTTTTTTTAAGAGGCAATCCACCAAAACTAAAATAATTTGGTGCCATGAAATTCAAGTCATAACGTAATTATGTGAGGCAATATAATAAAACATTTTTTTTAAATCATACTTCTAGACCATGTAAAGTTTTTGCTGATTGAGCTAAAAAATTTAACAATCGATCTATAAGTGGAAAATTTCCACGAAGAAAGAAGAAACGCAACGTTCATTGGACGCGGTAAAGATACGGCATTTAGTAAATCGAATCTGTCTCGCAAAGGACAACCGAAAAATACATGGTCTATAGTTTCATCATCCAGACCACACTCACAGCTGAGACCTTCCACAATACCTATTCTGTAAAGGTGACTAGTCACTACGCAGTGGCCCGTCTTCAAACGACACATGACAGAAATTTCCATCTTGTTCATTCTTATTACAGTACAGTACCCGGCGGTAAGTTATACACATCGGGCGTAAGAAAGAGACTGTCGGCCGTGTCTCTCTCGCACGATGCGCTAACATTCCGGTCTGGTAACGACTGGCAAATCGCGACGGAACATGTGTATGAATGACAGAGACGACGTTCTACAAAGCCTAAGTTAGCCGATTATGACCGACAGTCTCTTTCTAAAGCCCGATGTGTATTACTTACCGCCGGGTACTATATATTAAACCTTGCTTTCAAAGGGATAGTTTATTGGATTGATTTATATCAAGAGACCTTATGTATCCGAGTCACATTCCAATCCAACGCTCATCAGTGCCAAATATCCTGTTTGATACTATTTTTTTTCAAAAAAAAAACTGAAATACGTGTATTCACAAAAATGACTAGAGGTATTGTCAACGAATTTGCCTTAGGTATAAATTAATCTTTATTAATCATTTTATGTTGACGACTAAAAATAAATTTCAAATAAATCACAGTCTCTTAAAGTTCAATTTAATGATTTGTCCTAGTTTTGCTTTTGCATGTTAGTAGAGATAAACATTAACTATTTATTCTATCATATGTTGAGATAAAAAATACATGTTTTTGAGGATGATTGAAAATCATCAAAACCTACCTCAATTGTCATTTTTAACTACGACAATGATTGTCTTTGTTCTACGATGTTATTCCCTCTGTTTAATACGAGTTTTTATATTGTGTAAAGATCTTACTAAAAACTAAAAATAATAGAGTTTGAATCGAATCGGTTATAAGTGTATTTCATAGCTAGATTTACACTTTAAAATCCTCTTTGTATGAAACAACCCTTACCTATATTTAATATGTTTGTGGTGTCAAAGGCCTGAAAAAAAATCCGCTTTGAATACTGTCCCTGAACAACAATGGGCGTTACATGAATTAAAACCTTATTTTATAATACCTGGCTCTTGAAGCACTGCAGCAAGATGTGATCCGTCACATAATAATCCCCAATTTGTTATGATAACTTTGGTTCTCCCAATTCTTGTTCGACGACTGTTGAGAGATTGTAAGGTTCAGTTCAGAATCAGAGGCTAATCCCTCTACTGTCGAAATCCTCCCGTTGGAGTATATGTTTCTCTACACTCGTTTACCATACAAACACCAAGTGGTTGTTCCAGAGATATTGTTGACTAAATAAAACTCTTCCTGGATTTCAATCTCACTCACAGACTGGATCAATTCCCAGTATCTGTAGAGCACAAAGCACCGTTTAGTTCAAAATATTGAATTTCTTATCACTTTATTAAATCAGTTGTTAGATGTGGATGTTGGAGACGGATGCTTTGTATACCATGAACTGCAAGGCGCATCAACATCTCTAAAATCCAAGAATTTGAGATCACCGAACAGAGAAAAAACATAACATACTCTGGGAGTGTTGCTAAACAAAATGGTACAGATATGGAGAAGCTGGTGATCACGGGGACGTTGAGGGAAGATGAGGAAAAGGAAGGTGCTCTTTGAGATGGGCGGGTCAAATAAAGGAGTTCACGGGTTCTTTTTTAAGCGCTGCATTCAAAATTGCTCAGGACTAGAAGGGATAGAGACAGGTTGAGCGCTGAGTTCGAGACGTTTTAGAGGACTATGACGCTCACCATTGAACATACGATGAAAAATAAATCAAGATTAAAGAAACTTTATACATAAAAGTTAAAAGATTTTTTTCGAAAACTTATCATCATGAAAAGAGATAATTTTGAAATAGGGGGTTTTCAACAAGCAGAGATTATTATGTATCTTATTTACTAAGTTATAGAAGTTTTTTTTTTTATGTAACTTGTCTTTAAATTCAATTTTTACGAAGAGGAAATTGTTCGACAAGTTCAATACTGAGAAAAGGGATTTATTTCTCTACAAAATTCTTGTATGAGTTTCTTATAAAAAATTATCGATGAAGTTTTTCACATAAAGTAAATATATTTTTTTACTTTGTAATTTAGGGTTTATAGAAAAAACTTTCAAATAGCAAATTTTTTTTAAAGTTTTTGTGTTACTATATTGCATAAGACCTTTGTTAAATATTGGACAACCTTATGAGTTTCTAATGATGTAGTGATATGTTCCAACTAATTAAAAATATATTGTTTATACTCGTAGTTAAGGCATTCACATTGTGGAGGTATAAAGACATTGTAATTTGTTGTGTTTGTGCTCCCGTGATGATAAGGTGGAAGTCTTGAAACCGGTAGTGTTATATCGTTACAAAAAGTGGAATAAACAGTGTTTAATTAGAAATATGTTAAATAGGTCTTAGATGGAAACAAGACGGAAGCTTTTTTTTAAAAAAAATGTGCCAACAGGTATTTACACCCATTTATATATTTATAACTTCATATTTATGCTTTTTCTTATATAAATTCTTTGTTAGTTCATAACTTGTACATGATCATTTGAGAAAAAAAAAAATTAAGTGAGACGAAATAATACTTGTAAAGTTAAAGAATCGCTGTTGTCTCATAAGACGTGTCTCAATAATGCGCAGTGATTCATCCTTGTGTATCTTGGCTGTAAAACTTTACGAGTCCTCGATCTGCGACAGTAATTATCGGATCAACATAAAATTTAATATTTGACGTACTTACTCCTACGATTATATAAGCTTAGACTATGTTTGCTCTCCGTAGGGATGTTCAAAGATTCCATCGTTTCCCAACTCGAGAATGGTTTAAAGAGGTTTGGTCATAGAACATCCAGTTGTTTGTAACAAAACACCATTTTTTTATAACACAATACGATATACCGGTAGATAATAATAGCTTAGTTTTCTGCCTAATGGTTTCTATGTTAATAAATTTTATAACACAATACGATATACCGGTACTTACATAATGATAGCTTAGTTTTCTGCCTAATGCTTTCTTTGTTAATAAATTTTATAACACAATACGATAACCATTCTCAGTTACAATAAGAGCTATGGAAATATATTTTTCTGCATTGTTATATAAACGGTGCTCAAAATTTGTTTTCTGCGTTGCTCTTTAAACGGCGTTATGGATTTTTTTTTCTCAGCGCATTATAAGTCATCCTGTTTATTATTTTACTACGGTCTCTTATAAAAGTATATAAAATTTTGTATGTGAAAAGTAAATAATATCAAAGTGTTGTGTGAATTATTAATGGAGGGGAGGTACTCTCTTGACATAGTTTTTAATATGAACGCGAATGTAAATATAATAAAGAAGAAAAAAGGAGCAAATAAAATGATAAAGCAACAATTTTTTGCGTTTGCCCCTCAGCGTTATCAACGTGCCTCTTCAAGGATTGAGTACGTGCTCAGTATTCTAGCTAAGAGTCTCGTTGTTTTGAAACTGGGCAATCTTCCTATAAACAGGGCAATCTTCTTACTCAATTTTTTTTTTAAATATGCAATCCACCCATACAAAGATGATTTTTGCCACCACATAAAAGTGAAATGAGTTATTAAGTTATTATAAGAGTTAATATAATAAATGTAATTTTAAAAAGATAACCATTTGAAGCAGTGTGAGGTGTGTGTTGTATTGATTGGGGGGGGAGGGGGGTAATTTGGGCAGTGTGCTTAAACCGGTATTGAGTAAAGACTCGCACGTATAATTTTTAAATATGCAATCTACCCATACAAAGATGATTTTTGCCACCAAATAAAAGCGAAATGAGTTATTATAAGAGTTAATATAATAAATGTAATTTGAAAAAGATAACCATTTGAAGCAGTGTAAGGTGTGTGTTGTATTGATTTGGGGGGGGGGAGGGGGTAATTTGGGCAGTGTGCTTAAACCGGTATTGAGTAAAGACTCGCACGTATAATTTTTAAATATGCAATCTACCCATACAAAGATGATTTTTGCCACCAAATAAAAGCGAAATGAGTTATTATAAGAGTTAATATAATAAATGTAATTTGAAAAAGATAACCATTTGAAGCAGTGTGAGGTTTGTATGGTATTGATTGTGGTGGGGGGGTAATTTGGGCAGTGTGCTAAAGCCGGTATTGAGTAAAGACTTCGCACGTATAATTTTTAAGGGTATGTAGGCCGACAGATTCGAAATTCGTACTTTGATTTTTCATTGAATATCAACACATAATGTGAGTCATGGTACATTAATATCTTAATAAGTTATGTATTAGTTTTATTTTGCATTCTTATCTGTAAAAAGATAATATGTACCTATATTTTGCATTCTTATCTGTAAAAAGATAATATGTACCTATATTTTGCATTCTTATCTGTAAAAAGATAATATGTACCTATATTTTGCATTCTTATCTGTTAAAAGATAATATGTACCTATATTTTGCATTCTTATCTGTAAAAAGATAATATGTACCTATATTTTGCATTCTTATCTGTAAAAAGATAATATGTACCTATATTTTGCATACTTATCTGTAAAAAGATAATATGTACCTATATTTTGCATTCTTATCTGTAAAAAGATAATATGTACCTATATTTTGCATTGTTATCTGTAAAAAGATAATATGTACCTATATTTTGCATTCTTATCTGTAAAAAGATAATATGTACCTATATTTTGCATTCTTATCTGTAAAAAGATAATATGTACCTATATTTTGCATTCTTATCTGTAAAAAGATAATATGGACCTATATTTTGCATTGTTATCTGTAAAAAGATAATATGTACCTATATTTTGCATTCTTATCTGTAAAAAGATAATATGTACCTATATTTTGCATTCTTATCTGTAAAAATATAATATGTACCTATATTTTGCATTTTTATCTGTAAAAAGATAATATGTACCTATATTTTGCATTCTTATCTGTAAAAAGATAATATGTACCTATATTTTAATTTCTATTTAATTTTTGTCAGCATTAATTTATTTTATACTTTGATGTGCATTTTCTATTTTGTATCCGAAATTTAGAGTGTGTCGCTTTTAAACAACTTTAGGTTTTTTTATATTTTCATGTTTCATAAAAAAAAGCTCACCGACGGCGTACTATACGCTAGTGGTCAGCATACAGCCCGCAGGCCGTGGGCTGGGATTTAATTTTTAAATGTTATCAGCGTTATAAGGTCCTTTGGAGTGCTATACTGCGTTGTTTTGTGTTTCGAAAACGTTCCAGTTTTCATTTTCAGATAATTCTCCAGTGGGGGGACGGAACCACGCACTCACGTTACGGTTGAGATCTCCTGCTAAGCGATATCCGGCACGAATCCATTTATGGCGAAGTAAAATACGAACAAACCCCGATGATTAAAATGGCAACTTTTTCGAAACGTCGGTATCATAAGCCAAACCACGTGGTGTAACACTACAAACGACCTTATACAAAAGTTTGTTTTAATCAAATAGACAAAATAAGTCATTTGAACGAAAATTCCCTTTATTGTTAACTGACCTTCTTTTTAAAAAACACAAAAGTTTAAATGCGGGTAGTTAAATGCAGAAATGTTTAATACTCGTTCATATTTATTTAACTAGTAGGCAAAAATTTGCTATGCTATATAAATTGTCGACTTTTTACTTATGTGTGTATCACTCAAACTTGCGTTGAAAGAAGTGTCAACATTTCGAGTTGATTTTAATGATCGTCTGTTCTATTAAAAACAATAATAATAGAACAATTTATATATTACCATATTGGGAGCAAACTCTCCTCAAAGGCGAACTTGGGATTCGAACCCAATTTAATTGATTAAAAATAAAAATATCACAAAATAAATATTTATACAAGTTGAGTGTAAGGTATGGAAGGTAGTGGCTGCGCCCATTAGACTTTCCTGTAACTGTATATGTTTAGAAAATATGGTAGAAAACCACAGAAAATCCTTATTGCACGAACGTTTTTCATTAAATATACTCGTAAGATATAAGTTTGAAATATTGAATTCGTGATGTTTGAATATGTTTATCGCATGAAAAATATTATTCTACGTATTTGCACGCAATTTTTGATACATTTAATTTAGAGCAAGTAAAATTAAAAATATTTTTGAAAAATAAGGGATCCCAAATTTGTAGGGAATGGGGAGAATATAGAGGGGCTTTGCTTCGCTCGTTCATAATAAAGAAGAAAAGGAGCAAATACGAGTAAAATGATAAAACGACCATTATTTGCGTTTACCCCTCAGCCTTATCAATATGCCCTTTCAAGGATCGAGCTCCCGTTCAAGTATATAATTTCTGTTTCACGTGTAACATACTCTTATGTATGCGTGCATAATTGGGGTGGCCTTTGTTACTCACAATCAACATGGAACCCTTTTTCAAGTTGAAAAGCTTAAATTTTCTCATCTGAAACAAATTTGAAATTATTCTCGCGTTTAAATACAAACATGAAATACTTCTATTTATAGTTGGGATAGACAGAAATGAAAGAGTGTCAATTTTTTCTATCGTAGCACACATTTTTCTTCCATATACATACCCATACAACTCTTACAATTTCTCAGACTTTTAAATATTTTTTTCTTCATAAATACCATTCATTTGATCCAATCATACTTTCCTTAATTTTTCTATACCACGTCTTCCACTCACATTTGCAGTATATTCGCTTTGTTAGTCTTTCTTCAGTTATTCGTATAACATGCCCAAATCATCTTACAGTAATCAACTTCATCTCAATTAATAAATCAGACGTTCAAATTTATCCCTTATCATTTCCTTCCGTATTCTGTTATATATTATCAATAAATATATATTTCCGATGACAAGTTTTAGAAAATTTATTTCAACGACCGTGCAATGTCTATTCTATTCAAAATGGAAAAACACAATAGCTTGTATATCCATTCAATGTATTATCTCTTACAATCAACCAGAAAAAAGTAAATAAAGGAAAGTAACCTTATAAAAAAAATCTAATTATTGTTCATATATACGAAATTCGTAAACATTAAAAAAAAAATTATAAAAAAATGTGTAGCGAGATGCTTAACTTGATACGTCGTGATGATTTTGATATGTCTTGTATTTAAAATAAATACAAAACTCAGGAATGCGGATAAAAGTGAGAGTAAATAATCAATGAATGGTCGAGTGAATAATAATTTTTATTTGTCTACAAGTAGGTATTTTATAGTTGTGAGTGAATACGCCCGCGATATATACTTTGTCTCACTCCTGCGCGTGCCCCAGTATAGCGGGTAGGATATTTATTTGCCGAAACGGCGAGACAAAGCGATGCGCTCTCCCTCTATCGTGGAATGCCGCGTAAATATATTTGCGAGTACACATTGTTGACGTTTCTGGCATGTGACAATTGTAGATGTCCAGAGGTTGATTCATCGGTCGTTGACCCTGTATGTTTGACAATTTATTTTGACAACAAATTATGTTTGACAATTATTTATTTAGGGACGTAGGTATCCTACAAATGTATCGAATACCATATATCGCCTGATACAGTGAGACCAAAGAACACGCGACTGAATCGCTTTTATCAGGCATCAAATAAAGAAAACGAATACCTTTGTAAAATACGAGATACATGAATACACAAAAGAAAAAAACTTTTTGTCGTATCGCATTCAGATTATTGTGATTAAATTCAACCCGTTCTGCCTGATTTGCAAATATCTAGACTACAGCTGTGTTCGATACAACAGCTTGACTATATATTCTAGTCATTAATGTTGTCATACAAACAATCTCCTGAAAAGTATGCATTGACTGAAACGCCATGAAAGGGTTGATTTCAATTTTTTTCTTCTTTATATGAAAGTTTATTAACGCAATGCTTGTATTATTTATATTTTTCTCTTTTCAGTTTCAGAGATTTTGATTCGTCATAGAATAAGTAAATCGATTGTTTTGAATCGATTAAATAAGATGGGATATTATGACAGGGTTTTTACCGTTGCTGATCACGTGGCATATCCCTAAGTAGAGCTTAAAGAGACACTGTAAAACAACCCTTTTGGGAGCTTTTATCAAGATTTGAGCAAAGTGTTGTGTGAATTATTAATGGAGGGGAGGTACTCTCTTGACATAGTTTTTAATATGAACGCGAATGTAAATATAATAAAGAAGAAAAGAGGAGCAAATAAAATGATAAAACCACCATTTTTTGCGTTTGCCCCTCAGCGTTATCAACGTGCCTCTTCAAGGATTGAGTACGTGCTCAGTATTCTAGCTAAGAGTCTCGTTGTTTTGAAACTGGGCAATCTTCCTATAAACAGGGCAATCTTCCTACTCAATTTTTTTAAATATGCAATCCACCCATACAAAGATGATTTGTGCCACCTGTTAGGAGTATATTTATTTTTTTATAAAAGACGGGTGAGAAGTTTGGGATTTATCCAAAAGGAAAATAACGCGCGAAATTGATTGTTACGAGCGGAATTAAAACGTACTTTCCCTTTGTTCTGATTTTGACGGGTAAATAATGACGCATAAAATCGAGTCCGAGCGTGACGCAGTTGTAATTAGGACAAGGAATGATGCAATCATCCTTTGTTTCTGGAAGATTCTATTCCAAAACGCGCGGTATAAAGAATTTCATCTATCACCGAGCAATTGCGTCACTTATAATAAATAATCGGATGCAAGGGCTTGATTGGTCGAATTACGGCCCGACCAAAGATTTGACGAATCAAGAGATCGCTTACAAACGTTATGGACGGGTGAAATGGCATCACGTGCGCCATGGACAGGTGAGGCGGGAAAAAGGTCGGTTCATCATTACGAGCGGTACCGTGAGGACGACTGGTTCTGTTATTGAGACAGATCCCGGTCGGGGGAATACGAATTAATAATTAATTAATTCATTCAAGTTATCGGTCAGATACCTTGTGTTCCGAGTTATAATCTCCTGTTGGGAGCGTACGATTTAATAATTAGTTATTTTTGTGAAAGTTCTTCCCGCACGTCAGACTAGACTTGACGCGGGGATTTATCTACGGAATAGTATTTCCAAAGAAATAATCTTGGATTATTATTGGCTCCATCGGGCGTGAAGCAAGTAAAGTTTCGAGAAACTAAGAAAAGCGGTTCTTTAAATAACTGCGGGTCTGAAATCGTTCTCCCAGGCCGAAGGGCCAGGGAAGAGTTTTGTATCGGCGCAGCGCGAAGCTTCAAAGGACGCTTGCGGTATCATCATCATCGGAGTCATCGCTCCGGTTTCGTTTCGGGGGAAAATCTTCTGGTTCCTCCGCAGTTCCGAGAGTATAGACATTACGCGTATTGTTCCTTATCGATATTCATGGTATTGTGGGGTGAGTGATCTCTTTTTATTGTAACCTAGCATTGTTGATTTCTCCTTACCTCATAACCTTTATGTTTGTGATGAATATTGAGCGGGAATCGGTCTTTAATGCAAGCCCAAATTATTAGTCTGCCTACTCTGGTATTTTTGTAATATATATAATTTTTTCTCGGCATTATTGCGGAGATTTTTTTATTAAAATCTCATTGGATTAAACTAAGTATTATCACAATTTTATGTCTTTCCTTTGTTGTTCCCCTTGTCCCGGAGATAATATCTTGGAGGCCTAGTACAAATTATTTTTGAGCCCATCGCGATCTGAGACGAAAGAGTACTTGTTCTGTAATTTCTTCATATGCCGCTGAGACCCGGGTAAGTTTTATTGAGAGAGAAATAGTGTCAGAAGTGTTTAAACTATTGCTTTATTGTTGCATGGAGGCAACGCTCTCTCTCTTAATTTAGTAAATATAGGTATAAGTCTAACAATGTCGCCCGAACGTGGGGCCATTTTAAAAAATGCTGGCTTCCAGGGTATTTGACTGAGTGACGGGGTTATAAAGGGTATAAAAATATAATTTGTTCTTTTTTCAGAAAATTTAGCGCCAAATTCGTAAGATAAGCATAGGTAGCCATTTTGTCGTGTTCGAGAAGCATCTGTGGCTGAGGTGGTTGCGAATAATCAGGAGTATAGTTTTGCCGCGTAAAGTGATTAGATACGCATTGAGTGATAGTTTAGTTCAAACAAAATAAGCGACTGAATAAATAAAAGAGTGCCTAGTTAATTGTGGATAGAGAAGTGATTAGTGGTTACGTTCGTGAAGTATTCCAGTGTTTTTGGAATTTCAAGACCATTTGTTTGAAACCAATCTCGCCTTATAGCTTGCGCGGGGATAGGCAAGAGGAGAGTGCGTATAACTTACAGTAGTTCGGTTTGCGTCGCTGTTGATGCGGTAAAGGGAAATAGTGTTACTACATTTAGATAAAATCACTTGGTGCTTATACTCAATTGTTTTCGGAACAAATCTTTGTAATATAAGAGAGTGATTAATATTGAATTGAATTACTTTGAGATTTAAGTAGTAGATTCGTAGCAAGCGGTGTGGTGGAAGCGTGTTTTAGGAAATTTGATAATAATACATATTGGGTATAATTGCTAGTTCTTAATTTCGGAACATTTCAACTAAGGGGGGGTTTGTGTTAAATTAAAGTTACGTTTTAGTTAAATTCTTGTTCCTGTTGAACGGTGTAGGTAAAGCATTGTTTAACAAGGTGAAGTAAGATTTCGTTGGGTATAAATTTTGATACCTACTGTTACGAATAGGATTGAGGATGGATAGCGCAATGGATCCAATAGTTAATATAATGAAGGCCTCGAAGGAAAGGCTAATCGGGGAATTAATTGAAAGGGGATTAGTTCCTGGTAATAATTTTTATGAGTTGCGGCGTCAGGCCTCTTTGTATAACAAGAGTCTCGTATCATCGTCATCAGAGGCGGTGGCCTTACCGGTTAGGTGCGAACCTTACCGGAATCTTATGAGAGCTCCGCAGTTTTTGGAGGGAACGGACCCGGGTGTGACAGTTTCGGGAACCCTGGCACCTTCGCCTGTAGCAAGTTCATCTCCGTATAGTGGGGAGGGGGCGGCGCGTGTAGGTATTCCACGTTCGTCCCCTCAGTGGAATTTAGATTTTTCAGTGTGGCCAGTGGAGCCTTTTTCTGGAGGAGGTTGCGTGAGGGAATTTTTGTCGCGTCTAGAGGAATTGGGTTGCGCACGAGGGGTCGAGGAGAATGCACTCTCGGCGGTCTTACCGGAGTTTTTGAGAGGCGGAGCCTTAACGTTCTTTAGGAGTAAGAAGAGGGAAATGGTGGATTGGAACACGGTTAGGAGACTCTTCCTAGAGAAATACGAGTCTGAAGATTTTATGACGGAGCGGAGAATGGATATCTGGTCTTCTATACAAAAACCAGACGAGTCCTCTACGGACTATGTTTCTAGGGTACAAAATATGAATCAGTCTTTAGATTCGCCCTTGACTGATATGGAATTGGTGAACGTATTTAGGCGCGGGTTACATCACCGATATAGTTCAGTTCTTGTCAGCTCTCAACCGGCATCGGTCAGTGTATTGGAAAAGCTGTGTTTGTCCTTTGAGCTGATGAATAGAGATGAGGGAAGGTTGCCTCGCCCTGCTCCTTTCGTTTCGAGAACAGGTGCCAACCTGTCTCCAGTCTCTCGTACCCCGTATACTCGGGATTCGTTTACCCGCAGGTGTTGGCGGTGCAATCTTCCTAATCATCAGGCGCGTAATTGCCCCGGGCAGCCGCGTGGCCGAAGGGAACCCGTACGAACGGCTGACAATCTTTGGAGGGCTGGAGCCATCCCAGCGCGTCCGTTGGCTATATTACCCGATATGTCTGGACCGCCTCCAGATGTTCAGTTTCCAAAGAACCGGTGGGGCACCAACCCGTATTAAGTACGTCATAGTTACCGGATTTGTCGCATTACTCAGCGACCGGGAGAGTTTTCCTTTTTTTAAAAAAGGCTTGATTGAGATTACGAGTTCAGGGGAAGAGCGGCCCTACCTACGTTGTAGTATTCAAGATTTGCCGTTTTCGGCTTGGCTCGATTTGAGTGCGTCAGTGGACGCAGTAGCTGATCAGCAGTTCGTCGTCTCGCGTCGTACTGACAAATTGATACCGTTAGACCGCGAGGCGCAGATAACTTTGTCAATTCCGTTGCCATTGCGATTAGCTTTGTTTCCGTAATGATATAACCACCTTCGCCACAGATTAATCTCTTTTGCTGTTCGTCGTCTCGCGTCGTACTGACAACCTGATACCGTCGGACCGCGGGGCGCAGCTAACTTTTTCAATTCCGTTGCCATTGCGATTAGCTTTGTTTCCGTAATGATATAACCACCTTCGCCACAAATTAATCTCTTTTGCTGTTCGTCGTCTCGCGTCGTACTGACAAACTGATACCGTCAGACCGCGAGGCGCTGATTACTTTTTCAATTTCGTGGCAGTCGCGATTCAATCCTCTTTAACTTTGTATACCTTAATGGTGTGAAGTACGTCCTCTCGCGTTGGCCTGACAAATACCGTCAGGCCGCGGGAGACGTATTATATTATTATCAGTTCTGTTTCCGTCATACTAGTATCTCATTACCTAAGGAATAATCTATTTAGCAGTTCGTCGTCTCGCGTCGTGCGGACAAATTGATACCGTCCGTCCGCGAGGCGCGGAATACTTTTTCAATTCCGTTGCAGTTGCGATTCAATCCTCTTTAACTTTGTATACCTTAATGGTGTGAAGTACGTCCTCTCGCGTTGCCCTGACAAATACCGTCAGGCCGCGGGAGACGTATTATATTATTATCAGTTCTGTTTCCGTCATACTGGTATCTCATTACCAAAGGAATAATCTGTTTAGCAGTTCGTCGTCTCGCGTCGTGCGGACAAATTGATACCGTCCGTCCGCGAGGCGCGAAATACTTTTTCAATTCCGTTGCAGTTGCGATTCAATCCTCTTTAACTTTGTATACCTTAAGGGTGTGAAGTACGTCCTCTCGCGTTGCCCTGACAAATACCGTCAGGCCGCGGGAGACGTGTTATATAATTATCACTTCCGTTTCCGACATACTAGTATCTCCTTACCAAGGAATAATCTATTCAGCAGTTCGTCGTCTCGCGTCGTGCGAACAACTTGATACCGTCCGTCCGCGAGTCGCGGAATACTTTTTTCAATTCCGTTGCAATTGCGATTCAATCCTCTTTAACATTGTATTCCTTAATGTATTAAGTACGTCAGGGTTACCGGATTTGTCGCATTACACAGCGACCGGGAGAGTATCTTTTTCTTGTAAGGGGTTAGGTTGAGACTACAGGTTCAGGGGACAAGCGGCCCTTCCAGCACGATAGTATTCAAGAATTGCCGTTTAGGCCTTGGCTCGATTCGAGTGCGTCAGTGGACGCAGTAGCTAATGAGCATTTCGTAATCTCACGTTTGTCCTGACCAATTGTTCCGGCAGGCCGTGAGACGCGGAACGTATATGTGATTCCGTTCTATTCGCAGGTGAATTTCTTTTACCATTGATAGTAGTAGCCATCGAGAATTAGTTCCGTTTCGTATACGGTTATAGATCGTTTGGCACGGTGTAGGTAGTTGAATCACGTTGTCTCACGTCGTCTTGACCCATCGTTGCAAATGATACCAAGCATCCGTGGTCTCGATCCGCCGTCGCATGCAGTAGGCAGTAAGCCGTCGTCGCACGAGAAGGGATGCGCACGCATAGGTTAGATCCAGTCCGGTGTCCACTATTTAGTGACCCGGTGGAGTATAAGAAGGTTAATAGCATATGGAGTAGTGATAGGCTCATCGGTGCCTAATTGGGAGTCATTCATGGTCGGGAAAGTACAGGTTCTTAAATTAAATTTTCGTAATATTCTTGTTAATGTTTAAATCATACCTTGAAAGTATGCACTGTCGGATTCTTTGATGAATGGCAGTAGAGTTTTTTTTTTTATAAATAACATCACCAGTGAAAGTTCATAATTCCGCTAGGGTGACTAAACAGTGAGCTAGTCGTGAGGCAATCTCGTATGGAGTCATGTCCATATGTTCTATGTACGGGTTTGGTACTCTTCCCCGTGATTAGTGTGGTTATTATTTTTAAAGAGTATCTGGCGCTCAGAGCCTGGGCCTGGACCATGAGTGACGGAATGCTGAGAGCCTCGAGTAGAGTACCGAATTTCTTATGTACTGAGGGGTAGGCTTCCTTCAGTATCGGGTGTTCATAAGGTTGAACATTGCTTTAGTGCAAAACCCATTGAGGAGGGTTGATGTTTGAACATTACCTTCGGATAATAGTCCGTTTGGAAAGAGTCTGTAGAGTGTACAGAATTTCTTATGGAGGGAGGGGTTGGCTTCCTTCCGTGTTGAATGTTCATAAGGTTGAACCTTAGCTCAGGCAGGTATCCATTGAAAGTAGTGCCTGGAAACGTTGGAGAAGATTGTTATAGGGGTTTGCTAGTTGCTCGTTAGATTGGACATGGAGATGAGTCTCCTCGCAACAAGGGTTCCCAAATAGTTGGAAGATTTTTTTGTAATTCGGTGATTGCACATCTGAGTCATTGCCTGGGGCTGCTGGTCCGGAGGAATTAAGGAAGTTGGAGTTGCACCTAGTATTTTTTGAGAATAATAATACCCTGCATCGGTGGTACGTATGGTTATTACTGGTGTAACCAGTTCAGTGGATTATTGCCTTATAGAGAGGAATGGCATCGCTGGATGAGAACCTGGGATTTACTGTTTCGTTTTATTGTAGCACTATGCTGGAGAGTTACGGAGTTATTGCCTGGTGGGTCGGCTCCCATTCTCTGTAAGAGATTGACGCCTTTCTTTACCGTAATTAGTTACGCGGTAGGAGGTCCATTTCGAGTGGTTAAGTTTGAACCACCCACTCATACGTTGAGTTTGTTGTCCCACACATGGGAATAAGTTTGTTTAGGTAGGGTTTCTTGTTTTCCCTGTTTACTGCAGAGCGGTTTATTTACATGTAACTGATTACGTAAAGTGAAACTGGATTATTTGTTGATCTTTTTTTTATTTTTTTTCCGTCCGTCAGGGACTCACCGAGTATGAGGTCAAGAGGTTATCTGGAAGACAGCTCTATGAAAGGGTTATGGGATATGTGTAGGTTGTTAAGGTGCTGTGGTGAAGGAATAAGACAATAGGTGGGTGCATTTCTCGAATGAGCCTTTGACGGAATTCCTGTAACTTGTACGGTCGTTACCGTTTGTTTCGTATTGCCTATTTCAAGTTTTTTTTATTAAGAGATCTCCGGGTACGTTTCTTAGGTAATATACGTTTGGGAAACGAGCCCGTGCCTTTGTGGTCGGACGTATGGTGTATCTCGCTGCATAAAAGTGATTTCTGGTGTTGTGGGTTTTTGTTTCTAATTAGTCCCTTGTTATCCTCTTTCTGGGGCGCCGAATAGCATCGAGAGGCCTGAACTGCCTATACGAGTTCGTGACAGGCCTGAACTGCCTATACGAGTTCGTGACAGGCCTGAACTGCCTATACGAGTTCGCGACAGGCCTGAACTGCCTATACGAGTTCGTGACAGGCCTGAACTGCCTATACGAGTTCGTGACAGGCCTGAACTGCCTATACGAGTTCGTGACAGGCCTGAACTGCCTATACGAGTTCGTGACCGGCCTGAACTGCCTAAGAGAGTTCGTGCGTTTACTTTAGTATTTTGGGTGTTTTTGTGATTGAATTATATACATCCAGTAGGGCGTTGGCTTGGAAGGTTCCGATTGGTGCAACCGCGTGTTCTGACCCTCAGCTCCTGGTTATCCTCAAGCGTCATATGCGGATTCGCGTGATTCTTGGTTCCGGTCTGGGGGCCGGGGGACGTGTCTTGCTGAAGATCGGGCCTAACCGCGAGTGTTTCAATAACATTGTTTATTCTTTTCAGAGAGAGATTAGGAATGGATTAGAATTGCAGGGAGAGGGTTAGGTGAGCCTTGTGGTAGGACAGTCGTTGAACAGCCGGTTCTGCTTCGTTCTAGCTATGTTAGATTTCCTAATAGTTTAGAAGGGTTCTTTTTAAAAAAAAATTCCGTCTCGAAAGAGTTTTCGGTCCTTGTCTGATTACATTGGCTTGCGTAATAATTACCACTTATTATACCAGATGGGTGGGCAGTTGTGATTGTAGAAATGTGTAGTGCAGTCCTTAGCGTGAGGGCTGGATTTGGGCTTGTAATGATTGATCTCTGTTCACAGTGAGGGGGAGAGGTTGACAATGGAGGAGCAGAGTCACCCGTATAAAACCTGTAAGTGTATAATTAAGTAAGTGTCCAGTGTTATCTTTAAGGGCAGCCGCGAAACAGGCTGCAGTGTTTAGTGAGAGGACGAATGGTGATTAACTAATTTGGTTGTAAACCTTTTCTCAGCATGATGTCCTGAGAGGAGGGGTGGGTTAATTATCTATTAACGATCTACCTTTTGTGATATAGGGTGACCATGTATAATATAATTTTGTTTTTTTTAATTAATGTGGATTCCTTTTTGTTGTTTCTGCTCTGTACTTTGATGTATCACCAGCCGGGCTTTATGTAAAAATCATTATCTCCTTGTTATTATTGACGGCTTACCTTTTTGTGATATAGGGTGACCATGTATAATATAATTTTGTTTTTTTTAATTAATGTGGATTCCTTTTTGTTGTTTCTGCTCTGTACTTTGATGTATCACCAGCCGGGCTTTATGTAAAAATCATTATCTCCTTGTTATTATTGACGGCTTACCTTTTTGTGATATAGGGTGACCATGTATAATATAATTTTGTTTTTTTTAATTAATGTGGATTCCTTTTTGTTGTTTCTGCTCTGTACTTTGATGTATCACCAGCCGGGCTTTATGTAAAAATCATTATCTCCTTGTTATTATTGACGGCTTACCTTTTTGTGATATAGGGTGACCATGTATAATATAATTTTGTTTTTTTTATTTTTTTTTAATGTGGATTCCTTTTTGTTTTGTTTCTGACCTACCCTTTGATGTATCACAAGCCGTGCTTATGTAAAATCATTATCTATTTGTTCTTAGGGACGGCCTACCTTTAGTGATATAGGGTGACCATCCATAATACTTTGTGTTATTTTAATTTTATTTGAAATTCTTTTGTTTATATCTGATCACCTTTGAAGTATACGGTAACCATGCCCTAGGTGAATTTGTCTATAATCTATTGTCTTTGTTTTTTTTTTTTTTTTTTTTTTTGTTTTATTTGTTTTGTTTATTAAAATTATTTTAGGAATTGTACTCCCTGTATTATGCAATTGTTTCAGTGCTGGTTGCCCTGTGGTTAAACCAGTATTGGAAAGATAATCTTCTGTACTATTGTAAGGAGTTACCGGAGGATTGTTCCGTGCTCCTTAGTATAAGGTTATGGGCTATAGTAGATTCAGTAGTGTGTTGTCATCGTAAGGTTTCCGTGGTTTCCTTGCGGCTAGGTTCCCTTACACCAATTAGGGGTGTCCTGCAGGCAAATGCTGACAACCGGTAAATCGGCCACGAGACCGTATCCAGTAGGGGGGACATACACCCCTTGCTCCTTATAATTGCCTACAGCTGATGTGTCTATACTCTGGGAATGATAATTTTTTTTTTTTTTGTTGTTTTTTTTTGTTTTCTTTTATAACATAAGATGGAGTGTTAGGAGTATATTTATTTTTTTATAAAAGACGGGTGAGAAGTTTGGGATTTATCCAAAAGGAAAATAACGCGCGAAATTGATTGTTACGAGCGGAATTAAAACGTACTTTCCCTTTGTTCTGATTTTGACGGGTAAATAATGACGCATAAAATCGAGTCCGAGCGTGACGCAGTTGTAATTAGGACAAGGAATGATGCAATCATCCTTTGTTTCTGGAAGATTCTATTCCAAAACGCGCGGTATAAAGAATTTCATCTATCACCGAGCAATTGCGTCACTTATAATAAATAATCGGATGCAAGGGCTTGATTGGTCGAATTACGGCCCGACCAAAGATTTGACGAATCAAGAGATCGCTTACAAACGTTATGGACGGGTGAAATGGCATCACGTGCGCCATGGACAGGTGAGGCGGGAAAAAGGTCGGTTCATCATTACGAGCGGTACCGTGAGGACGACTGGTTCTGTTATTGAGACAGATCCCGGTCGGGGGAATACGAATTAATAATTAATTAATTCATTCAAGTTATCGGTCAGATACCTTGTGTTCCGAGTTATAATCTCCTGTTGGGAGCGTACGATTTAATAATTAGTTATTTTTGTGAAAGTTCTTCCCGCACGTCAGACTAGACTTGACGCGGGGATTTATCTACGGAATAGTATTTCCAAAGAAATAATCTTGGATTATTATTGGCTCCATCGGGCGTGAAGCAAGTAAAGTTTCGAGAAACTAAGAAAAGCGGTTCTTTAAATAACTGCGGGTCTGAAATCGTTCTCCCAGGCCGAAGGGCCAGGGAAGAGTTTTGTATCGGCGCAGCGCGAAGCTTCAAAGGACGCTTGCGGTATCATCATCATCGGAGTCATCGCTCCGGTTTCGTTTCGGGGGAAAATCTTCTGGTTCCTCCGCAGTTCCGAGAGTATAGACATTACGCGTATTGTTCCTTATCGATATTCATGGTATTGTGGGGTGAGTGATCTCTTTTTATTGTAACCTAGCATTGTTGATTTCTCCTTACCTCATAACCTTTATGTTTGTGATGAATATTGAGCGGGAATCGGTCTTTAATGCAAGCCCAAATTATTAGTCTGCCTACTCTGGTATTTTTGTAATATATATAATTTTTTCTCGGCATTATTGCGGAGTTTTTTTTATTAAAATCTCATTGGATTAAACTAAGTATTATCACAATTTTATGTCTTTCCTTTGTTGTTCCCCTTGTCCCGGAGATAATATCTTGGAGGCCTAGTACAAATTATTTTTGAGCCCATCGCGATCTGAGACGAAAGAGTACTTGTTCTGTAATTTCTTCATATGCCGCTGAGACCCGGGTAAGTTTTATTGAGAGAGAAATAGTGTCAGAAGTGTTTAAACTATTGCTTTATTGTTGCATGGAGGCAACGCTCTCTCTCTTAATTTAGTAAATATAGGTATAAGTCTAACACACCACTTAAAAGTAAAATGAGTTATTAAGTTATTATAAGAGTTAATATAATAAATGTAATTTTAAAAAGATAACCATTTGAAGCAGTGTGAGATGTGTGTGGTATTGAATGGGAGGGGGGGGGGGGTAAAAAAGCAGCGAAATTAATTATCATATGTAAGAGCTAATATAATAAATGTAATTTTAAAAAGATAACTATTTGAAGCAGTGTGAGATTTGTATGGTATTGATTGGGGGGGGGGGGGGGGGGTAATTTGGGCAGTGTGCTAAAACCGGTATTGGGTATTGAGTAAAGACTTCGCACGTATAATTTTTAAGGGTATGTAGGCCGACAGATTCGAAATTCGTACTTTGATTTTTCATTGAATATCAACACATAATATGGGTCATCATATCCCTAAGTAGAGCTTAAAGAGACACTGTAAAACATCCCTTTTGGGAGCTTTTATCAAGATTTATTATAATATATAAACACTACACATATACTTAACATTCAACCCAAAGCCAAATGTGTTTCTATCACATATCGGAAGATCTACAAATGTGTCTTTGTACTTCAACTTTCCTTGGCAAGTTTACTGCTGTTTTCTTACTAAATGTATTTTTCTAAACATATGCAAATATCGGTAAGCAACGTATGAAATGGAAACAGCCACCATTTTTCTTTTCCTTTAATCTTCGTATTTTTCGTAATATTAATTATTTTAAATATGCCTCTATCTATAGTGGGTTTGAATCCTAGTTCGTCATTGAGAAGAGTGTACTCTCTGTCACACCTTTTCCTAGTTTTTAGAATAATATAATGTACACATTTGATTACGTAAATCAAGTTTACCAAATTCCAATCTAACCAGGTGTGACGCCTGCTCTGCTCAGCTGGGTGAAAAGGAACAAATCCTCTTTGATCTCAGGAGTTCGTTGGGTTATTGGTACTCTGAGTAACTCTCTCAATTCTCCTTACCGGGACAAGGGACACAATTAAAAGAGATATAATTTTAAAAACAAACAAGTTTATTATATAAATGGATTAATTAAAAAAAAACCTTGGACGTATCTCAAGGAAAAAAAAGTTTTAAGTTCGGTTCCCGAATCAATGGCTCGTAGATTGTGTTGTGAATTCTAACAAGGGGGTCTACAATAGCAAATTTGAATTTAAATAAAGCCAGGGCACAAGGTCCTGTCACGAAATCCAGCATTAAATACAAGGAAATAATATTCACCCAAAATTGAAGATGTCGTCTTGAAGCGTCCGTGATACGGCAGAGAAAATGCAGCTATGAATACTGGTAGTATTCCGTGTGAGCAGCGTTGAAACAACGTCCGTCCAGCACCAAGTCTCGAATGGAAAGGGAAGCTGGGGAGCTCTTGCTCCCCCTTTTTAAGAAAATCGCGAGAGAGAGAAGACAATTATTTCCATCTCTCTTACCAATACGAGTGGCTCCCGAATGTACAGACGTGTAACTAAAATGTACTTTACCATGTCGTCATTGAAAGATGTTTCCAGGAAATGTACCTGGCTGTCTCAGACAGCAAGCGGTGTTTCGAGACAAAGCAGATTTTATTATCGAACCCTTTTATTTAAAAAAAACAATGACAATGGTATTCTTTACAATTCGGGACAGGATTTTGGAGCCCGAAGCGGTGACCACCTAGGAGTATTCTAAAATATTCCAGTATTCTATGATATTTTGATCTTTTTGTTTTCAAAGCAAGCGCATGGTCAGTCATCGATCGAGACCACGTGTTTTATAAAACATGATATGTCGAGAATTTACAATATTGAGGACGTATCCTATGCAATTTATCTTGAATGCCTTTTAGAGGATTTATAACTGTGTTTCTAAATAAAAATATAGTCCTCACATCTTTAAATGGCGCTATATAAGAAGTCCGTTGATTTAAAGAAGTATTATTTAAAGAAGAACCTTTTTTCTCTGCCTATCTCATAAAAGAAAAGCTGTGATGATTAATATGCATAACATACGAATTTAAGTATCGCCACGTTTGTTGTGTGTCGTTTAAGCAAAATCGTCTAGTTATTATATTGTACCCTCGTATATTTAAAAGGTGTATTTGTTTTATCTGTATATTTTTGTCAACTTAAAACACGTATACGTAGTATTATTGATAAAAATTAGTTAATAGCATTTTTTTAATGATTTTGTTTTGTTAAATCGATTATAACTTATATGAATAAAATATAATCAGGTTAAATAAAACATTCGACCAATAAAATCTTAGTTTAAGAATGCTCATTAAGTGGTAAGATTCCTGGCTAGTTCAACTTTTCAATCATTAAGGCCTCGGCCACACAAGTAGGAGTCTCGCTTGATGCTTAGAGCTACAATGTGAGTTAGGCGATATATCCTAGCGAAACAACGCACCACATACTATCACAATGGCCACGCTTCGCGCCACACTACATGACGATTAGTCACAGAGTGATTCTCCTAGTGAACAGACTTGTTGGCTAATTTTATTATCACCGTGATTTTGCAAGATGGCGGAAGTTTTAATAACAGTTGTGTATAAAAGGGTGCTTGTGTGGAACCTATCGAGCAAATTATACAAAAATGTACCTGTAATAAAATTACTTTGGAATGAAGTTGCACAGGAAGTAAATGAAGATGGTAAGTTGTATTGAAATTGGTTAGTTTTGAGAGTGGCATCCTTTGTTGACTCAATCGCTCCCAAATGTCAAATGAATTTGTGCGTAGTACTTTGGTGTGGCCAGGCATGAAGTCACCTAGTATATGAATCACGTAAAACCTAGCTTAGCACCTAACGAAGTATTTTGGTGTGACTTCGGCCTAAGACTTTAATTTTTTATAAAATATTTGAAAGATTTCATATCGTAAAAAATGACGTTGTTTCCAGACCATACAATTAAATATGTTTGTAATTGAAATTCGAATGTCTTATTAAGGTTATTATATAAATGAATAAACCTCAAAGTTCAGTCAATGAACCGATTGTAACTTTTGATAAATTTAGCTTCCCTGATGATGAGGTGAAAACCTTGAAACCGGTAAGGTTATACCGTTGCCTAAAGTAGAATATACAGTGTTTGATAAAACAAATTACAGTGTCTTGAAACCTTTACAATGTCTTTAAACCTCCACAATGTACTACCTTAACTATAAATAATATAATAATTGCATCAGATTTTAAATACATACACTATAACCTGCTGGGAAATTCTTCGAGGTGACAATGTCTATTGCAAACGTACGATAATGACTATTAAAAATAAATGACAATGACTAAAAAAGAAGGAGCAGTTTAAAAAAACATGAAGACGACAGTAGAAGACTGATAACGATGCCTGTGAAGAAAGATGACGTGGCCTGTAGAAAATAGATGATGATGGGAAAAAATTCGATTACTCTTAAAAAATAGAAGACAAGAACGCATGGTAAACTGAGTTTACACTTAAGCCTCGATTTATCGTTCTCCAGCACGTATCTTTCGATTTATCAACTCTCGCAAAAAATTTCGTGCAAATCATGCAAAAACTTTATCTCGTTTTTCTTTTTCTTATTTTTTCATTTTTATTCTCACACAAAGTTTCAGAAATAAATTTTCCGAAAATTTTCCATTTTATCATATACAACCTGTCATCAATCGTATGCATAGAAAAACATTACAGTTTTCCTTTAATATGAGTAAAATAATTTTATAAAAGATTCGGGCATTTTCGCCTCTCGAAGTTTCGTTCACCTCAATATTTAAAAGGATATTGACATTGCTTAGAGGGCTAAAGAAGGATAAAATAAAACGTGTGCTTTTCAGAGACTCTCAAACATAATATTTTCATTAAGTTAAATTATTATTTCTGAGGGGTCGTCATCTAATGGAGGGTGGCCACCGTCACGGTAATTTCTTGCCGTGATGATTAGTAGGAATATATAATATAATAGCCTTGCGCAGCATTCCACATTGCAATATTACAGTCACAGGAATATGACTAAATTATCTGAATTCAAACAGTTTGGAGGTTTATCTTGTACGCCTTGGTTCAGTACTGATGACTTTGCTGCCCATCATCATGTGTATTTATTATGGAGCTTTTTCTCTTTGACAGATTGTCTTCTTGGAGATATAAGAGGTCCATTTTCCCTTCGGCTGGATGTTGGTTACGTCTATTTAATGGAAACATTTACTCTACAATATCAAACAATAAGTATACGCTATTATCCAAGTTATTACTTACTTCATTGTATGGGTGAGTAAGCAATGTGAAAATATCATTTTAATGAATATAGGATAACAGGAATTAATACGTAGTATTGCGTCATTGTCTTCTAAAAGTAGAGCATTTAGTATAGTGCACAGTTCCTTGACTAAGGGGTTTAAATATATAAAAACAGGTATGTGTTTTGTCACCCTGGTTATTTTATATTTTTAGATATAAACATTTAAATGACTCAAATATAAAAAAAATATTAGAACGAAATATGTACGCACATATTGCCTATCATACATACTCGTATATAACAAGTTTACACAGGCCAGGGCTAAGAACACACAGGGTCTTATCCTGCGCAAGAAATTATTCTTAATTAATAACAACATTCACAAAAAAAATATCGGTTGGAAAAAATGTTAACAAAAATATACTCGTATTATCTATCCACTCAATATACTCGTAGACCAAAACAATACAAATAGAGATTTAAACATTTTGTGTATATATCTCAAAAAGTTGAAAGGAAAAAATCAAGTAGATATATAAATTATATTATTACATAAGGTTAGAAAATTCCTTGATCAATTTGAAGAATCTGTTTCATTTATGCGTATAAAAGTTAAAGAAATTTGAGAAGCAAAAATATTTTATAGCAACGTGATCAAGCGAGGTCAAATACTCGTATACAGCACGTGGCAACGTACGTGAGACAAACAAACAATCGTTTACGACGTTTTCCTTGAAAACCTTCAAAGCAAATTATAAGGGAAGGAATCTTCTTCCCTTATTGAAAATTTATTCATAGAAAGACTTGAATACAATATTGTAGTAAACATGTTCATCAAGAAAGCCTTCAAGTAAGTTTTCACCGTCAATCCTAAATCCTAAGAACACTTCACCCTGGGATTCGAATGCACTTTTATCGAGAGATTAAAATAATACAAAATATATCGTTTGAGTAAATCTGAGGTTTTATTTGTGGATTTACTTTTTTTTCTGCCATCTATTTATTTTCTGTTTTTTTTTCTTCTTATTCTACATATGCAAGGGTGTAGGCTGAAAAAAACATGTAGTGTCCTCGCGGCTGGACTCGCCTTTTATTGGTGAGGTGTATTTTGGCCGGTGGGACGTTATTAGATGATTCCAGACCTTTTAATAGCTTCTCTCTTAAATGTATTTTCTCCCATTTATGGGTTTTTGAAGCGTATTTAAATATATTATGTACATACTATGTTACTATCAATACACCTATATTTATTTATTATTTTTTTATTTATAATTTTTTCAACGGGAATGTTTGGATCTTGATTTTCTCAATTTATATTAAACTTTATATATTATTTATAGTTAAGGCATTAACATTATGGAGGTTTAAAGACATTGTAATTTGTTTTATCAAACACTGTGTGTTCCACTTTTTGTAACGGTATAACCCTACCGGTTTTAAGGTTTTCACCTCATCTTCAGGGGAGCACAAACAAGACTATTTTAAACTTATTTTTAAACAAAATTATATATTTGACTTTTTTTTTATTCATGTGCTAATCAACATTTATTGTTTCTCTCAATATGTTTGAGTGATAATGTATACTTTTAAAAATGTTCTTGAAACAATGCCTGTACACCAAAGCACCATAATTTTTTATTCATGTGCTAATCAACATTTATTATTTATCTCAATATATCATTCACATTTAGTTTGAGTGATAATGTATACTTTTAAAAATGTCCTTGAAACAATGCCTGTACACCAAAGCACCATAATATTTCGATAAATGCGAAACATTTCTTTTGAAATGTTCTTCACCACAAAATATTGTTTAACTTTGGTCAATATTCACTCAAACTTTAACCATTCAATTTGTTTTTTAGGCCTAAATCGGATTCCTGGAAAGCAATATAAACACTTGGGTTGAGATTTATTTTAAAATTTATTATTTTTAACAATTAAGTTTAATACACTTTCTCAAGTTTTCATTTTAATGAGGGCTGATAATTCCAATAACTTAACACACTGACTCCTGAATAATTTGTTTTAAATTAACTGCTGTTAAAAAATTAAAAACGCAAGTCTAATTCATTAGCACACAACCCTTACAAACTCTATAGTACTGTAGCAGTAGATAGGTCCACCCGCCGGCCTGGCCGGGCGCATTCCATGTTAGAGTCTATGGATTCTAATTTCAAGAGGAGTGACATTTTGTTTTATATACATATTACAATTTTGACAGATATTATATTTTATTTCATTCGGTAAAAGATATTTTTAGATAAATGTTGAATAATTGAGATATTTGTTTCATTATGGATAACACTCCTAAAGTGGTGACCCCGACGTAAATTGAACACAGATTTCGACTATAACAAATATTATCATCTCGATAACGACCGCACAATGACAAACCAAAACCAAGAACCCGCATCTGGAAACGCATCATCTGCACAGAACCTCGCCGGTATCGCGCTGGCGATGCGGATCACGGCATTCTGGCGCGACAAACCACGCCTGTGGTTTATTACATTTGAAGCCGTCACCCAGATACAACACCACATCTGATGTGGACGAACTTGATGCCAGCCCATGTGAGGTCGGTCCTGGCGATCAGACATACGATCTCCAAGACTGCCTCCCTGGACGAACATCGCTACAACCACGAACATCGCTACAACCACGAACATCGCTGCAACCAGGAACATCGCTGCAACCACAAACATCGCTGCAACCACGAGCATCGCTGCAACCACGAGCATCGCTGCGACCACGAGCATCGCAGACTCCGCCATCCTCAAGCACCTGCAGACCAACCCTCCACGTCGGACGCCATCTGCAACTTGACCTTTACATAAGCGAGCATCGACGATCAACGTACCGCAGACGAGCAGAAGTGCGCGAGACACGACCAAGCCCACCCCCCCTCTTCCGCATCACCCATCTGTATTACCATGCAGATTCGGGAAAAAACGCCGCTCGCTGCTGTTATCCATGTACCTTTAAATTCGACAAAGGGAAACGGAAAACCAGTCTAGGCGCTAGATGCTTCGGAATCTAACGTTCGCGTAGGTACGCACCGTACGCTTCACTAGAGGGGGAGCACTGTAGCAGTAGATAGGTCCACCCGCCGGCCTGGCCGGGCGCATTCCATGTTAGAGTCTATGGATTCTAATTTCAAGAAGAGTGACATTTTGTTTTATATACATATTACAATTTTGACAGATATTTTATTTCATTCGGTAAAAGATATTTTTAGATAAATACTGAATAATTGAGATATTTGTTTCATTATGGATAACACTCCTAAAGTACCAAAAGGCCACTCTGGACTCATTTGTTTTATAATTCACCCAAAGAAATTGGGAATAGAACGACGATAGGCATTTTCAACACCCAGCAAAGTTTATATCAACGCATATATGCGTTTTCATCACTGAACGTGTTAATAAATAACACCTTTTATTTCAAGTATACACATTCTACAGTATTTATTCGGCTTTTTTGCAGTATTTCCTTAAAAACTCGATACTACCCCGACAGCGATAAAAAAGTATAAAAAATCAATAATGCAATACACAAAGTTTTTTTTTTTGATAGAGCAATAGTTCCTTTAAAGATCGCAAACCTTTTTATGAATGTATTTCTTTTTAAATCGAACTTAACCACTTAAATACTTGTTAGAGCGTAAATCTAATGTTGAACCGTTTTATTTCGCCCGAATCCCATCCAATCTCACCCGAAATTGCTCCTTTCACACTGCGCTATCTTCGGGTGGGATCATCCTTACTAAGTACACTTCCTGGAGACTTGAAATATTTACTATTGCAGATAATTGTTTAAGTAATACTTAGGTCAAATATTAAATGAACATTAAAGACGTTATTTAAATAAACATGAGTAAATAATGGTTTTAAATCATATATGAGGAGGTAATATTCAAAAAAGAACATGTCCACCAAATCAGAATATTGAGAAATCACAATATCTGTTTGCATTAAAAATATATGACATTCATTGTAAAAATATCTGAAATCCTTAAAATCGCTTCAAGTGACTTGATTTGTGGTTTAAAATCGAATCATAATAATTAAAATAGTTATTCTAGTTTAAAATATGGACATGATGCTTTTTCAGTGAACAATTCTTTAATCTTTTTTTATTAAACAGGTCTGGGACATGATGTTTTTGGTTCGAATTAAAAAATAATTTATAAAAAATAATAAAAAAATAATTGGGTAAGAGTAATTTATTGTAATTTTAATCAAATAAAAAAAGTTAAGTGTTACAAAATAAGAAGAAATATTACTATAAAACTATAAATATATGTAGGTAGATAAAGCTGTGTAATGACATTACACTGCACGTACGATTTAAAACTGACAGTTGCTGGTGAACTGGTATGAAGTTAGACACAATCGGAAAGCTATGATTGGTCAATTCGGACATGATATTTTTTGATTGGTTTAAAGCCTGGGCAAGGTTCTTTTTAACCCTTACCACTCCATTATTTTTTTATATTGTTTGTCAGCCAACTCTAAATTAAATAATGTCAAAATATTAATTTATTGATAGGTAGTTACAAAAAAATCGTTCAATATTCATTTGTAATGATTTATTCTTCAAATAAAAAACAATTTACAAAAACATTATGGACTACTTATAGTATGGTACTTTTTAAAACAATCTCCAGGATGGAGACCAGGTTTTCTGGAACAGGTCTCACAAAACCACACTGTTTCCCGTCTTTTCTGTTTCCTGTCACACTGTTTCCCGTCTTTTCTGTGCTGTTAACACTATCATCATCAGGATCTTCAAAATCACTGGCAACAGACTACTACTCGTACTCACTGTCACTTTCATAAGATTCATCTTCCGAAAACACTTGGTATTCAGATGACGTATCACGCGAAGTTCCCGCCATTTTAGGTTATGTGAATTTGCAAGGATTATTTTATAGTAAAATAAGAACGGAAAACAGTCAAAATCTTATCAAAACGTGAAATTAAATGTTTTTCAACGAATAATCACAAGAAACAACGACACGTGTCAAGTTTTGCGCGCGAAAATACGCCGCGCGCGCAAGTCTTATCTTGTCGGCCGCCAGCCGACAACTGAGTTGTAGCGTACATATAGCGATGTCGGCTGGCATTCTAAAAATGAGTGGTAAGGATTAAACAAAAAAAATACTGTTTTTTATTTTGATTTTAAAATGTTGTATGTGCTTTTTACATTGAAATGAAAATGTCAAACGGCTCTGTACCATCGATAAGAAAAAAATCTGCTTTCTCAACTCATTTTTTGTATCCGATGGACACGATCTTTTTTTAATGTTACCTCCTCATATATTTTAGTACACAAATAACTAACAATGGGAAGTAGGTAACTTTTGGTGAGTTCTTTATTCTTTGACGATCAATATTGGTTATACTAATAATTATACTTAATCACAAATGAAAGATAGTAAATGTTATTAATACAATACACAATTGTTAAATATTTGTACATGAAAACAAGAATGAGAGAAATCCCTTTTAGTGAGACCTTTACTCCTTGACAATTGTTAACTGCAAAACTTTTGTAAATAAAAAAATCGAATGAAAGAAGTAAACTTTTTATAAGACCTTTACTTCTTGAAAATCGATAATTGTTGAATTATTTTACATAAAAAATACGAATGACAAATTCTCTTTTTCGAAAACTTCTTGACGATTCATAATCATCATACTTCTTTGGATAAAAACTCACAAATGGAAGAAAATAAATTTTATTAAGACCTTTACTCCTTGATAATCAATAATTGTTATGTTTATTTACACAACAAAGAATTAAAAGAAAGAAACTTTTCATAAGACGTTTATTCTTTAATATAGTAGACGATGACCTAAAAAAGACATTTATTATTTAACGTGGTAGATGACGACCTAGAAAATACATGTATTATTTAACGTGGTTGATGACGACCTAGAAAAGACATTTATTATTTAACGTGGTATATGAATACATAGAAAATATATTTATTCTTTAACGTGCTAGATGACGACCTAGAAAATATATTTATTCTTTAACATGGTAGATGACAATCTAGAAAAGACATTTATTATTTAACGTGGTAGATGACGACATAGAAAAGACATTTATTATTTAACGTGGTTGATGACGACCTAGAAAATATATTTATTCTTTAACGTGCTAGATGACGACTTAGAAAATATATTTATTCTTTAACGTGGTAGATGACGACCTAGAAAAGTAAAGTATGGAGCAAGTAAGTGTAACTTTTTAAGAAGGTACGGTAATTAGTAAGAGAAACAGAATGAACTGCATGACAATACGAGTATCTCGTGATATGAGATCTCGGCGCTATATCTTCTCAGCCAACCCCAAAAGGGTGTTAATTGAAATACGTCTCGTTCTCGCGACTGGGTTCGTCCTTCTAATGGTGGGAGTGCAACTCGGGTATGCGAATGCCATGAGATGAACCCAGATATTTCGGTGGCTTATCTTTCTGAAATACGTTTTTTCTACATTGTCTTAACATATATGTTAAGTATAGTTACAGGGTATATATTTACCTGCTATATTGCTATTCACAAACCTTAAATGTATTTATTTATTTAACACATTTATAGCAAATACAATCTGGTGGGCTTATTGCCAGGTTAAAATCTTTTTCAGCCAACCAGACAAAAGTAAATGAAGTAAGTTACATGGTCGCAAAAAACATTCAGTTAATATACATCCCCATGAAATCCATGAACACATACGTGAGCATACGTCCATAAACCCCACAAAGACTAACAATCACCCGAACATTAATTTTAATATAAAGTGAGATACAAATAAATAAATAAAAATAATTAAATACAGGTTTATTGATAGCAACATAGTATGTACATAATACATTTAGATATATTTCAAGAACACATTAAAAAACAGAAGCTATCAAAAGATCTGGGTTCATCTAATAACATCCCCCGGCCAAGATACGTCCCACCAATATAAGGCGAGCCCAGCGACGGGGACACCAGATGTGTTTCAGCCCACACCCTTGAACATGTAGAATAATAAGAGAAAAAACACAGAAAATAAATAGATGACAAAAAAATACTTTCAAGAGAGAAGACATTAAAAGGTCCGGGCTCATCCCACAAACATTCCCCCGGCCGAGATACATCCCACCAATGTAGGGCGAGACCGACCGCAAGGGCATCGTGGGGCTTCCAACCCACACCCCGCATATCTAGATTCAAAAACAAAAAACGTATAGTAGAAAACAAAATAAAAAGTAAACCCACATATACAAGCTCAGGTTAACTGTCAGCAAGAACGAAAAATGAAAAGCCTCAATCTAAAGAAAATGAAGGGGTGGGGGTGAATATTTATTTATTAATTAAAACAGGGAAATGGTGATATGTGGTATATCTAATGCAATGCCATATAAATGACAATTACTACTCAAAAGATATTTGAAAATATCTTTGTCGTAACCTCTATCTAATTGAAGGATTCCATACCGTATTGCACAATAAAACTTAATTTTGTAATAAAACTAAGGTTGGTTGACTCTTGCTTGAACTAATTGTATAATAAAATGTTAACTGAGCGGAAATATGACGCCAAAATGTGGTCTTATTTTTCTTTACAGTATTTTTTCTATAATTGGTGAATTTAATGGATGAGTTAAAATTCAGTTTTTGTCCTCGCTTGAGACGAACATTTAAATTTTAAATAAAATCCTCAGGAATTTAAAGAAAAACCTTTCTTGTATAACATAAAACAAGTTTTTTTAATGCCTCTATGGATATCTTACTATCAACAAAATTTAATAATAAATAATCACATATTGTCAACCCTGATTAAATATTTTTCTTCGACTCAATTGACCATATATTTACGATATAACTCGCTTAAAAAGTAACTTTATTGTTTGAAATTTGTTTGTGGAGGTTTAAATATATTGTAATTTGTTTTATCAAACACTGTATATTCCACTTTTTGTAACGGTATAACCCTACCGGTTTCAAGGCTTTCACCTCATCTTCAGGAGAGCACAAATAAGACTGAATTCTGTTCGAACTGGCACCGACATACACACTTCTAACGGTAAACATTCGGATTGGGGACTAGCGGCTGGGGGAGCATGGGACGACCTCGACGAGGAGCGGAGAGATTCTTGATATATGTGTGTTTGCCAGATGTTCACTTCGATGCACTGACTTAGAAATTTCTAGGGCCTCTAATCTGTCCAATTTATTTCCGTTACTACTGATATGTAAGAATTTGGCATCATCGATAGAAAATGTATGGTTTTCACGGTGACAATGATTAGCCATTTCAGAATAAATTAGAGAATTTGTTAAGGCCGATTTGTGTTCACGGAATCTATTTTCAAAAGATCTTCATGTATTTTCTATGTAGAAATTATCACAGTCAGCACATAAAAGTTTATACACACCACTGTTGCTAAGTATTCCATTTTTGCCTTTCCCGTTAAGTAAGAGTTTCCGGAGATTAAAATTGGTGTAAAAAGCTGGTTTTATGTGACTTGGTTTTTTTTTGTTATTTCGTATGATATGTTTGTTTTATAAATAGGGCTTTGCTCGATTTATAGGTATGCTAATAGGTGTTGAGGTGAACATCTGGCAAACACATATATACCAAAAATCTCTCCACTACTCGCCGAGGTCGTCCCATTCCTCCCCCAGCCCCCAGTCCCCTACCCGAATGTTTACCGTTAGAAGTATGCATGCTGGTACCAGTTCGAACAGAATTCAGTATTATTTGTGCTCCCCTGAAGATGAGGTGAAAGCCTTGAAACCGATAGGGTTATACCGTTACAAAAAGTGGAATAAACAGTGTTTGATAAAACAAATTACAATGTCTTTAAACGTCCACAATGTTAATGCCTTAACTATAAATAAAAACTTTATTGTATTGCATTACACTTTGGTTATATACAGTACAACCTTGTGAGTTATTGCTATGTGGCAATATCTTTCAATCAACCAGAAATATATTATTGTGGAATGAATGAATGAATAAATATTAATATAACAGATATATAGTACAATAATGAGTGAAAGCCGTGAGTAAGAAAAATCAAAGAATATGGTAGGATCAAAATAATGATTTTCTGAAAGATGGAAACGTAGAAAGTCTGAGAAAACGTAGAAGTTGTATGGATGTAGAAGAGGCTAACGATGTGTATCGAGATAGGCAATATGATGCTCTATCTTATCTGCCGACCTCGACAGGAAATTTGTGTTAAAGTATCATATGTATGTATTAAGATAAAACCAGATTGGAATACTTTAAAAAAATCTGAGTACCAACAGGAATTGAACCTGTAGCCTCCAATCGGAAGACATGCATCCTCATATATAACTTGCTTTAAAAAATTAGATGAACTGAAATGAAAAAAATCTGGCAAAGTAATGGATTAACCGGTCAATGCTCGGAAAACCCTGAATCAGTCTTCTCAAATTTCAAGTATTATCCAGGAACACTTTGGAATTTAAACATCTACAATTATAGAGAAGGAGAGAAACGTGATCGATATTTTAAGTATGGTGTTAGAAGAGAATGTTACGTATTTTATAGATCGTGATGGACAGCAACATCTCTTTTATCCAAGAATCAGCAATTTCCGAAAGATTTTCGAGAACACGTAACTAAAGGATTTTTACATACATACATTAAAGACGAAAATCTTGAAAAGCTGGTGACCAAGGGGATAGTTGAGAGAGTATGATTAAAAGGAAGGTCTCATAAAAGATGAACGGGGCTTATTGCCATGTGGCAATATCTTTTTTTACCGGAATACTTTTTTTAAAAAGTCAGGATTCCAAAGGGAACGAACCTGCAACCTCCAGGCTGGGAGACAAGTACTTTACCAACTAAGCCACGGAGGTCTCCGCTTGCTGCAGTCCCTGCGGATTTCGGTGTCTTGCACCCAAGAAAATGTCATTCGAGGATTCCCCAGTGCTATCCAGGTGGTAAAATTTTGAACGCAAGTAGAATTATGTATATGACACGAAAAGTAAAAAAAAACAAGAGGGAGAAAGACATCGTACCATATACTCGTACGTCGATTTGCGGTTTCTAAAGCCATCACATATCTTGCGACACAAAAAAAACTCAGTTCATGAATAAAGGAATGATATATAAAACTCAGTCCATGAATAAAGGAATGACCTATAAAATTCAGTTCATGAATAAAGGAATGATACATACGAATATAACTCAGCTCACGAATAAAGGAAGGATATATAAAACTCAGTTCATGAATAAAGGAATGATATGTAAAACTCAGTTCATGAATAAAGGAATGATATATAAAACTCAGTTCATGAATAAAGGAATGATATATAAAACTCAGTTCATGAATAAAGGAATGATATATAAAACTCAGTTCATGAATAAATAAATTATATATAAAACTCAGTTCATGAATAAAGGAATGATACTCGTATATAAAACAACAAATATAATATTTCTCAAAATAAGGCCACATTACGATTAAAGCAATCAATCAAAGCTATCTATTTAGTTTAATGGTCCTTGGGTGTCCTCGCTGGTCTAAGGATTTATACTGATAAAAACCTGCGAAGCACCCTAATTCTTCGCGCTTCAATGAATAGCTTCTAAATTGCTAAATGCGATCGAAACATAATCTTTATTGTCAATTTTCTTCCTTTTTATCCCTTTTATACGATGCTCTAATAAATATGAGAACACGTTCTACTAGAAAAAAATCTTTATTTAATGTTAACTAATATCATGAGATGGTTTGGACATGTAAAACATATGAATGAAGGAAGACTAACAAAACAAATGTACAGTACAAATGTGAGAAATAAAAGGTGTGGTAGAGAAAGATCAAGGATAGTATCGTATCCGTCTAGTATTCGGGGATATATTAATACATATAACTTCGGCCATGTCTATTCTTTCAAAAAAAAAAAAAAAACATGAACGTGGGCTTCAATTGAATCACTTCGATGTGCCATCAGATCCATTTTAGCGGTGTAGCTATTGAGTTTGCTGGTATACAACGGTTCACACACTTAAAGAGAAAAATAAAAAAAAAAAAAAAAACTTCACGGTACTGCCTTCACTTTCCAACTAAATTGATCCTCAACTACGAGGTCACAACTTCACTTTCCAACTAAATTGATCCTCAACTACGAGGTCACAACTTCACTTTCCAACTAAATTGATCCTCAACTACGAGGTCGCAGCTTCACTTTTCAACTAAATTGATCCTCAACTACGAGGTCACAGCTTCACTTTCCAATTAAATTGATCCTCAACTACGAGGTCACAGCTTCACTTTCCAATTAAATTGATCCTCAACTACGTGGTCACAGCTTCACTTTCCAACTAAATTCATCCTCAACTATGAGGTCACAGCTTCACTTTCCAATTAAATTGATCCTCAACTACGAGGTCACAGTTTCACTTTCCAACTAAATTTATCCTCAACTACGAGGTCACAGCTTCACTTTCCATCTAAATTGATCCTCAACTACGAGGTCCTGTGACGAAAAATGTGAAAATAAATAAATGGGTGGCATATGCACCTTCAATATTGATTTCATATTTTTGGGATTGAAGAATAAAACTTATAAATCAATCAAGACTCAAAAAATACGTGAATTAATAAGAAAAAACTGCGCATTTTCTACAAAACGTTTTATTTGTGAAAAATAAAAAAAACATACAAATTATATAAAGCTATTTTTATAGTTTGAATTCACATATATGCCATTTATGGGTATATTGTCGCTTGTTAATAGACTGTTTTTCCATTAAAAAAAATAAAAAACATGGGTTTTATGTGGTTTATGAGTTTTACTCTTCAATTATCATAAATAATAATATAAAAAAAAACAGATTTCAAAGTGTTCTCAATATATTGGTATTAAAACCAACGAGATTAATTAAATCATGAAAGTTTCAACATTAATTTTGGAACCATAACATTTCATTGATTTGTCCGACTTTATTCAATTGATTGCCGACTCTGTGTACATTGCTTTAAACGTAAATAATGATTATCCATCTTGAATACAACTCAACGTATTGTGTTCGGATATTTCCGCTGTCTCTCGGGAATCTTCGTATCAAAAGAGTTTTTCTCCCTTAAGCTTAGTCATTCAGGGAAGAAGCTACGATCACTGAATAAATCTTTTATCATAGAAAAACAAAAGCCTCTTATTATATAATATATTATGAAGCCTACATAATCAGTTATCTAATATTAAGCATATTTGATTAGTAAACCGGCCGTATGAGCTTTATTTTCAGTATTTTCCACTTTATTTCATATGAATAACTCTTATTTAAATAATAAAAATAAATAATAAGTATATGTTTTTTTTATAGCAACATAGTATTATACGTCCATGTATAAATAAATTACGAATTCGCGCATATATCTCAAGATAAATAGTAGAAAATAATAGGGCGAGCTTGGCCGCAAGGATATCAGATGTTTTTAAGCCCCTTTGTACATGTAGACTAAGAAAATAACAGAAAATGAATAAATATCATAAATGGTAAATAAAATGAAAAAAAAATAAAACCACAAATTCTACTTCAGATTAATTGTCACTGAAAAATAATTGATAGGAATCGAAATTTGATTCAAATAAAATTATTTTCAAACATACAAACCATAAAACGAAAAATGAAAATGCATATGCAGTAATATAATAAAAAAATAATGAGAATTTTTTTACGAAAGTGCAACTATTCACCCAAAATGCTCCCTTCTTATCAACCTAAGATATAATCTTACGGAAAGAATAATCTGACGGTAAGATAGAGTGATCAGGTAAAAAAAGCAACGGGGTGCTCATTTTGGAAAGTACTACATTGGTCAAGAGATCGCTTGTACAGGATGTATTGTTGATTACCAAAGTGATCACGATTATAAGAATAGAGGAAATGACAAAGACGAAGAATATAATAGAACAAGGGAATTGAAAATATCTTAATACGATTTGGATATATTAAAAGAATGAGTTGTGAAAAAGTTACAAAATAATATAATGTTTTCAGATGATCAGTATATGGAATAATGGAGCAATGAATAGATAGTGATTGTAATTTATTTTTAACAAACACTGTTTATTCCACTTTTTATTCCACAAAAAAAAGTGGAATAAACAGTGTTTGTTAAAAATAAATTACAATGTCTTTAAACCTCCACAACGTTAATGCCTTAACTATAAACAACATAATAGATAGTGAGTTGGTATTGTCTTTAAATCAACGGGTGGCTGCAAGATGTTACTTTAAAAACTATCTAAGACACTCTACCAGTTGTTCCCAAAGTCTGTGTCGTGGTTGGCTTATGGAGGTGCTGCGGAATATTACAATATTTTCAGTAAAATGAGATTTACGTGGCTTTTGAATAGGACTATCGGTGTGCTGATGCGATTATATGAAGTGATATCTAACGGGCACTGTACAAACTACTTTCTATTGCTTACTTTGGGTGTCGTGGAAACATTATGATACACTAAGGGCGCCATGAACCGAAAATGTATGGGAACGACAACACTTTGCTACAAAATTTAAAAGTACTAAGGTAGCATGTATTTTATTGATTAAACTTTAATTTTATTATAAAAAAACACTGGCAGATTTGTTTTCATGCTGGAATATCTCCTATCTAAACTGGTAAAAATTTGTGAAAACCAGACTTCAGCTCTTAAAAACATGGGTACCACAGGGAATTGAACCCGTAACCTTCGGGCTAGAAGACAGGTGTTTTAAAAATAAAGTCATCATACCTTATAAGAAAAAAATATATATATAATATTTAACGAAGAACAAATGAAAAAATTCATATAGCTTTGAAAATGGTTTAACCGGAATTACAAAATTTCAGCAAGTATTGAAAAACCGAAATATCATCCTGAATTACATTATTTATGTTTTTCAGTCTACAGGACGTAACCATTACTCTTGTGTTTAAAACACAAAAGCTTTTATGTCCGACAAAGGTGTTTCGAAGTGGAGAATATTTTACAATTGCGAAGAAATTCACGAGCTTTATAAGCGTTACCATTAGTGCGCTTTTACATTTTTTTGACACGCTTGTCAAAACAAATTGTTTGGATAAATAAGAAAGCTTTGTTTTTTTTGTTTGTTATCTATTTATTTACTTATTTAACACTTTTATTGCAAATACAATCCGGCGATCTTATTGCCAGGCGGCAATTTCATCCAACCAACCAGACAAAAGTAAATGAAGCAAGTTACGTGGTCACATAAATCATTCAAATGACTATCTATTCACCCGAACAGTCACCCGAACATTCTTTTTCATATAAAATGAGATATCATCAATCAAAAGGAAAGGAAGGGATGGTGGAGAGGAAAGGAAAAGAAAAATCAGGAATGAAACACGTTATTTTACTGACTAAAAATTAAGAGGTTTTTCAGTCGCTTCTTAAAGTATGCCAAGTTAAAGCATGACAAGTTGTTAGTTTTCGTTGAACAAATTGTGATATTAAATGTTCTTATAAATATGAGTTTTTACAAATATCATATATGTAAAGTGTGTTTTTATATAGGCATATGAGATAATGACTGATGCAAATGTGATACGAAGTTGTTGGAAACTATTTTAGTTTTTTTAATTAGTTTTTTATTTATTACATAAAGCAATCTATGATATACACATTGGCCAAAAGTTATGCCCATATGCATATTTACTTAATAACTAAAGGATTAATCTAATTTATGTATTATAAACCTAACTTAATTTTGATTTCGTACTTGTAATTTTTATTGTTAATAATCTTAATATCTTTTTAAAAATAGTTGATACCTGCATGCTAACTTATAACTAGATAACAATTCTTACAACTGCCCAATTTCGATGTGTTTGAAAAGATAATAATGCGGTTGGAATTTTATTTATTTATATTTATTCATTTACTTGTTTTCATTCATAAGGCCGTCCAATATGATTGAAGTTTTTAATAACAAAAATAAGTTTACATATGTTAAAAGGAAACATATTCAAAAGTCACTTAAATAAATAAGTCGATGAGAGCTTTTTTAACGTTCTGTCTTAAAATAAACTCTTCCGTTCAAAAGAGTTGGGATCCTTCCAACAGGTATAACGGCTAACATACTCGTAGATGACCCGTTGATTGAGAAAAGTTCCTGCCAGCGCAGTCTAGTGTAAATGTTAAGAACATTAAAATATGTGTGTAATAAATGAGATTATGGCCGACAGTCTCTTTCTTAGCCCGATGTGTATGACTTATCGCCGGGTACTGTATGTACGAGTACTCTCTCAGGATCCCTCATACTTAATGTATATGTTCCTCAAAGTCACCTTTATCGTGGAGATCGTTTGATATAATTCAATATATCGCACTACATTTTTTAGAAATGTAGTGCGATATCTTGATTATACCCGTATATTGATTTTGGTGCTTGTAGTGAGCTCTTGCTTTTAGTTTTTTATTCCGTTTAAAGCAGCGTTCGCAAAAGTGGTGGTCCGCGAGAAAATTTCGCTGGTCCGCAGAGAAATGTGGACATTATTTGCATTTTTTAATCCACAGAAAACCAACCCGGAAAAATAAGTGACTTGCACGGATGAACGATGCAAGAGGCATGAAATCATGACATTGTCATAAGACGTATAGCTAGCTGCATTGCACATGTTTTGTCTTACTCTCGCCTCGTTTCGCACTCTTCTAATGTTTCACAGTGCGGCTCTTTTTTATATATTTCATAGGTAACATTATTCTCTGTCCACGCCTCTGCCCGTGGATGCACTCCTAAAACATATCGTCAAATCCCTTCATTACGCAAAAATTTGCATATATGAATACTTTAATGTATTCATTTTTGAAGAATTAATTTTTATAGCACAAAAATTTGTTTCAATTTACTTAGAACATTCCTTTTTAAATGATATAATGTATGAAAAAATGTGAATTTAATCGTGTGTGAATATATACCATACCCGCCACCATCACACCATGGTCAGGTGATATTACAATTAAAATTTGATACCTTTAACCTTAGTAGTATGTCCACAAAAGCCTATGGATGACGTATTTCATATAGAAGACGTGTATATTCTGAAATGTTATGGCATATATCACATTTGATTTTACTTTCAAATACTCCAATAACCATTTAATTTAAATTTGAAATACCTCTTAAATCATTTCATTATACAAGCTTAATACAATATTACCTTGTTGATCTATTGTCATGTGATAATCTCGTTCAAACAATCCGAAATATGCTTAAGAGGGCAGTCTACTCTAGAAATTTGAAAAAATGGTGTTTTTTTGCATATTCTTTAAATTTAGACCTTTAAGAACATGTTCTCAAAAGGAAATGTATAATTCTTAATATTTACAAAGTTATAGCTATTAATGAGGCAGCAATCACGCCGCATCGGAATGACTCAAACAATAATCTCAAAACATGAAACGCGTTTTTCACGAAATTACTTTTTTCGACCTGGTCGACATAAAATCTTAAATTTTTATCCAATTTATTGCCTTCAAATTTGGTATAAAACTTTAATAAATGATTTTATATCGTCCCTACCTTGGAAAATTCAAAACTATTTTTTTACTATTTTAAAATTTAAAAAAATTCAGACAGCCGCCATTTTACGTTTTTTTTTCTGTTTGGTACCAACTATAACGACATTATTTCTTATCAAGAAACTGTACATAATTTTTGTTTTCAATTGACAAAGTTTTTTTGTACATTCTTAAATTATCAATAAACAAACTGTAAAAAAATGTAAAGGAAATTTTTTTTTTGTTTTTTTTTTCATTTAGTCTGAAAAAAACGCTCGAAATTCACGCCTCTAGAGTAGAAAACGCCCTTAAGTGAAACGGAACATATTTGAGAAAAATTGATTACCAATGAAAACCGATTCCACATTCCCGGGTCGGAAGACACTGTCTCATCAACTTAGTCACGATTATCATCGATGTCTTCACACTTCTCATACGAGTTGATTATGTATTACTTTTTTTATTTAACTTCAGTGTTTAAATATATAGTTAGAAAAGTTTATAAAATATGTAATAAATTTTATTTTCTTACATAAAATAAATTCAATTTACATAAATAATTTTAAGATCGAGACTGTGTAAAACCAGACGTAGCCTTTGCGTTAGGTTTTCAGTTTTGTGCCCTGAATAAAAACTATTCATTTGCATTCGGGACGACGGAATATTCTGTGTGTAGTCAAGCAAATTTTCCACTGGATTTAACATGCCCTTGGTGAATCTCGTGATTTTGACATATATAAAATGAAAGCAAAAATGTAAAATCGAGAATTTCATTTCATCTCACAAAACTAAAATACGACCTTAAAGTAACCTTTAAGGTTTACTCTAATTCATTCATTCATTATTATGGTAGTTCTCAGTATTAAGAAATTAAGACAGCACTTAACGTCCTCCGTGGCCTGGTGGTAACTCACTTGTCTGCCGATCCAGAGGTTGCGGGTTCGATCCCTGCTGGAACCCAGATTTTTTTTAAATAGGATTCCAGTCTGGTTAACACTTAGGGCCTATAAAAACATATTTCTGGTTGGTTGGAAGAGATTGCCACATGGCAATAAACTTCCCAGGTAAAAAAAAAAAAAAAAAAAAAAAGACAACCCCTTTTTTAATAGCAAATTCATCTAAACTAGGATGATCTGTGCCATCAAATTCAATTCATAACGTTATTATCTGACTCAATACAACAAAACATTTTTTTAATTGCAATTCGAAATCATTTAAAGTTTTTTTCTGATTAAGCTTCAAAAAATTAACAATCGATCTATAAGTTAAAAAGTTACACGAAGAAAGAAGAAACGCAACGTTCATTGGACGCGGCAAAGATATGGCCTTTAGTAAATCAAATTTGTCTCGCAATAGACAACCAAAAAATATATGGTATATAGTTTTATCATCCAGACCACATTCGCAGCCGGGATAAGATATCCCTTTTTGTTTTTTTTTTCTACATTAAGTATGATATATGAATACTACATATATACGTTACACATAAAGCTTAATAACATATGTCACTATAATATGTTAAGTCACTATAATAACATACTCGTATATTGGAAAATCCTCAAAGGTTTATTCGTAGTGCGTCTTCCCTTTGTAACTTTTCTGCGGTTTTCTTACAAAATATGTTTCCTTAAACATGTGTAGATGTAGGGTAGAACCTTATATAATGGTTGAAGCTACCATGTATATTTATTTTGTTATTTTTATTCTATCAATAATAGTGGGCCAAAATCCAAAATAAGAGCGCCCTTGAGGACAACCTGTTCGCTAAATGGTTCTATATAAATTGTCCTTTTAATATTATTCACATTTGTGACACTGAAATTATAAAAAAATGTGATGTTACCTTTCGTTGAATTAAACAAACTTTCTAGTTTAGAACCGCTGGAAAACGTGCGTAATTCGCTGTTTGTTATTGTATGTGCTAATTAAACTACCGCAAGCCAATATGTAACAATTATGTCGAGGAGTCCTGAAAATACTGAGATTTTTTTTCTTTATGTTTTGAGTACCACCTCGATCTGTTAATGATTTTCATGGTCTGGTTGGTAATACATTTGTCATCTAACCCAAGAATTGCTAGTTGGGCCTTCTTTCGTGCTCATATTAAAAAAAAAAAAAAGGATAAGGACAGGTTTTTACTGAAGGCTTATTTAAATATTTTTTTAGTTAGTAAAAATATATTTTCACATGGAAACTCACTATGTTTTACTATGAAAAACAAAAGGAAAATGCATCACAAATCGAACTCAAACTGTCCGGGTAGAAGACATGTATTTTACCTGAGCTATACAAAAGTAATCGAATAAAACACAAAAAATTAAATCTTAACATTTGAAAAAAAACATTTATTTTGTTCTTATAACATAACACATATAATTTCTGTGGCTTAATTGATAAGACTTAGTTTTCAAAGAAGTGTGTGTTCGATGTCCGTTAGCACTCAATTTAAAAAAGAGTTGCAGTCCGGATTTAAGTAAAGGCCACTTTCACATATAAAATTTACGGTCGACTGAGCGATGTTGTCACATTGGAATAAATTTGCAAGATTATTATCTTTACAATAACTGTAATGTTATATTTTATTTGTTCTACACGATTAATGTAGAACAAATAAAATATAATATTACAGTCTTTACAATAACTGTAATATTATATTTTATTTGTTCTACATTAATTACACAGTGCTATGCTACATTTGAATAAAATTAACTTTCTTTTTTTACAGGTAAGTTTTCCTTCTATGTAAGATTCTGCGTCATGTTAATTAGAAACACCTACAAAAATATATGGTAAGTACATCATGTATTATAGTGAATAGTGGCCGGACTGAGTGACTTTATATCTCAAAAGGAGTAAAGTAAAGATTTGTTATTTTACAAACAATAAGAAATTCATGTAACTAATACTTAAAAACAAATAACCATCAATTTTAAATACAGCTGCCAGTCTCATTTTGGGTGGTACGAAAAACAGTTATATAACTCCACTACTTTAAATACTTGGGTGATTAAACAGTTATATAGCTCCACTACTTTAAATACTTGGGTGATTAAACAGTTATATAACTCCACTACTTGAAATACTTGGGTAATTAAACAGTTATGTAACTCCACTACTTTAAATACTTGAGTGATTAAAGACAGAGGAGAAGTTCAATATAAGGTTGGATTAATGATTTGTAAGACAATTAATATTCAGGTTCATCACAAAGCTGTAATGATTTTTAAAAATTTAAACTAAAAAGAGTAAATTTTTTTATTACAACTTTTGTATTGTTCTTTTCTGTGACGAGAGTATATCATTGGCACATATGATAAGCTAGTGTCTTAAAATAGAAAATCCTAGATCAGCTAGGAGGTCTATGGTATTAAGGTATAAAAATTAAACATGATAAGGTAAGGGTGATTTATTTTTATATGAATACTGAAGTGTGTGTTTTTAAACTGTTACTTTTATTATTGTTGTATATTTTTTAGTCAAGTAAAAAAGAAAGAAGAAAATAAAAATAAATTCAGAAAATATAAAATTAAAATTTTAAATTGTTGCAAAAATTATTATCTAGTTTTAATAAAGTATGTAGAATTTTTTTACCCGGAAGGAGGTCTGTGAATCTCGTCTCAAGTTAAAGGCAGACTTATAAGATTTTCAAAAGAATTGGCAAATCCAAATATTTTGACATAATATTTCGTATATCTTTGGAATCTCTTCATTGGAACAGTCTTCCGTCATTTCTGAGTTAAATCTCCAAATTGCTGAAGTTTTCAGTAGACTTGATAAATCGACTGTCCTCTGTATATTTAGAACAAATACCAAAGCACATAGGATAGTTCACTGGGCATATAAGGAATATTATCGAAACGAATGACTGGCTCTGCTATCAAATAAATAGGGACTATATCAATGAGAATTAGGGAACTCTTCAATGTGGGGTTTTACATGGTTTTCCCCATATGTTAGAACCTCTAAGGAGGTTTAAACGCGCATGTTGGAAATATGAGGAGTCAAACATGTAACAAATCAAAGCCTTAGTGATAATATCACTGAGCCTCTTAGATCGATTTTTTAAACACTTAGTAAAATAATTTAGTAATTTGATAGATTTAGGTATGTAAAACGAATGAAAGAAGATAGATTTGTTTAACAATTTTAAAGCCTAAATGTGAGTGAAAGGCGTGTGAGGGTAATACAAGGAACGTATGGTTGGATCAAGTAAATTATATTATGAAAGAAGGAAACGTTGAAAGTCAGAGAAAACGTAGAAATTGTATGAGAAGGTATATGGATGTGAAGGAGGCTAATGATGTTTGCGATGATAGGAAAGTCTCTGCCCTCTCTGCCTACCTAGACAAAGAAATGCCATGATGGTATATATGTTGGATGTATGTTTGGTTAAAAATTAGCGCATTTCCAAAATTATCTAAGAAAAATAATTCAAAATTGCATGGATAAAGAATAACATACACACGCAAGCACAAAACTGGGAACGGTCAGAAGGTCCAGGATCGTATACATTAACATAATAACTTAAACATACGTAAACATTTATCTTTTTGAAATTATCGAATTTCATGGATAAAGAATAACATACACACGCAAGCACAAAACTTAAGAATAACATACACACGCAAGCACAAAACGTAAACATTTATCTTTTTGAAATTATCGAATTTCATGGATAAAGAATAACATACACACGCAAGCACAAGCACAAATTGCATGGATAAAGAATAACATACACACGCAAGCACAAAACTGGGAAGGGGTCAGAAGGTCCAGGACCGTATACATTAACATAATAACTAAACCATACTTAAACATTAATCTTTTTGAAATTATCGAATTTCGAATCGCAGTTCAGTTCATACGAGTATAATAAAATTTTATTATCTTAATTTGTGTATGTCTATAAATACTGTAAATAAAATAATAAATGCGCAATTATAGTTTTTCTTGTAAGATAAAAAAGCTTTCTACAAAAAACTATCTCAATGACGAAATCATTTTGTGAAAATGGGGTCGAGAAGTTATGTAATCATCTTGATTTTTTATAATGAAATTGCAAAATCCTCTCGAGTATGCCTTGCCTTATTTTTCAGGATTTTTAAGATTCCTTTTACATATTTTCTCCCGGAATCTAGTAAAATCTTTTTATTTTACATGGGACCGTAAATTTCTAACGACAATATCGGGTCATGCCTTAGGGTTATTGTTTGGGGAAAATATCGCTGATCATGGGCACCTCATTTGTTACGATGTGAAAAGATAAACCTATTTTTCAAGATTTTAATTCCTTTTCTAGGTCACAAATATGGAACAGAAATATTTGATGGTTATTTTTTATTTATAATCCAATATTTTTTGTTATGTTTAAACATTTGTTAAGCTTAAAATCACACATCAGAAGATCTACAAAGGTTTCATTATAGTTTGTCTTCCCTTGGTAAATTTTCCGTTAATTTATTGATGTAGAAAAGTGGTCAATCTAATGACTGCAACAACCACCTTCCCTGTCAATCTCATGACTGCAACAACCACCTTCCCCATCAATCTAATGACTGCAACAACTATCTTAAATAAAAAAAAATTACATGCGTTTTATGTTTCAATAAAACTACATTCAATTCTCAAGTAAGATTTTCCTAAAGGAGGAGAGTTTACTCTCTAAACAGCGCCATATAAATTGTCTTTATTTTTTTATTTAGACAAATCAATAATTTTATCTAATTTCAGATCACAATGGCCATTAATTTTATTTTTATCACTATCACTATTTTTATATATTTCAAAATATCAATCAAAGAAAGATATTTTTTTTAAATAAATCATGTTAATTATACCAAATCAAGTGGTATAATTGAGAGATGGGCGAAAAAAGTCTTGAAGTGACGACCGCGCACCGTACACAGGAATGCCTGCTTAAACGATCTAAAGATGACGCCAAATGACTCCAAGGGTTTAAGTGGGTGCAAAGCTCTCAATATTAGGACAAGCAAAGGGCAAAACGGGTGATTTATATCCAGGGTAGACAAATATCGGATGAATGACGATAGTTCAAATTCATCACATAACAGTTGCACACATTTTTCTTCAGTAATCGAGCACAAACATACACGAAAATAAAATTATTCAGACTTTTAAGTAGCAATTTACGTTGGTAGAAAAAGTACAAATATATAAAAATTCTTAAAGAAAATTTTATGTAATTGCCCAATTGAGGAAACTTAAAATTATGCAGAATAAAGGGATGAGAACTACTTAAAACAGAGTAAATATAGAATAATTTTGAGTATAATTTGGAAACTAAATATGTTCGGATAAAACAATATAGGTATAATGTTTTATTGTCTTTATTTTTTAGTTTTATTATTATATGTTGCTTAAATATACCCTAAAAGGTGTGATGTACAGTATAATGATGAGTCTATAATTACCCCACGAAAAGTTGTGATATATAATGATGAGTCTATAATTACCCCGCGAAAAGATATGATGTATAATGATGAGTTTATAATACCCCGCGAAAGGTGTGATGTACTCGTATAATGATGAGTCTATAATTACCCCATGAAACGGTGTGATGTGTACTGATGAGTTTACGTGTGATGTATAATGATGAGTCTATAATTACCCCACTAAAACTTGTGATTTATAATGATGAACCTATAATTACCCCACGAAAAGGTGTGATGTGTAATGATGAGTCTATAATTACCCCGCGAAAAGGTGTTATGTATAATGATGAGTCTATAATTACCCCACGAAAAGGTGTGATGTATGATGATGAATTTATAATTACCCCACGAAAAGTTGCGATGATTTTCAGCTTCCAGAAACTAAAAAGATAAAATTTCAAATTAACTTATACTACGATCGTTTAAATTTTTTTAACAAAATGCTAAAAAATATTTCAAAATCTTAAGACGTTCGAACTTTTTGACTGTCAAAATTTTGCATGTTAAATTTAATAAGTACTTTTGAAGTGGAAAACATGTGAATTGTATTTCTCGGATGTATGTTAATACAACTCATAAAAGTGGTCATACCATCAAAATCTTAGTTTCATAAGTAAAATATGTAAAAGAGAATTATACTCTACATCTCCACTATGCGACTAGGTTATTGCTTAAGTCGCTTTTCTTCTTGCAGCACGTACAAATCAATCTCCTTTTTTAAAACATACACAGTTTTCTTTTTAAAACACGTACAGTTTTATTCACAGCCCCTCCCCTTAATATTGCAAATCGTTTGTCTCTCAATAATCAAAATATTTAAGCCATGTTTCATAATTTGTTTTCGATAATTATCTCAACATTTAAATTTGACAAAAATGAGGATCCTACATATATTCTTAAAAATAACTCCCCAAATTCACAACGCATTATCTGTAAGGTGAATTATCTGAACTAAATAAACTTTGATTCGTCTCAAATTACATTTTTATTATTTTTCAAACTAAATTAAAAAAAACTATTGTTAATCAAAAGTCAATTTAATAGGTTAAGTGAATAGCATAAATTAATTTTATATTAATGAAAAAAGTTGATAAACCTAACGAAAAAAGAATAAAAAACCTAATGAAAATGAGAAGAGAACAGCAAACTTCCATTTCCACAAATTTCAATTTGTTGAAAATTTCATACTGTACCGTGGGTCGCTAAATTGAATTTAGTTTCCCAATGATATCATTTAGCTCCCTGGGAGCCCTTAGTCTTCAGTTCCCTGCCTTGAGTTTCTTGTTCTCAGTTCCCAGTGTTGCGTTTCCTCCATCAATTTTAGGTTCCTTTAACAGACTTTAAATTTCCCCCTTGAGACAAAAACTTTATTCTGGACCTAATAACATTAAATGTTTTTATTAAATTATCAAAATATATATGCTTTTAATTTTATAAGTAAATTAAATCCAAATACACCTTATTGTATTATTTTACAATTAAGTAACATACATTACAACTTGTAGAAATTTTTGACTCATGCAATCTCTGAAAACCAACTAAAGTAGTGTTAATGATTTAGTGAAAACCAAACTATGCCTTTTTCTAATAAAATTGAATACTAACAGGAATCGAATCCACAACCCATGCATAGGAAGATAGGTGCCTTTCCAACAAGGCAATGGAGGTCGTTTTTAATGAGTTGTGTAAAAAATAAAGCTATTTGGATGTAAATGTGGTTAGATCTTGTTTGCCTAATAAAATGGGTGTGCATAAACAGAAAGAATACAAACTTTAAAAAACTTAATTATGTCAACCTATAAAATACGCGTTTCTACCTCCTATCCCGAGGTTCTCTTCAGGTGGAATGATGCTGCTTGAAGAGAGCTTCAGGATAGGATGTTAAGATACATGAAGTGGGCATTAATGTAATAAGTAGAATATTAAAGTAATTTATTGATATGTTGTTTATAGTTAAGGCATTAACGTTGTGGAGGTTTAAAGACATTGTAATTTATTTTTAACAAACACTGTTTATTCCACTTTTTTATGACGGTATAACCCTACCGGTTTTGTCTTGTTTGCGCTCCCCTGAAGATGAGGTGAAAGCCTTGAAACCGGTAGGGTTATACCGCCATAAAAAAGTGGAATAAACAGTGTTTGTTAAAAATAAATTACAATAATTTATTGAGTTCCACAAAGTCGAAACCTTTGATAAATTATTTTCGTATGATTGATTGGGTGTGCATAAACAGAAAGAATACAACCTTTAAAAAACTTAATTATGTCAACCTATAAAATATGCGTTTCTACCTCCTATCCCGAGGTTCTCTTCAGGTGGAATGATGCTGCTTGAAGAGAGCTTCAGGATAGGATGTTAAGATACATGAAGTGGGCATTAATGTTATAAGTAGAATATTAAAGTAATTTATTGATATGTTGTTTATAGTTAAGGCATTAACGTTGTGGAGGTTTAAAGACATTGTAATTTATTTTTAACAAACACTGTTTATTCCACTTTTTTATGACGGTATAACCCTACCGGTTTTGTCTTGTTTGCGCTCCCCTGAAGATGAGGTGAAAGCCTTGAAACCGGTAGGGTTATACCGTCATAAAAAAGTGGAATAAACAGTGTTTGTTAAAAATAAATTACAATAATTTATTGAGTTCCACTAAGTCGAAATCTTTGATAAATTACTTTAGTATGATTGATATTATTCTTTCAAAAATATCATATTATTTTCAGGGAAACATTTTTAATAACAGAAAAAAAAATGCCCCAAATTCTTATCTCCAAAAGGGCGATAAAAATAAAATATATCGCTCATGCTGCTTTTCAACCCCAAGGCTCCAGCTTTTTGGAAAGAAAATGGCTCTGATTTCTATTTGTCTTTTTATCTTAAATGTAGATTTCTAGGATAAATGTTGCCAAAAAGTTTTCCATATAGGGTGATTCCCAATATAGGGTACCAATATCTTCGTTTTTGTCTTCCTGATATGACTTTTGAGTTGCTATCATTGCATTAAAAAAAAACCCTTTATTTTTTGCCAACTAATTGAGAGGAGGGGAAGATGCAAACTCAGCAGACACACATGACACGCATGGCAACTAATGAAATGTTCACCATCCGTAGATTTAAAACCTCTTTTGCCCAAAGGCAATATGCTTATTTGGCTCCCATTACATACAATGGCGTGCCGATTTCAATAAAAGTAAAGGTAGGAAAACCATTTAGACAGTCGATCGGAGCGTGGTTGTTATTGCGACAGGATTTTGAGTACTTGGGCTTTCAGGATGAATGACGAGTAGAAAGGATTTATGTGAGCTCGTGAGTGTGGGTCTCTTCTTGTTGTTTTAATTTTGGATGTTTTTGTATTTGTGTTTCTGTGTGTTTTTCTTCTTCTTTTTTTTATTTTTTTTTTATTTTTTTTATTTTTATGATTGTGTGCGGTATATTGTGGGATGAATATGTTTGGTCTTTCTGGAGTGATAATGTGTGAGAAGTTGAGTTTCGCAATATGTTTCCAGTTGTAGTTGAGTGTCACTGTTTGTCAGGTTGATGAGAGCGTGCAACGGGGTTTTTTTGTGTTATCAAAAATCGGAAAGAAGTATCGATTTATTTTTTCATGCTAAATATCCTCAGTGAGATACAGGCAAAAGCCTAGTTTACTGGGGATACGACAAATGAAAGGCAACAAACCCAGATCCATTATAATTATATGTCCAAATCAAATTACCTGTTGTTTTTTCTCAAATTGTGTATATTTCTTGTCATGTGTAATAATAATAATAATAATAATAATTAGACCTTGGCTAACATACGGATAGAAAACCTGAACACTTAAAAAATAAGATGAGATAGCGATCTATACATTTGAAAGAAAGGTTCTCCATAGAATATGAAGTCCGATTTATGATGATAGCGCTTGGAGATAATCACGCAGAGTTAACTGCAAATGAAGATGTGTAAAATGAGATGTATTGTAATAGTGTGAAAATGAGATGTATTGTGATAGTGTGAAAATGAGATGTATTGTGATAGTGTGAAAATGAGATGTATTGTGATAGTGTGAAAATGAGATGTATTGTGATAGTGTGAAAATGAGATGTATTGTGATAGTGTGAAAATGAGATGTATTGTGATAGTGTGAAAATGAGATGTATTGTGATAGTGTTAAAATGAGATGTATTGTGATAGTGTGAAAATGAGATGTATTGTGATAGTGTGAAAATGAGATGTATTGTGATAGTGTGAAAATGAGATGTATTGTGATAGTGTGAAAATGAGATGTATTGTGATAGTGTTAAAATGAGATGTATTGTGATAGTGTGAAAATGAGATGTATTGTGATAGTGTGAAAATGAGATGTATTGTGATAGTGTGAAAATGAGATGTATTGTGATAGTGTGAAAATGAGATGTATTGTAATAGTGTGAAAATGAGATGTATTGTGATAGTGTGAAAATGAGATGTATTGTGATAGTGTGAAAATGAGATGTATTGTGATAGTGTGAAAATGAGATGTATTGTGATAGTGTGAAAAGGAGTCACTCATAGTCTGATAGAAGATAACGCCTGTATTTAGAAAGAAAATATTTTTTTTCCTGAAGATATAAATGTCGTTATATATTATATAACTTATTCACAAAAAAATCCTCCCCATGTCTTGATCCCTTAATTAAAATATCTTGGTTTTTATCCTCTTTCTTATAATTTCTTCAGAGGGTTTTTTTTCAATTATAGGGCAAATTAATTATACAAAAACATTGTTGAATAAGAAAAGTTTTCCGCAGGATATATTATCAAATTATGTCTCGACTTTTTGGCTTCGGTTTTACTTAAGAATTGGAATGTTTGCCAAAATTAAATATTATAAAGTTAAGTTAAAGGATTTCACAAAAAAATCAGGAAATTTCCTTGTTTGTGTTGATTGTTAGCAATGTAATTAGTTTTTTGAAACCCTTACTTCTGGACTACTTACAAAAACTTCAGCATATAAATAATTGAGTTTCAATATATTTTTATTTAAGTAAAAATGACTATCTCTATGAACTAATTGGTAAAACGCTTGACATTCACCGGGGGCTTCAGGTTTGAATTTTATAGCTGATTTTAAATTGAAGTCAACCGTAGGACACCAAAAAAACAACTCAACGTCGAAATCATCTCTCACTAGGATTGGGTTTCCAGTAATGGCGATCAGACTTCACTATAGTCCTAAAATGGAATGTTCAGTATCATCGTAGTATTTTAAGTATTTGTGATAATATGTAATTTATTAATACTCACAACGATCCAATTATCATCTGATAGATGCTCGAGGAACAACATCTTGATGCTTTTCTTGAATACTGTGACGGGAATAAGGGACGGTCCATCCCCCGAAAAAGTACTAAATACGATCTCCCCAGGGTTCCTGGAGAGGTGTGAGAGTGGCACCTCTGGAACAAATAATAACATCTACTCTAGTCTGCCAGTGGCAGCTCTACTCCATCCCAAACTTAGCTGAACAAATCGAAGACTCGCTTTAATTCATCGACTAGACCCATCTGGCATCGATGGTTCTTAGTGCCGGGCAATCACAGCTGCTGATTATATGGTCCACGAGCTTTTAAAAAGACGGTAGGTTGAGTATGCTGAAGCCTCCCCCACTCGGATTGAAAGCTCCCTCGCGTGGTCTTCTCCATCACAATACTAACATCTTTGCACGGGAAGGTTGCGGTATGATGATAAATCCACCAGGATATATTGTGTAAAAAAATAACATTATATATGCTTATTCCGCGAGCGTAAGTCAGCCGTCGTAGAACAAGCATTGCATAACCCATTGACTAAAAAAAATATTATGTCCTAGCAAAACAATATTTTTTTGTAACAGTAAGAAAATTGTAATAAGAATAAAAACTGACATTCTGAATTCCTGAAAATCATTTTTCATAATGTGACATTTTCAGCACCCTGCCTGACATGCGATAAGAAGCCGTCAAAGATATACTTTACCTCATGCGATAAAATATATCTCTTGAAATCCATATACAAGAGTAGAGTTGATGTTAAAAAGCGTTAAATCACTTAAAACAGTGTTTGTCAATCTTTTCTACACATATACCACTTAAATGTTCAAAACCGACTTTTATTCCTCCATAATTTTTTTTATCTTCTATGAAAGACGATCATTGCGCTTTAATCATTATCTAGGAGGGACAGTGATTAAACCATAAGGGCTTCACTGATAAAAAAAATGGACAAATATAAAAAAAGGGTTTCTGCTAATACACATTTCCATTTAAGATTGGAATTCGTTACATTACATCATTTCCCTGTTGGGATAGGTACAGATATGTTACAAAGTTATTTAACGTGATTTTGAAGTCGCATCGCGTCTGACGACGTATCTGAGCTCAGCTTTTATGAAATATTTCTTAAATTTGAAGATAAACACTACGAATAGCCATCTTAATGGTGAAAAGTCAGAACGAATACCTTAATTTGCCTACACAGTTTTCTGAAGAACTCGTTTGATAAGATATTTTACCTATATACCTGCCCTTTTAGGGTATTTTGAAGGCTTTCATAATGAGATTAAAAAATATTTTTTTGTAACTAGTTTTATAGACGATATCCGTGGTGTTTGTAACTAGTTTTATGGACGATATTTTTGTGTAACTAGTTTTATATACGATATCCGTGGTGTTGTCTGTAAGATGTTTGTTTTCGATCCCAGAGGCTGCAAATTCGATTCCTGTTAATACTCTGTTATTTTTAAAAAGGGTTTTTACTAACGGTTTATTTAAAACTTTTCTAATTGATTTTAAGAAATAATCACTTGACAATAAGCCCACCAGGTTGTTCTATGTATAATATAACGAAAATATAATACTTTTTTTCTTCCCAGAAGTTATCAATAACGCTTTCGGGGATTTAACAACAGTTACCTGAGCCGAATAATAAATTTTAGTTCCTTCAGGGGGAATTTCTTGCAAGCCTGTTGAAGAACCACTGATATAAGGAATATGACATGGGGTTCCCGCATGAGGTAATTCAATATTATTCTACATAAACCTCAATCTCGGGACGATGACAGCAAGTCAAGGAGTTTAGTAAGAATCTAGATTAGCCATACGATCTAGGGGTAAGCTTTCATTCCCGATACCCGAGCGGGGGATGAATGTAGATGAAAAAAGACTTGAGGGTTGTTTTAAAAATTCACTGTGCTGAGGTAAAATTTAATTTAAGATTATTTTCAATAAACTATGAATATTTATTTATTTATTTAATTAACGACACAACAGTGTCTTTATATACGAATGAACCTGTGACAGGTAATACAGTACTTAAAATTATTGACAAATAATACAAAACTTTATCTTAAACTAACATGAAGATACAAAAAAACAGTAGTAATAATAAATTACAGTCATCGTTTTAAAATTATTTAATAATCTTTGAGAATTTTGTGGGAATTTTATGGATATATATTGAGATATAGAAAACACATGGCCTCATTAGTAGAACGAGATGGAAGCTGCTTTGCAGAATTAAAAGCTTTATACATGTTGATGCAGGGTTACTCAACTCTAGAGGCAAAGTATTGTCCTTAATGTTTGGTTTATATTACGTTATTTATATTAATAAAGGAGAGCACAAAGTTAGTAGCTATTTCTAAATATTGTTGTGATATTCTGGCGAATACTATATATACTTATATTAAAAATATCTAAATTGTTGCAAAACTCGTTTCCAAGTCTTTGCATACGAATTAAAGAGGAGTTGATTTTATAGCAATTTTCGGTATAAACGGGATTGAGCTGATTGTTGATCTAGTAGGAATACGAAATAAAATGCTTGCGAGTAAGTGAGGTGCATCAATCACTGAGTGAATGATTTTGTATAGCAGTACTATATCGGCTGTTTTTCTTCTGTCACACAGCTTCAAGAGTTTCACTGCATTTAATAAGTTGGGATAATTTCTTTGTTCATATGGTATTGCAAGTTTAAAATTTATGAATCTTATAAATTTGTTTTTTTAGAAAGCCATAGCGTACCAAATAATAAAAAAAAATCTATTTAGGCATGGCATTTAACTTATTATTTCTCGTGTGTTATACATATAGCATACATATCATCAAGCTATTTGGCTGTTGAGGTAAGCAAAGAAGATAGAGCTCCAAACTTTTCAATTACCTCATATTTCCTTAATATCTAGTTCATACACTTTTATTCAGTCACTTCTGTTCCTCTTAATCCTTGGATTCTTCTTCCAAACTTACATTAACTTTTTCTAAGTATACTTTATTCGGTCACCCTCTTTCACGGCTCTTACTCTTATACTTGCATTATATATTTTTATTCGGTCACCCTCTTTCACGGCTCTTACTCTTATACTTGCATTATATATTTTTATTCGGTCACCCTCTTTCACGGCTCTTACTCTTATACTTGCATTATATATTTTTTTAAGTAAGTCACACCCATCTGAAGAACATCAATACGAACAGTAACATCAATGCAAATTCTCACCACGTACCATTGATGCCTTGGTACAAAAAATCTTGGTACTAAAATCAATGAAAGTAAAGAAAGCTACAACGAAAGCACAACAATTGTTTCACGACCCTACAAACAAACGGATACTTTAAATTCAGTATAAGAACTAATTGAAAAATACCAACACATCGCTTTTCTACATTTTATATAAAATAAACTGCAAAGAAAGAGTTATACAGAAAAGACAATTTTCCAAATGCATCTCAATATTTCACAACTATTATAATTTATTTTATCAATTACTGTTTATTCCACTTTTTTGTAACGGTATTACCCTATCGGTTTCAAGGCTTTCACAATGTTCATGCCTTAACTATAAACAATACATCACAACTTTCATTAAGCCCTAAATGCTATATACCAGAGTAATTACGGAATAGATTGCCTAAGCTGTAATACAAAAGACCAAAGTGTTGAAATAACCAAGGCGATATCAAAAGGATTTCAAAAATATACCAACCAATTATTTTAGACTGTAAATTAGTAGATATAAAATATTTAAAAAAAAAATAATTACCCCAAATACACACTTCTAGCATAACAGTAGCACATCTGTAACACTAACAGTCTGGACCCTTTTGACATAGTCATAACGCCCACTCACCTCTCGTTAATCAGAGACTATGGACAGTTCTTGACAATGCTAAGTGATATTTGTGCGAAACGTCGAACCTAAAAGAAATAGTGGAAGTTAGTTACACGGAGTAATCGAAAAAATGAATGATTAATTACACAGTACAATTTCCAATAGATGAGGTGGTATCAAAATTATCCAATTAATAAAAAAATATTGACATTTTTATCAGACTTCAATATTCGAACGGCTAAATATTTATATGTTGATGCAATTCAGTCAAGCAGTTTATAACCTAATTTTGAGTCAATAAGCTTCCATTAAGTTTTCCAAGTAAATTATTCTTGGAAGTCAGATGTCAGTGTTTATTAAACTTGGCTAAAAATCTTATCATAACCAATGAAGCTTTCAGAAAGCTCAAATATCTTATGAAACGAAATTATAAATCTAATTTTCACCGAATTTATATCGAAAGGCTACGTTGGAAAGCAGGGAAAACTTATCTCGTAAAACGAAAGGAAAATTGTTTTCTTTCGTAATTGGTCAATTTTCTTGAAGAAATACTTTTATTTTTATATAAAAAACGCCCAAATAGGGTTGTTTGTCAGATGAAAAATCATTTATCCATATCTAAAGGATATGATGTTTTTAAGTTTTTAAGGTTTTAATATCAGATCGCTTTTATACTGTTAATGCTCAATTAACCAGGACATGGAAAATAGGGTTTTAAGATGTGAATCTACAGACGTATTCTCCAGATACTCAAGACAGACCGTGTTTCAAATGTGGAAGTGTTGCTCGTATAAATAAGGACATAGAACTGCTTAAAACTATTAAAGTTCGCAAGATGTAGTATCTCAATCACTTAATGAGAGGTCCAAGGTGCATTATAACACATAATCCAGACAAGCACCCAAACGAAGTCGAGAAAGTTACCGCATCTCCTAGCTTTTAAAAGTAGGGGTGGTTTGGGTGCAGCTCTACTTAGTTGTTCCGGGATGCAATGAACATGATAAGGACATATCATGATGGTGGTCAACCTCCGATAAAATATGGCACTTCGAGAAGAAGAAAAAACTCTTCTCTCATATGGATAACAAATTTATTTATATATAAATATTATATATTTTATTTATACTTAAGACATTAAAATTTTGGAGGTTTAAATACATTATAATTTATTTTATAAAACACTGTTTTTTTTGTGCTTCCTGATGATGAGGTCAAAGCCTTGAAACCGGCTGGTTTATACCGTTACACAAAATGTAATAAACTGTATTTGATAAAACAAAATTAATATTTTTAGTAAAAATAAAACACTTATTGTCTATTTTATACTCACTGGTTTATTTGAGTTCACTGCTGATATCAATGACCTCCGTCTTCCTCGTCGTCAGGTGGATTTTAACTTAATTATGTTTAAAATACACCCCTCCCCGGCTCGTGTACATAATCCGCAAACCCCGGTCGATATCAATTGATTTGAACAAACGTCTGTTCTTAGATTCAAGAAATTTATTTATGTATTTGTATAGTTCCTCTCAACGAATTCAAATTGATAGTACTAACATATTGAAGAGTGTGACCGGGAGACAATATTGTCTTCATATGAATATTTTTAAGACTAAATCATAAATCAGAGTTAAAAACATGTCATTGAATAAACTAGAAATTCAATGCTTAAAAAAATTGATTGAATGAAAAAGAGTTTTACTTCATACTTTATTTTCAATTTCATTTAAAAAAATGTTTGACTATAAAATTTGCTATCATGTATTTCTGCCTTTTGTCTTGAGGCTCATTGAAGAGAGCCCCGGAAAAGGAGGCAGACACGTGTAGCAAGGATTATTGTAAATTTTAAAATAACAAAATAATGTTTTGTTAAATTTAAAACCGAATCCTTTGATATAAAGAAATGTTATTTAAATGAAAAATTAAGTTGGTCACTCATGCAATGGGTTGGCAAGACAAGAAAATATGTTATATGTTTTTTATTTATTAACAAAATAAACGATACTTAAGTGTTCGCGACATATCAAACCAGTAATTATTAAAAAGATTATGTATATTTTTATAATCAAAGATTTCGGTTTTTTCTTTGTAATCTTTAAAAAAAACTAACATTTCAGGTACACATATGTTATCTTTCAATATACTATATATTATGATACATAATAAATATAGTAAAACATGAAAAGTAAAAAAAATGTACAATGAATTAAATTAATTCAAGAATATAAGAAAAATATAAAACCTCTCTCAAGGGCAACGGGAATGCAAAATTGTGGGGTGAATTAAAAAAAATAAGGAAAAGAAATGGAATAATCAGTCTCCCAGTCAAGATCTAAGATTAAGGAATTTCCGAAAAAAAAAAACCTTCCTCAACTTAAAAATATCTACATTAAATATATCTACCAAAACCAAACATCTACATTAAAAATATCTACAGAAAAAAATGATTGTTGCATTTTCACGACTTATGAGTAACAAATTGAAAATATATTATTGTCTGGAGTGTCCCGGATGGATTAATTTCAAACGTTAAGTATTCAAGTACCTTAATGGGATGCCTCTACTGTATCTTTCAAATCTGTGTCTGAGAGATGTTCTTTCGAAGAGGGATAGAACATTGAGGTCGATATTGTTATCATCGAATAAAATGTTTGTTCCAAATCAATCTAATATTATAACTGTTACCGTTGCTGACGTCGAATTACCTGTTTCAAGTTGTTAGAGATAAGGGTGCCATGTGAAGTAAATGAACACTTGAAGATAACTCTTTTCGGGAGGTCTTATCAAAATAAATTATTATATCATATTTCAAGTGATGGATAGCTTGTTCGGAGTTTCGGTCCGATGGTAGGACACCTTACTCCTTCATCGGATAAGTTCTGAATTAGTATATATGAACACTACACACATACACTGCACTGAACCTAAATAAATTAGTATATATGAATACTACACACATACACTACACTGCACCTAAATAAATTAGTACATATGAACACTATACACATACTCTAAATAAATTTGTATATATGAACACTACACACGTACACTGCACTTCACCTAAATAAATTAGTATATATGAACACTACACACGTACACTGCACTTCACCTAAATAAATTAGTATATATAGTATGAACACTACACACATACACTGCACTGAACCTAAATAAATTAGTATATATGAATACTACACACATACACTACATTGCACCTAAATAAAGTAGTATATATAAACACTATACACATACACTACACTGCACCTAAATAAATTTGTATATATGAACACTACACACATACACTGCACCTAAATGAATGATTACACATGAACACTGCATACGTTCACTACACTGCACCTAAATAATTTATTATATATGAACACTACACACATACACTACACTGCACCTAAAAAAATGATTTCAAATGAACACTACACACATACTCTGCACCTAAATTAATGATTACACATGAACACTACACACACTACAGTATACTTAAATGAATGATTACATATGAACACTACACATATACACTACACTGTACCTAAAACTGGGTGTGATTATTCATATATCGGAAGATTTACAAAGATTTCTTTGAAGTTCGTCGTCCATAAGTAAATTATCTTCATATATTTATATTGCAATATTTTAATATCTCAATAATAAGAGTGTCTTTGATGAGACTTTTATATCTAAACAGCGTTATATAAATTATCATAATTCCGATTATGAAGTCCCGCCGACAATTGTGTCGAGCTTTCAGAAACGTCAAGAAAATACATTTAGGAATTTTCAGTATTCGGAATCATTTTCCAAGAAACACTCAAAATAATGAATAAAGTGTATACTATGTTTATAGCATATTTAGGTAAATTTCGAAAATACCTGTATGTGGAACCCAAGATATTTGAAGAGATGATAAGTGTACACTTACAGTCTAGTACATATTCCAATAAAATATTGTGAGAAAAAAACTCACAAATATCGAGAAAAAGTATATATTCTGAGAGTAGTAACCCTTATAAGTTAACAATTCTAAAGAGGAGTCTCACGTCCAGGGTTGGGACGTGAAGGATTTAGGGGTGTCAAAGTTACTCAGATAATGGATTAAGAAGTTTATATAATTTTTTTTTAAAATCCCAATTTAGTTGCAAACGGTCAGCCAAGATGATGTATCGTAGAGTTTTAAACATGCATGAAAGGTTTATTGGTCTGACGGAAACGAATTTTTTTATTTTTTTTATTTAGCCTAAATATCTTTTTTAAGTACTTAAGTTTTTGAGTACTTAAAAGTATATAGAAAAAAGATCATCTTCCCGAACATACGTGGAGTCACTAAGGTAAAGACTATTTATCAGGTATATTAGCTATCCACGTGCTATTATCAGAGGCATTTGTATCTAACGCAATTGAAGACCTTCTTATAATTGATGAAGCACAGTACCACGGAAACACGAAACATTATATTTTTACTTCTTGATGAAAGTTTTGCAATAAAGTCACTAAATGGTAGAGACGGCAATGAAACAATTTATCTGACATTTTGTTTCCGAAATTGTTGTAGACCAACCAAATATGTACACTTGTAAGAAAAACAGGTTAAGGTTATCCACGAACGGTTAAGCAAAAAGACATATCGAGAATCATAGTTTTTTAATCAATTTAATTTGAAATCGAATACAAAAGTAAAATTTCGACAATGTTGTCAAATAAGTAATGCACTTTAAAATATTTGTATTTGAGTATTTCAATCATAAAAGTACCGGTTAATGTTGTCAAATAATCATATTAGTAATACACTTTAAAATATTTGTATTTGAGCATTTCAATCATAAAAGTACCGGTTAATGTTGTCGAATAATCATATTAGTAATACACTTTAAAATATTTGTATTTGAGTATTTCAATCATAAAAGTACCGGTTAATGTTGTCGAATAATCATATTAGTAATACACTTTAAATATTTGTATTTGAGTATTTCAATCATAAAAGTACCGGTTAATGCTGGCAAATAAGACAATTTCGATTGTTTAGTTGATAAGACACCTGTACGGGAGTTGTGGTTTGATTTCCGTTCGAACCAAGATTAAAAAAAAAGTTTTGACTGTTTTTCTGTGTCAAAATCTCTTTCGACCAACGAGAAGTTGGTCGAAAGAGATTGACACATAGCAATAAGCTCGCCAGGTTGTACTGTATATAACGAAAATGTAATACAATAAAGCAATGAAAAATCGTTTCTTTTGCTACATAAAATTTCCTAGGATTTTTTTTAAACAATTTAACTAAAAAAAATGTATTGATTTTAATTGAACGGTTAAAATATATACACAACGATCAGTAATATAAGAACGTCGAATGAGTTTTTTTAGCAAAAAGATTCGGTGAAGTATTGGCAATAAAATGTCACCCGTTTAAGGCAGGCATCGTTAAAAAGGCAATTTAGTTTGCCCTGTTTTATTTTTACACCACAATTTTAAATTATAAATTATTAAAGGACAAATGAAGGATAATATTAAATATTTGGTTTGCCTTAAATATCATACAATTCGAAAACTATCAAAATTTCGTATTACACGGACAAATGCTTTTAGAACATTTTTTTTGTTGCTAACATTATTCTAAACGTACTGGATGTTTTTGTTGCTAACATAATTCTTAACGTACTCAGTGTTGTTTTATGAAAGGTCATTGATAACCGAGTATTTTTATGACGTCATTTTGAAGATGGAACGAAATTAGTTATTTTTTCAGTCTTGAAGATATTTTAGTGCCACTAAGGAAAATATGTGACCAAAACCAAAAAATATGTACATACAGAATAAAGCGACGATGCCGCAAGCGATCGTGTGTGTCAAATATGGTTTGAAAACTCTGTAAAGGTAATACGACACTCGAAGATGATATCTGCTCTTGAAGGCTAATTACGATTAATAACAACCAAACAAAAATCTTGATTGAGAATAAAAAGTTTTTTACTATACGAAATATTGCTCAAATACAGCAAATATTAAAACCATCGCTCACAAACATTAAGTGCAATTTTGCGTTTCAATTTGACGTATAAACACGCAATTACTTTCTTCATAGCCCAAATATTTTGTAAACGTAAAATGTTTTGAAAGTCGTTATGACATATTTTTTTTAATTGAGAAATATTTCGTATAAAAAGAAACAAAGCGCTCAGTTTTATTTATAAAAACACTAATAAATAAAGTCAACAAAATGGTTGGTTGATTTATATGGTTATTGTCAGGAGAGGGGTGTGAGAACTTAAGCTTATAGGAGGCGTGAATTGTAGCGAATATTTGTATAAAGCCTTAGTGATGGGATTGTAAAGTCCCACTTAAATGAGGGAGTAATTGAATTGTATTGAAATACAATTTCGTTGTATACGGTACAACCGAAAATGTAATTGTGGTACATTTTCATCTCCAGGAAGAATAATTCCTTTATGGCAGAACTATTTAAAGGTTTTGACAGGAGATCTTTCAGCTGCAAAATTAACAGAATGGCGGAATTCGCATTAATTATTCATGAAACCAAAGTTACAAATGTCAACTACGTTCTCGTCAAAGTTGTCATTATTCAACTTCAAGTTAGAACGTTGACGAAAGTTACGTATTTGCTGTGCTTCTTCAACACGGCACTCGTTGGCCTCCTCTTCAGCCTCTTACTGTTGTAGCACTTGTTGAAAATCAGGCATTTTTGTTGAGCTTCCGCAACGCGTCACTTATTGACTTCCTTCAGTCTCTTGCTGTTGTTGCACTTGTCGAAAATGTTGTATCTGCTGAGCATGTACAATGCGATGCTAATTGATTTATTCTTCTGTTTGTCTCTCGCGTTGTTGCCTTCGATAGTTGCGAATATATTCAGTTCGCTTTGTTCATCTACGAGTATCATTTGGATCTATTCATATTGATGTCATAAAAATCTTTGATATTAATTTACTTATTTGAAGACAACAATATAAACAATATTAAACCATAACTATGACATTATCAATTTAAATAAACGTTGATATTGAACGGTAATTATCAATGTATATTCTTAATGATCATATATTGTTTGATGATTGATGGCAAAACTTAATTTATTTACTGATCGTGCAAACAGCAAATAAATTAAGTCTGGAATAGTTATTTTAACCATAATCAGTAATGGATTATGATTGTACCAGACAATTCGCACCGTTAATACTGCCTCTGAACAGAAGATATCTAGAATGGACCTAATCAGCGAATAGTCCTATTCAAGAATACAATGGCAGACTTAATTTAATGCGACAATTCCTTTTTATCCAATAGAACGATGTTAACAAAACTGGGACACTTTTTTAAATCAAACTCAATAATTGAATCCGATATAAGAAATGTTTAATTTAATCACGAAGGTAGTCAATAATTTTGTAGGATGACATATTTAACTGACCTAGTTTTGTAAATCTCAGTCATTATTCATTGAAGTTCTGTCAGGTTAAAGGGAACTAGATATACACGGAACCTTTTAAAATTCAAATACGTCAATGGCAATTTGCATTCGAAATTTGCACGTTGCATTTCATGACTCGTGAACATGCAACGAAAACTTAACTATTGAACGTATTTGGTTTGGTGAAAATGTTAAATGTACCAGGTGCTGTTTAGTTCAGAAGGATCCTTTTAAGCGATTTTTTAATATTGAGTCTTGACAATTCCATTTAAATTTGATGTAATTTTGTTTATAAATTAAGAGATTTTATTTTCTCGTACTCAAGTCTTGTGCTGTTAATTGTGATATGTTTTCAGTGTTTCATTTATTTTCTATTACAATTTAGGTATTTTATCATAATATAATTAAAAAAGGTTGCAAAAGTAATACTCAAATGAGAATTTTAAGTGCGCATGAATATAAAAACTCATACAAAATTTTACATGAATCATATGTAAAAATATATCAAAAAGCAATACCCACCATACATAAAATACAAACTTAAGACAGGTCAAGGCTCAGGTAATCAAAGGTCCTAACATAAGAAACAAATGAAAAACGAATTGAAGAGTAAACAATACTACGAGTAAATATAAATGAATGGTTGAAATAAAATAAGCACTAAGTACCAAAAAAGTATGCAGTTTCATTCTATATGACATATAGAACGAAATTGCATACTAAGTTTTTTTTGTATTTTTTTTGTACTTAGTGCCTATTTTACTTCAACCATTCAAATGGTTTCATAAACCAGATTTATTGAAAATTATGTTCTTTTTTTGAAAATGTAATTTTATTTTATTGTTTATCGTATATATTTTCAATTGATTAAAAAAATCTATTTTTATGCAACTTTTAACCTAACATGATTGGGCTATCTTCGGAATGACGTTTAAAATATTTGATAAAAAATTCAGACATATTTAACCCTAACAAATTCTAAATCAATTTATTTAATTCAATTGTAATTTTTCCTGTATCTAATTTTTTTATCCCGAATTGTTTTAGGTAAGAATTTTTTGATCATCTTGGAAAAAAAAATCCCCCGACTGCAGCAGATTTTCGGTAAGTGGATGATATTCTCTTGACTCGACCAATGACACGCGGAATTCTTGAAATCTTTAATTAACTAAATATCACTCACAATTAGAAATATTATTACTATCTTTTTCGAAATCTTAAAATATAAACAACTTGAAAATAAATACTTTATATAAATATATTTCACCGATCAGTATCTAAAACCGTAGCATTTAAACAAGTATCAAAAAAGTATAGTTTTCCTTCACATAACAAAATCTAATTTCCATGCAAGTTTCACTGGTATATTTCGTTTGATTTTTTTCTATAAGATAATTAGGAGATTAACACGACAGCAATCATATGAAGCAAATCAGAAAAACAGCGTGCATGCATAACTTTAAATTGGATACGTTGACTAATATATCAGAATTGTATAATATTATTAGATTTATATCAAATTTTCATGTTTTTTTAACATAAGTTTTATAAATTATTTATAAGAAACAGTTTTGGTTTGATTTTATTATATTTTATAATCTAAGGCCGTGTTTCCCAACGTGGGGCCCAGGACCCACAGGGGGGTACCTTGATTTTTAAGGGGGGCAATTCGAAAATTGACTCGTTCAGAGTTTAAGTTAACCATATTTCTATATTGTGGTTCATGAGCATGATACAAGTATAACAGATATAGCAATCCGGATCGCGGCTAACTTCACTCCACTGTCGCGTAAACGCCGTGACGTAATACGCGACAGTAGAGTGAAGCTAGCTGCGATCCGGATCGCTTTATCTGTATACTTGTATCATGGTTCACGAGTACAGGTGTTTCTTTGTACTGCAAAATGATGAATCAATTAAAGCTTGACCATATGTAATATAAAAGGAGCGATGCGATGGCTTGACTTTGTAAGGAAACCGAAATTAAATATCCAAATCCAACCAAATGTGCAAGAAAACTATTGTTACCGTTTCCATCTTCATATTTAGCTTAATGTGGATTTAGTGCTATAAATAATTTGCTGTTAAAATAAAAGAAATCGGCTGGATATAACACAACGGGGAGACTTGAGACTAAAACTCACTAAATTGGAACCTAACATAAAATCTCTTTGTAACAAGCAAGCATCAAGCGCAAGGATCTCACTAAATTTAATAAATAATTACTAATAATTAAAATAATATAGAAAAATATTTCATTAAAATTATTTTGTATTTGAATTTCAGTTCTCCATAATATGTTTTGAAAGGTTGCTTACTGTGTTTGCTTATTTCCTAGTGATTTCTTCCTAAAACCCATCATTTAAGTTTCTTTAATGAACAATTCAATTTTTTAATATAAAAAATTATCTATATGTTACGTACGGGTTCCACGACAAAGCGGCCGCGACAAAATGGTTAAAGTTTAACCCTTTTGTCGCGGCCGCTTAGTCGTATTTCGATCACTTTGTCGCGTCACCGTTACGTAGGGGAGGGCATAAGAATTTTAGAAAGGCTTAGGTGGGGCATAGCACAAAAAAACGTTGGGAAACACTGGTCTAAGGTTTCGTAAAACGTGAACTATTATAAACTTTTAAGGCAGCCACAATATCGTATTGTCTAAAAGTTGTAATCTGAAAAAAAAAACAGAAATATGCAAATTGATAGCAAAGTTAGACTATATAATACCTGTGAAAAGTATATCTTGACTTAACATGTTGAAACCGCATTCTTCGAGCATCCGAGTTGAGAATATTACGATGTATCTCTCAGAGATATAGTCAAAAACACCCACATTCGACAGACCTGCGACGCAGAGGCAATCTTCAGACATAACAGAAAGACAAGGTGGTATTGACATGACTATGTGGATAGGATGGGCAGTGACAAAATCTCATATATAGTGGCACACGAGATCCTCGAAGGACATCACATGCCAGGAAGACCTCCTAAAAGATAGGAAAACCGCTGGTGCTCTACACCGAAAGAATGATTATCGCAACAGCATATCTTAGATATACATCAAGAAGAAGACGCTTAAAAGCATACTTAAGACAATTATGAAGTGTACCTGTTTTACATTTGTTACTTGCTACTTGTAATTAAGTAAGGAATGTATCGTCAAGAAAGCATCTAAATCTTGTTTGTGCTTGATGATGTGGTGAAAGTTTTAAAACTGGTAGGGTTATACCGTTACAAAAAGTGGGATAAACAGTGTTTAAAAAAAAACAAATCACAATATGTTTAAACCTCCACAACGTTAATGCCTTAACTATAAATAATATAGTATCTAAATCACTGTGAATCAACCTGAATGGAGGTACTTTATGACATCCCTGTGATTCTGAAGGAACGTGTAGGGTAATTATAAAACGCAAGATTAAGCATTGTGGTCTTGCACTAAAAGAGCCAACAGGACCATTAATTTCAACAGTATCACTAGTTTGTTATCATAGCTATGCTCATTCAGCAAACCCCACATTGGGTTTTCTTCTGGTGCTGTACTAATAAATACTAAGGTATTGAATCCCATCTACTTGAACAACAAATGGCAATCATCATATCTCCAAATTAGTCACGATAGTTCGCCAGCCTTTTATATCCATATAGTAGATAACTGTTTGTGAACCTTTGCTTACCTTTGTTAACCTTTTCTTATATTTGTTAACATTTTCTTATATTTGTTAACATTTTCTTATATTTGTTAACCTTTGCAAACTGAAGTTGGGGAAAGTTAATTTAAAATAAAACAAAAAAAAACTTTTGGACTATTGTTTTATTTATTGCAGTAAGTCATAAGTGTATGAAGTGACATTTTGTTAACATTTTCAATTCAGAGTCTCGGATTTCAAAGTGCAACAGCCGCAAAATGGCGTGTGTGTTCATGATTTAGAATGTTCACTAATATTGACAGTGTAAGTACAATTTCACTTCTAAATGTGAAGAGATAACACTGTAGTACACATTTACTGCTTATTTTAGTGAAAGTGTGCTTTAAATATTGACAATTAATGTCTAATGACCATCCTCTTGTATTGCAACATATATATTGATGAAACACATCTAATTGAGCCCAAAAATGTTTTCAAGTCGATCTGAATAAACTGTATACAATCTTAAAAATGGCGACTAACGGCTTGGGCCTATTTTCCGCATTTGTCAGTTAACAGATTTTTTAAAGGTATGTAAGGAATACATAGGGTGACAATATATGATACAAGATGAATGTAGACGATGTGTTGAGTGAGATGAAGAAGATCACTCTAAGATGGTTAGGCTAATATGGAATGAATAAATGAAGAACGACTAACGAAAGAAATATACAGTACAAATGTGAGTGGAAGACGTGGTAGAGGAAGACCAAGTAAAGTTTAAAAAAAGATAGTTTAAACAGTAAAAAAATCTTCGGAGCTGTATTAGAAGGTGTGTGGATGAATAAAAGACGTGTATATGTGTCGCAAAACCAAATTCGGGCACTATTATTTCTGCCTAACCCAACAAGGAAACGGCTAAGTGGTATGTATATGAAAATATTACTGTCTCTTAAAATTATTTGTATTAAAAATAAATAAAGTAAAATAATTTCATGTACATCATATCAGATATGTAAGTCACGTTAGAAGGCATTGCAACCTAGAAATTAGTTTTAAGTCCCTCAAATTTGGTATGCAAACCTTGTGCTGCAGCAGAGGAAAATTGGAGAGATCCCGTTGACACTTGCGAAAGCTCTACAGCAGGATGTATGGCGCGAGGAGTATTCGATTAGAGAGGACATGGAAAGGCTTTCTAAGAGAGGGAATGTTACTTGCTGTTTAGAAATAGGGCGAGAAATTCCCTCCAGACAGTGGCTAAGAATTTATGGGGAATGTTAAATTATTTTAAAGCGTGAAGTGCTATGTTTTCCATAAGAATGGGTTTTATACATAAATATCCAGAAATTTTCTTCATGATTAAAAACGGACATTTAATTAAAAACGGATATTTTATAGAGCACCTGAAAGTATTTTTTTACATGCTTTGCTTAAGTATGTGTATACTCTTGCTATAATAAAAATTCTTAAGTATCTTCGTACATTCAAACTGAATAGTATCAAAAGCTGCTAAGAACTCATGGTTTACAATACCATTTCAATACCAACTTTGATGTGTCGGAGTGAAACGTAGACATAGAAAAAGACAATGAAATGCTGTAGAAAAACGTGTATTTAGAAGAATAAGTAAAATGAAAATATGTATGTGTGACTCGCGTGATACATAAATGTAATTGAGTCGAACTTTATCAAGTTGATGAGAGTTTATCAAGTTTATGCAACGGGTATTGTACAATCAACAATCGAAAAACAACAGCTTATTTTTCCATGTAAATATATGTATGTATACATATATATGTGTATATCCTTAGTAAGATACATACTTAAGCCAAGTTATCTGTGGACATGACAAATGAAAGGCAAAGTACTCAGATCCATGAGTGAGGTGTATGGCTGCGCGGCAACGTACTGGAGTTCCGTGCGAAACATCGTCGGTTTGAACCCCGCGCTACGCTACTCCCCTCGAACAACACAGGCACTTTTCCGCCTAGTGTTCGAGGATATAAGGATATCTATGACTTATGTCATATCTATTATTTTTTTTTAAAATGATAAAAAATATGTTATAAATTGAGAGTTTATATTAAATTACCTGTTATTTTTTATAAATTATCTATTCATAAAACTTCTTGTTATATATAGATAAATTAAATTAAATTAAATATTACAGAATACGGTATGAAGTGATCAGGGATAAATGTAAGCTTTATGCTAACGTGTTGAGAAAGATGAAAGTGATAGTTTGGGTACGTGGAACGAATGAATTAAGAAATAGTAAAAAGTGGTAGAACAAAACGAAGGAAAGGTTGGTTGGATCAAATTAATAATAATTTAAAAAAAAAAAAAAGTAAAAAGTTTGTGTAATTGTAGAAGCTGTAACACATTTTCAAAATACTTTTAAAAGGAAACAGATAAGTTACTTTAATTTAAGTTGTGTAGAATTTTTCCACATTTAGCATAAGTATTGAATCTTTCTGTAATAAAACGAAGTTCAACGATACCGAATCAATTAATAATATGAAAAAAAATATTTCGAATATTTCATTAAAATAGGTGAAAAAATGCAGATTTTAGATGTATTTATGTAATTTTGGTGTATTTATGTAAAATTAGGTAGTATTTATGTAAAATGTATCTTATATCGAACTTGGTACAACATTTTGTAAAATATATCTTATATCGAACTTGGTACAACATTTTGTAAAATATATCTTATATCGAACTTGGTACAACATTTTGTAAAATATATCTTATATCGAACTTGGCACAACATTTTGTAAAATATATCTTATTTTGAACTTGGTACAACATTTTGTAAAATATATCTTATATCGAACTTGGTACAACATTTTATAAAATATATCTTATATCAAACTTGTTACAACATTTTGTAAAATATATCTTATTTTGAACTTGGTACAACATTTTGTAAAATATATCTTATATCGAACTTATGTAAAATATATCTTAACATATATCGAACTTGGTACATACAACATTTTTTATTTCAAAATAATATTCCGTCAAGTTCTCCCAGCGATAAACTGTGTGACAGTTGAAACTTTTTCAAAAAGCGTTCTAGTTTTATCACGTTTGGTTCAGCGGCTTAAAACATTAAATCTTATAGTTTTTTTCCTTTTCGTACATCAAATATTTAGATAAAGAATGTTGTCTTAAAACAGTCTAAAGTACACGTGTATAGTACAGTCTAAAGTACAAGTAACAGTCTGAAGTACATATCTGTAAAAAAATCCACGGTATAAATATTTTTAACAATACTGTTTATTTAATAAATTAATTTATAAAACGATTCATATAAATTCATTAACTGTCATAATTTTTCAGCCTTCACTCATTTAAAAAAAATTTATATGCTAGTCAGGAAAATTTGCAAATTGTTAAAACTCTGTAAAAGTACTTTACTCCTAAAGGAACTTTACTGGTTGAAAGTTCTAAAAGGTTAGAGTGCGATGCTCAAAGCTGTGGCCTTATTCTCTCGTATGGTCCAGTCAGCCACACACAGACTTAACTTATCTCAGACCACAAGTTTGTCGAGGCCATTCGTCTAAAATTGGCTTTGTTGTGATAGTTTGACCGAACCACTGACATACATATCAGGATCTTTAGTTCCAAGGCAGAAAAAATAAGGATTATACATACATACATATGTATAGCATCACGCCGTGTTCGTGTCAGGGTTCGCAGAGACGAAAGAGTGCCAGACTTTCTTATCTCGATATACTCGTACATCATATGCCTCATTTACGTTCATACACCTTCCCATACAATTTTTACGATTTCTCTGATTTTTCATAGTTTCTTATTTCAAAATATAATTCACTAGATCCAATCATACTTTCCTTGGTCTTCCTCTACCACGCTTTCAACTCACATATTCAACCTTTTTTGTTTTGTAAATATTTTTACGTTAATTCATTCTGCGATCATGCTAATGTTGTCTCTGGTCTTATGGGAAAAAGAGTAAGAAATGACTATACAAATTGAGTCTATGGTCTAAAGAAAAAAAAGAGTTAATATTAAATTTTAGTCTATGGTCTGTCGGGAAATATATTAAGAAGTGACAATTCAATTTTTGTTTATGATCTTGTGAGGAATAGAGTAATAAGTTGTTATATGGGGTATTTTAAATTGAGTGGTTTTTTAATTATTTTTTTTTTAATTCTTGAATAAAACACACAAATCGCTTTGATTTCAAAAACTTTTTGTTGGTCATTGATGTATAATATATGACATTTAAACACACAAAAACAATATCCACCAAATTTCTACCTTTTACGGCTCCACAGATGTCCACTATTTTGTCAAAAATTTCGATAACACTTTGGCATAATTGCGGTTCTAACTCACCAATAACGCGAATAATTTCGTCCTTCAGCAAAGGAATTGATTGGGGGTCATTCTTATAGATCTGGCTTTTCACGTAACTCCAGAGAAAATAGTCCAACGGTGTCAGATCACACAATCTTGGTAGCCACTTAACATCACCGTTTCCGGAGATTACGATACATAAAATAATTCAACGATTTGAACGCGTTGTTGTATTGTATACGACTCCATTTTTATAAATGTCATACATCACACTTCTCAAATATCACAAGACCCAGGAAAGTTCGCGACGCCATTTGTGTTCTATCCAATAATTAACAAACCGCTCAATTTGAAAGACCCTTTGCAATTGTTGTGTATGGTTTTATGTGGAATATAGTAAAAAGGGACTTTACAAATGTGGCCCATGGTCTTATGGGCAATGGAGTGAGGAGTAGAGAAGAGGAAATATTTAATTCGTTTATCATATTTTGATTTTATTTAATTCCTTCATGGATTTATTGCTTCTAAATATTTTTTTTGTGTAACATGTGTTTTTGGGCTTTAAAACGGGAATTGGTACTAGTAATTGGTGTCAGCTGAATTGGTACTAGTAACTTGTTGTCATAGGCACAGAGATTCCTTGTTGTCATAAACGCGTATGTCACTAGGTAACACATCAAGTCTCATAATGAAATGTCTCCATTGTATTTTTGAATTTGTGCCTGATAGATGTATCTTTCAGAAAGAGTAGATCTTCTAGATCGATTTTTTGTTGTTGGTTGTTCCGCATCGACCAATTATGACAGGTGTTTTTGCAATTGCCCCCCATCTTGTGACGAGACATGGTTCACCTTTTAGGATTGGTGGCGTGTGCTGCTAGAGAAAGCTCTGAAAAAAAGCACTTTTCAGTGATATTTTCAGAATTTACGATTTTATATATTGTTTTACACATGACAAGAAATGTACTTAATTTGTGAAAAAATAACTGGTTATTTAATTTGGACACACAGTTTTAATGGATCTGGGTTTGTTGCCTTTCATTTACCGTATCCCCAGTAAACTAGGCTTTTGTCTGTATTTCACTGAGGACAATGTATGAACACATGTGAACACTACACTCCATCTTAAGCCGAATGTGTTACTTTCACTTATCGGAAGATCAAGTAAGTTTTTTTTAAAGTTTGTCATCTTTTGGTAAGTGTTCTGTGATTGTCTTACCAAATACATATTTTGAAATATTTTAAAGCGTTTTTAAGTTCACAATGTATTGACCGCAATCACCAACTTTTTTTGCAATATTCTGTCAAATTTGTTCGAATCTCGAGTTATAGCGCCATTAACGAGATTCTGCTGTCTAAACGGAGTTATATAAATTGTCATTATTATTTATTATAACTATTATCAACTATGAATTTCCTCAAAGTCTGAATATTGAATTTAAATGAAATTTTAATCCTTTCAAAATCATATTCATTAAAATAGCTCATAGTTATGGGCAAGCGTTAATGAATTCAGATTCAATTATCATTTCAGATGAAGCGATAGAGCTTTCTAAAAGTTTTGGGTTTCCAAAATCCATATTGGTCACAGGACTGGATAAAGTAAAGGGCAGAATCAGCAAACAATCAGAAGGCTGCGCATTAACGTTGTTCGAAATCAATTGTTTATTTGATGAACACACAAATTGCAGCCTTTACTTTTCTAAGGATATTTAAAAGCATTATCTTTAAACTTTGATGACAAGTGCTTACAAGCAATTTTAAATGTATGTTTTTCAATCTACAATACATTTTTTGAAATATATCTATCGATTTAGTAAAATGGTGAGCCCTATAGAATAAGTATACTATAATTCTAAAAAATCTCCGTTTTGTAGATAGACTGAACTTCTTTCCTATTCAATACCTCCGTTTTGTAGATAGAGTGAACTTCTTAACGATTCAATACCTCCGTTTTGTAGATAGAGTGAACTTCTTAACGATTGAATACCTCCATTTTGTAGATAGAGTGAACTTCTTAACTATTCAAAACCTGTAACGAGTGGTCCCATTTCTGAATCATAAAAGTCATATTTTTTTCTTAAACACCAAAAAAATTAAGCTGACATGTTACGTCTTTAAATACACTTTATTCCCAAGTACACACAATTCTTACCTCATCCTAACAACTATACCAAAACATGTACAACAATTCCCTATCATACTCTACATTCGCATAAGCTATTTCACATACCTATGTCGGTACTTTCAAAACTCCTCAGTCAACCCTTGGTCTATTTGTGTTGAGTGTGTAGAAAAAAGTACCAAATCTACAGTGCGTTGATTAATTTAGAAAAAGCCTATAATGGTGTGCTAAGAAGCCTGTTATGAAATTAAACTTTACCACCACTTAAAATACGTTGAAATATTAATATAATATTATTTCAACTATCCCTCTTTCAAAATATAATTAAAAAGATCTTATAACATTTTTCTAAAAATTCCCAAAATCCTGTACCTTATTTACTGATCGTATGGATTATCTTTGAAAATCTTTTATTATTCATTTTTGTGAACCTTCTCATTACTCATTTTTACAACTTAATCACGTCTTAAGAGCCATCATCACTCCGTCACATCTCCCGTCGATTTAACTGAAAGAATCTGAAGTCGATAGTTGATAAATGGTAGTCCCGATGGATTAAAGGGTGGGACGTAAAAAAAGGCTTCTTGTGTACCACTTGACAGTGGAGTTGCCTGGATTTTTTCTATCCTATCCTCGAAAAGATCGGTTTATTCTTAATAGGATCTGATGCAGTGTGGACTGCACTACATGTGATATCCACAAGTGAGATCTGGCAAAGTCACCTTTATGCGAGGGTGGAGAGATCTAGATCATCATAGATATTATTTATAGTAAGCCATTGTATGCATTTCTTGAATATGTGCAGGAGCTGCATAAGCACAAGATTTTGGACTATGCTGACGTCTGTTATTTGGATATTATAGAGAAACAGCTGGAAAATTACAGCGTCTTCAAAATGTTTGTCTTAGACTTATTTTTAACCTACACATAAGAAAGTACGATCATATCACTTCATACCAGAAGGCACTGAACTATTTGAACATTAGAAATAGACGCCAAATTCACATACTGCCTCTGTTGTATAATATCTTTAGCTGTCCCGCCACCCGTTTTTATCTCACCGAAAACTTTTAGCGTCTTTCCGATCATGGATTAGTGCTACGCATAAACAAAGATTGTTTATTGGCCTTTCCGATCCACCATTCTTCTTTTTTTACGTCGTTCTTTACTGTCCATACAGTGAGACTCTAGAATCAATTATAAACCAATGTAAGACTCGCTCCGTCTTTGGCATGCAGATATTTTGAAAGAAGGAAAATAGTTGTAGGATATATATATGAGAAAATGTATGGAAGTGGAAAAGGCGAAATATACACGTCAAGATCGGAATGTCTTGCACTCTGTCCTCTCGGCCTACCTCGGCAAGGAAATTCCATGATTGTATTTTTATTAAATATCCATGGTGTTGAGCCAAAATTCTGATATATTTTTGATCCGGTCAAAGGATTCAGAGGATTTTTCTTTTTACGCCAAAAAATTTATAATATATACATACAATAGGTGTAGAAACACTAGTCACATAAAACCATGAACAAAAATAAAACAGCAAAAATTAAACAAGAAATGCAAAAAAACTTAAATTAAAAAAAAATACATAGGGCCAATAGTCCACACACACACACAATTCCAATAAAATATGACCCCAGTTCGACCTAAGCATTGCTCTAGTGACAATCGTTCCGCTAGAAGAGTGCCTTGAGATAGGAGACAGAGTTACGTGTAGTGGTGATTAACTTAATTTGAAAAGTTACCAAGTTATTTATTATTAAATATTCTTACTTGGAGTTCTACAAAGTAGGCATATAAAGCATTCGTTGCAGATCTTCTGCTGAATTGGAATTCAGAGCACAGTCGTGTATATCATATATGTACGATTATCATACCATTATGGAAAAACAAATTATTTAAACTTTTAACTCAAGGTTAAAATAAATCTAAAATAAATTTCCAACAGAATTTGAACCGCTTCTGCTTACTCATATTTATAAAGAACTCCCTTATTTAGTTAATATAAAACTAGACCAGACCCTAGGGAGCTGAAAGGCAAACAAATAATATTGTATATACAATAAGTTAGAACTTAACTGATGAAATTTAGTAGAACTTAAATTTGCTTAATTATAATATTACATTTACAATATTCATCACATTTCATGCTTACGTTGCCAAAGGTGAGCGTTTCTTTATTTTTTTTCTTTCTAAACCATTTATTTTTACATTATCCTTTACTGTCCATGCAGTGAGACTCTGGAATCAGTTACAAACCAATGTTAGATTCGCTCCGTACTTTGGCATACTTTAAGAAGCGACTGAAAAAACTGTTAAATTTCCGATTTTTCCTTTCCTCTCCACCATCCCTTCCTTTTCCTTTGATTGATGATATCTCACTTTATATAAAAAAAAAACGTTCGGGTGATTGTTCGTCTTTGTGGGGTTCGTGGACATATGCTCACGTATGTGTTTATGGATTTCATGGGGATGGATAGTCATTTGAATGATTTATGCGACTATGTAACTTGCTTCATTTACTGGTTGGTTCGAAGAGATTGCCGCCCGGCAATAAGCCGCCTAGAATGTATTTGAAATAAAAGTGTTAAATAAATACAAATATATTTTCTCTAATTGTAAATAATAGATCTGACGGTCAAGAAAGAACTAAAACGTATATAATATGCCAAAAATCTTAGTAATACTTGAAAATGGTCAACTTCCTTGTGTTGAAGAATCTATTAAGACTTTTACAGTATTAAATATTAGAACGTTTTATTAATTTTATCGTTCCCTTCATATATGCGAATTGATAATAAGGGCACATTGAAGACTATGTCCTGGAGATAATGTTGTCTCCAAACCAGCGGTGGACTGGACAGGTCGATGTGGAAATGGCCAAAATATTATGTGAAGAGTTTCAAATAAAAAAAATCGTTAGTTTAAAAAACTACACTTTTCTTAACTAACTTTTCACGGGCAAAAAATGATCACAAATATGGAAAACTATTAGGATTTCACTTGACGAAGAAATTGCACATTGAGAGTAGCTATGTACAATTGCCAAGAATGTTAGTCATTTAATAATTTAAAAAAACTGTATGAAAATTTTATTTAATGTTCCGTAGAAGTTTGACTGGCATTCGTTTATCTAAAATTACGTTTAATAGCATATAAATAATTGTTAACCCTTCCGTAAACATGGATATTCTGCGAAGATATTTTTGCAATATACAAAACAATGAACACAAGTCTCAAAGGTAAAATAATGAAATTAAAATAATATATTCACCCTTTAGTTTATAGAAACGTCAATTTCTTTTTCAATATCGCAATATTATTCAATAAGGGTTGTTCTTAAAATAATGTTAAACTGTGGAGATTTCGCATTAAATTTTTAATTGTTTTCTGCACAAATCGGATTTTTGTTTTGAAAATAAAAAATATCATTAAAAAATCACTAAAGGGTGGGTGGTTATATTCTTGAAAAATGCAGTGTTGCATTAGTATTGTGCACTGATTCATTGTCGTGTAGTAATCTCACGCCTCGTGACAGCTTTTCCCGGAGTTTTGTTGTTATGACATCATTTACATTCATTCTCTTTTTGAAGTAAATAAGCAGAATTCCCTGAAATTAGAACCTCCCATATCCGAGAAATATGTGAAGCTAAGACATTGTAAGATGGGTAAAAGCCAAAGAAGACACTGACGTGATAATGTGGAAAAGATGGCCTAACACAAGAGTTCCCTATCTGGCAATGCATAAAATTACCTCTAGCAGTCGTCGCCTAGGGCCTAAAAGATGTCCAAAGACCTCCAAAAAGATGCAAGAATATTTGGGATACCTCACAAGAGGCAGTTTTTGATGACAACAGACCACAAACCTAACTTAAGAAAAATAAGAAAAATTACGTCGAATATATAATACGAGTATAGTAATTCCTGTTGGTTGTGGAAAATTGAATTCCTGTTATTTCTTAATATTTTGGAACTAATTTTGTATTCAATATTTAAGAAGAAATTAACCTTTGTCAAATACAGTTTTTAACGTGTTCCTCGCAGGAAGCACAAACGCCTGTGATCTGATCTGTAGCATTTCTTTGTGTATTTTACGTAATGTTTAGTTTATCTCCTTTACTTAATGAGTATCCTTTAGAGTAATGACTGTTATTTATTATCAGAAAATTACTTGAATGTCATGTTTACTTGGTGGTGTAATCAAATATCAGTGGTTCTAAACAAAATACGCGTTTAAAATTAGAAATTAAAAAACGCCGAAATTGTGCCGCGCACAGGATTCGTGGAATTTGATTTTTAACGCGGTGTACAGGTTAAACGAAAATCAATTTTCAAATAAATTTTACTTTCTTTTTTACAATTAACACATTTTCAAGAAATGTATCAAAAATATAATTATAAAATATTCACACTTTAATTAACTGATAAAATCAAACACATTTTTTATCAGAAAGTTTATAAAATACGTTTCTCGCCTAGCGGAATAATTTTAAAGCTTTATCACGTCCTCAAACCATTTTTCTGAAAGCTCACTCGCAAGTGTCGAAAATATTTCATAGAAAGCGCTACTGATCACTTCTTAGAGGATTGTCCTGAAGATGGCTGAAAAAGTTAGACTGCTGAAATATATTTTTCCAGTTCTATAAAACGTTGTTAAGGAGGAAAGTTCAAGGTTAGATGTTTTGATAAGAAAATTTATGGAGTAGTTACTTTATTACGAAGAATGTATGCCATCAACAGACATGTCACGTCGGTTATATCTTTACAACCATTTTACTATAGATCCGTGTAATATATAGATCTGTATATATAATATGTTCTAGAACTTTAATACCGTTGTGAAAAATATAATGAACTGGAAAATACGATTTTTTATATAAGTAAATATATTTGCTATAAAATGTAAAAGGGGTAAATATGTGAAATATGATTTTTTTTCATGACTTCAATTCGGGATTTCATCCATCATTTTTAATAATTAATTTTTTACAATAGAATCATAATATAAATAGGCCAAAGCCCGTACGACGGCTGTCACCAAAGAAAGAATACAAGAATTGAATTTTGAATACACGAGAGCGAGAGAGGAATACTTGGATTCTCTCCGAAAGTAATTCGAAATTTGAATCTCGGTGGGTCCGTGATACTGAACGAATTTTAAATACCTAGCTAACAATTTTTAAACCGGTGTAAAAGGGGACGATGTATAAATGATATATATATATATATATATATATATATATATATATATATATATATATATATATATATATATATATATATATATATATATATATATATATATATATATATATATATATATATATATATATATATATATATATATATATATATATATATATATATATATATATATATATATATATATATATATATATATATATATATATATATATATATAATATATATATATATATATATATATATATATATATATATATATATATATATATATATATATATATATTATATATATATATATATATATATATATATATATATATATATATATATTATATATATATATATATATATATATATATATATATATATATATATATATATATATATATATATATATATATATATATATATATATATATATATATATATATATATATATATATATATATATATATATATATATATATATATATATATATATATATATATATATATATATATATATATATATATATATATATATATATATATATATATATATATATATATATATATATATATATATATATATATATATATATATATATATATATATATATATATATATATATATATATATATATATATATATATATTAACAAGTTTTACATTTATGAATATGTATTTTCATAAATGTAGAATTTGTTTTACTTCTGTGAATATTTCACGGGTTGCAGCTAGTGATTATAAAAACAACATGAAATTAGATGAATATTTCTATTCCATTTGAAGTTATTTTAAAACCTTCTATTTTTTATCATTGGAAGCTTTCAAACGTTTTATAATGGTTGAAATAAAAGAAACATTAGAAACAAGGTGATTTAAAAGATTTTTTTGTTTTAATTTTATTTCACAAGTAAAATTTTATACATATGTATGAAAAAAAATTCTACAATACACGTAGGTGTTACACGCAAACAAATATAAATATTTTAAAAAAATTAATTATATTAAATTACATCGTAATATTTTGTACATAAGATTAAACATTAAATAACAACATAAATAATAATTTAAACAAAATAAACTCAAAGTCCATACACGTATTGTACAACATTGTAATATTGTGTACATAACAAGACACATTAAATAACAATATAAATAATTTATGAATTAAAACAAATGAAACACAAATTTATGAAATAAACCAAATTAAATACGTATTGCACAACATTGTAATATTGTGTACATAACAAGACACATTAAATAACAATATAAATAGTTCACGAATTTAAACAAATGTAACACAAAGTACAAACACGTATTACAAAACATTGTAATATTGTTTACATAACAAGACACATTGAATAGCACCATAAATAGTTCACGAATTAAAACAAATGGACCACAAAATACAAACACGTATTGCACAACATTGTAATATTGTGTACATAACAAGAAATATTAAATAACAATATAAATAATTCATGAATTTATTTATTTTTTAGGCTTAGCCCAATTTGAAAAATACAAGACATTAAAAAAGAAGAAAAATTACAATACATAGAATTTTTTTTTAAATTAAATAAAATAAAAAATAATAAAAAATAAAAACAAATGAAACACAAAGTCCATGACGTATTGCACAACATTGTAATAGTTCGTACATAACAAGATATTAATTGCATTATAATATTTTGTACATAACAAGAAACATTAATCAACAATATAAATAATTTATTTATTAAAACAAATTAAACATAAAGTCCATTCACGTATTGCACAATTTTATCGAAATGTATAAAAATATTCAAATTTAAATAATTACAAATTTATGAAAATTAAAAAAAAATCTACTAAGAATATACAAAAAATTACATGTTAATGAAATGGGAAATAATTATGAAATATTAATAAAAGTAAAAAAAAATGATCCCAGTCTGGTAACAGGTTAACTTTTAATAATATTCGCCCGAGATAGACAAGTATTGTTACCTTTTCACTTGTAGAGTAGATTGTCTAAACACGCGATGACGGACCGAAAGTTTTGTTTCTACGCAAGAGGTTTGAAACCCAAAAGCTCGATTAATGGGGCTGAAAACAATATTCTAAACTATGTTCTACTACCATATATGTCCAAATCACAAATCAAGTTATTTTTCAGAGTTAACTTATGAAATAATGAATTAAGACAAATAAATCCAATTGGAAGGTTATACTTATCAAAAAATATTTATTTATACGAGTATTTGAAAAAAAATATTTTTTTTTTAAGTATAAAACACAATTAAAAATAATAAAACATTTTACAACAGCTTTTAAACCTTCTTAATGATCGAATGGACTCTCACCTCCAATATCGCCTCAGAACAAGTTTTGATGACGAATTGACTAACCAAAATGTGTTTATTTGAAGCGAATTCATTTAATAATTTGATCTCCAGACTGGCATCGAATAGCTTTGATGGGAATTATAAATTATCTTAACTATTTGAAAAATTATTAGCTATTTTATTAGTTTTAATCAAACTTTGAGCCTGGTGTTTGTTAAATTAGAAACTAATATATGTTATGTATGTGTTTTTTTACTGTTTTCCCGCAACTTCTAAAATGGGCAATCGTTTCTCGGGAATATAGTTGAAATATTCAAAAGTTACTGTATTTCTCAGTACTTTTGAAATTTATTGGGGCATACTTTATCCCGACCACCATTTTCGGCGGAAAATCCACCTCACACTTAAAAAAAATCGGGGCTGGCGACAGTTTTTTACCGTTTTCTTGAAAAGTTTCAAAGAAGTGTTGTGGATTATTTTGTTACTTCACCTAAATTATATTTTAAGGAAACCATGATACTTTAAAATAGATAATAATAACCTACTTTGCTATTACACTAATAGTTTCTTAGTTAGTTTATTTCTCCTATGTTGAAGCTTTCTTTCGGCAAAATAATGTCGGATGTGTTCGAATATTTTCACGACTGTTTTCCACAAATTTAAAATGTTGAAAGAGTTTCTGCCGTGTTGAGTTGGCTCAAATCATTCAAATATTTAACATGCTTTTTTGACATCGTCCTCATGATGAAGACTGTGATGGCTTTGAAATGTGTGTCACCATAAGCAAACTGTACACACCAACAACTTCGAAAAGCTTTTGAAATCAGTAGACAAATATATTTTTGTAAATAAAAAAAGGTTTAGGTCTAACCGATATCATGATTTATTAAGTATGTGTGATCTATTGATCCAAAGAAATACATACATATATGTTATATCAATTAAGAATAATCTTTTTAAGGTTAATAAATTTTTTATTACTGTTTTGTTTGTATATTTCTTTATCTTTTCTATAAATCTATCATTTCTCACAATGATTTAAATGATGTGTCTAAAATTATAGCACTTTTCTTGAAAAGTATTCCACTATGAATTTCCACAAAGTCGAAATATTTAATAGATTATGAGAATTTTATTTAAACTGATATATATTTGAATTTTCAAAGTAATAATTTGAGATCCTTTATCTTTTGTCAGTTCGATTCCTCTGAAATATGTTTTCAAAATGTTTTGATCTCTCGTTATCGAAGTATTGGGTCCTTACATGTGAAATTGGCGTTTTGTTTGGGAGGAACATAAAGTTGATTTTTTTTTAATATAATATATTTATTTAATCAAAGTATGTACCATTGCTATCTATGCACTTTTGCCATCTCATAGGTAGTTCATCGATCCCTTTACTAAAAAAACCATTCGGACGGGAATCAATAAAATCTTTGAAGTCTGTTTGGACTGCCCCATCGGAGTTGAATTTTTTCCCTTGCAAGAAGTTATCCAAATTTCGAAAATAAATAGTAATCTGTTGGGGCAAGGTCCGGAGAGTACGGTGGATGTCTTAGACATTCCAATTTAAGCTCTTCTAATTTGGTAGCCGTCTGTTGTGCAGTGTGTGGTCTAGCGTTATCATGAAGCAGCAGTGGCCTAGAGCGATTAACCAGCCTCGGTTGTTTAGCAGCTAGCTTTTCCATCATGGTTTGCAGTTGCTGACAATAAACATCTGCCGTAATCGTCTGGCCAGATTTAAGAAAGCTGTAGTGAACGACACCAGCACTAGTCCACCAAACGCTCACAAGTAACTTTTTTGGAGTCAATTTTCGCTTGGGGCATGGTTTGGCTGGTTCGGCAGGGTTCAGCCATTGCGATGAGCGCTTCCGATTATCATACAGGATCCACTTTTCATCACAGGTAATGATTCGATTCAAAAATCCCTTCATTATTGTGCCGGTTGAGTAATGCAACGCAGCAGTCAACGCGCGTTTGTTGATTTGCTTCACTCAATTCGTGAGGTACCCACCTTTCAAGCTTTTTCACCTTCCCAATTTGCTTCAAGTGGATTAAAACAGTTTTATCACTAACACCGCAGCCTGCAGCTAACTCGGACGTGGTTTGCGATGGATCCGCTTCCACAATAGCCTTCAGTTCTTCATTATCAACTTTGGTCTCCGGCCGTCCACGGGGCTTGTTCTGCAGGTCGAAATTTCCAGAACGAAAACGTTGGAACCAAAAACGCACTGTGTTTTCTTTTGCGGCACCGTCGCCATACACATCATTAATCCTTCGAGCCGTTTCTGCAGCACTGGTGCCACGGTGGAACTCGTACTCGTAAATAACGCGATATTTCAAGTTTTCCATTTTGTAAACTAAGTGACGTAAAGAAAAAAAACAACTGAGGAAAAAACAAATGAATTATAATTTTCGAAACACAAATACTTGAGTAAATAGCTGTATAAATTTGAATTTGAAATTCCTAACCAAAGAGAAGATATTTGAGATCAAAGTTGCCAGTACGGCAAAACGCCGGTTTCGTATGTGGGGACCTAATATTTTTTAGTTTAACAGTTGCCTTGCATTGTGATAGTTAATCGTGTCATATATATTTTTCTTAGACCGTTCATATCAAGTATCTCAAACACCTTGCTTTGTTACATATAATAAAGTTATTAAAAAAAAGAAATTATTTCACAGTTCAACTTAACTTTAAATCTGTATTTGACTGTTAATCATTAGTCCCTCATTTCCTTTTGGGTCACACATATTACTTGTATATTATCTAAGCTCAACTAATTGACTTCTGATATCCAAACAGGCAAGTCAGCATCCAGTTCTGTGATCCAATCTAAATTGGCTGAGAGCTGATACTATCGGACACTTCTCAAGTTTCAAGCAATGATTATATCTAGGAATAACGATTTAATACTTGACCTCTTTACAACTTGGCACTTGTTTCTGGCCTAGGATGAGGAATATAGTTATTGATTTCTGTTAATGAAATCAAACAATTTGATACATTGAAGATAATGTAAAGCTTCATAGACAATTCGATAAGGCACATGTCTTCTGCTCGGTAGTTAAAATTTTATATACTGGTGTTGCCAAAAAAAATCAAGCCTTACTAAGAGTTCGCCAGCAAGATTTTTTGTTCTTTCGAAATACGGTAGTAAAAATAAATTATTACAGGGTTAGACTTAACACTAGTTACAGTCTAAGCAGTAGGTCATCAGTCTCTCGGAAGCACAAGCTCCATGAGGATGAAGCTCGATTGACGCTTTGAAACTAGTCAAGCATAAAAAGCTCGCCTGGCAGCAAGAATCAAGAAGGTTTAGTACGTGTATGAAAGAAAAATATATTATTTCTTTCGAACAAATTTGCGTCATTGTATTGGAAACATTGTGTCATTTTGTGCGAGTACTAAATAAATGTAAAGATAAGCTTTTAACCGAGGGTTGTCTCGGAGTCTCCTGGTTATGATCGAACAAAGTGCATTGAAGCTTTTTCGGAAGCTGCAAGATGAAATACTCTGCAATACATAGTATTTCTATCGATATCTACCTTGAATATTAATACGTAATTTGCCTACTCCAATTGTTTAAAATAAAAATTATGACTCGAACTAAATTGATAAGATACTGTCACATTATAATAAAGAAGAGAAAAAGGAAAATTTTATGCAGCACCATTGAGAGAGCAAACTCTCCTCAAGGGCACTCTTACTCGGAACTCGAATCCAAAATTATTAAACAAGTCACGTCTGGCAGCTATATCAGTGCCCGACCAAATCACGTATAACACTTTCTTTATATACAATACAATATTGTGGGATTATTGCCAAGTTGCGATTTCCTCCAATCGACTGGAAATTTTCTATGAATCCTAAAGGGAAAACCAGACGAAAGTATTTTTTTCTGGATTCTAACAGGAATTGAACCCACACCATCTGGGTCGAAAGACAGATATCTTTCTAACCATACCATGGAGGTCGTCAAGTAGGTGAGATTCAACTGGTATGTCAATCATAGATAATAAGTTTCTATTCTACTAGACCATTGGAATAAGTAATACTCGTAAAGTAACTTATTTGTGATATCTGAAAAAACTGTTAAGTGTCACTTAGTTATTACAATTGTAGAATCTACAATATAAAAAACTGTTAAGTGTCACTTAGTTATTTCAATTGCAGAATCTTCAATTTAAAAAAACTGTTAAGTGTCACTTAGTTATTTCAATTGTAGAATCTACAATATAAAAAAACAGTTGACGTACTCCACGTGAATTAAAGTTTATAAACTCTACAACACCATCCACTGATGCTCTAAATTCTGACTGATATGTCCGGACAGATGTCTCAAGCGTTAGTAGTATGATATATAGAGCTGAAAGACAAAAATAACCTAAAACGAAGAATACTAACAGCTCCTGCTTCAAATAATAATAATAAAAGAACATTTTCTATAGAACCGTTTCCAGATTGAACTTTCCTCAAAGACTCCCTAAATCTGGAATCAAACCCACCATCAATGAAAAAGAATTACAAAACATAGTAAGGTAAGTGAAAAGATAGAAAGTGGTGGCTAGTCATAAGATTTGACACATTCCCGCATCTTTGAAGTTGCCAAGAAAACAACAGAAAAATTACCAAGGGGAGACGAACTGAAAAACAAAAAAATCTTACGAAATTTTATGAATTATGATACAACTTTGGGAGCTATGTCCTTAAGGGAGAGATGATGATAAATTTGTTGATAAATAAAACTCGTTTTAGATCGCAATGCGAAAAGAGACATTTTATTAGTAGACGTAGGTATTTATACTATTCTTGAATGTGTGCGGGAATGCGAGCAAGATATCCCGCCGTCTCGTTTCTGCATTCACAATACGCTGCGTGTGGCGTGTAGGTGACAATTTATTTTGGGATTTGGCGCGACAGATGTGCTGCTTTCTCGCTCTAGCATGGAATGCGCTCTGCGTATGACAATGAGTTGAATGACCGGCGTGTGGACCTTGTACTCGTTTGTTTTGAATTGTCAAGATATGCAAAGGTCGCTTTCGCCGGTCATTGACCGAGCATATGGACGCCACACAACCTTGCAAAAAGTGTTTTCTAAAGCTTTATACACCATCTATATATGTTAGATATGTGGAAGGTTTCGATTCTGCAAAGCAACTTGCATCTCGTTCTACAAGTGAGCCTATGTGTTTTCTATATCTTAAGATCTATCCATAAAATTCTTAAAAAATCCAACTTTTGTTCTATTTAAGCGTTATTCCACTAAAAACAAATCTGAGTTCTTTACCTTTATAAAATAAGTCTTCGACAATTACGTAAGTCTGCTTGGTGAAGTTTGGTAATATTTTGTGGTAAACATACATATATTGAACTTAAATATACATATAATTATTAAATAATTTTAAAACAATGACTGTAATTTATTATTACTACTGATTTTTGTATCTTCATGTTAGTTTAAGATAAAGTTTTGTATATTTTGTCAATAATTTTAGGTACGTGTATAACCTGTCACATGTTCATTTGTGTATAAAGACACTGCTGTGTCGTTAATTAAATAAATAAAATACTTAGTCAGACCATACCACGCAATGAGACCAAAAATGGCAAGAGTCAGAATAATAATTTTGGTAGGTAGTTGAGTTTTCCTTTCGTATCCTTAGTACACGTGACCAGTAAGACATAAATTACTCACATCAGAATTCCCTTTAAGTTTCGATTCATGTCACGCATTATCTCAACGCCCAGACCGCAACAGAAAGTTTAATACTGAAGACATCAGATTTATCCCCTTGCTACCACCCTGTGGAGCACCGAATCTTAAACTTTTCAAAGCGCAACTCAAATTGGATTTTTGTAATTATTTAAATTACTTACGTTTAATTTTCCAATACTACTTTTGTTAACATTTTAAAAGTGCTATAATTGAAATTAAATATGTATCTGTTTACAATGGTACATGGCTGCATGGTAACGAGCTGAAATTTATTGCAGAAGATCGCCGGTTTGAACCCCGCGTTATGCTACTGCTAAATGACACAGACATTTTATTCAGTTGTACTATATATTGTGGTGCAGAGAATTTTCAAAAGAAAGCCGGGTATACTAAATTGTATTTACACTAGTATAAATAACGAATAGCGCTTTATCAGTTAGTGATGAAATTGCCAGCCGCACGCATGTGCACTACTCTCCCGGCACACGCACTTCGGATATGTATTATACGGATATCTATGACTTCGATGATACACATTATTTAAAATAAAATAAAATTATTTTCTAAGATATTTGTTTAGATTATGAAAATGTAATGATATTTATAAAATATATTTTTGAATGAAACGTTATAATATCTAATGTCGAGCAACTAGTGAGATTGATTAAGATAACGTAAAATAATATCCAAATATAATATTTAAAAAAGTGTTTTTTTTATTTATTTGACCACTTGTCAATATGACAGCATATTTTGATAATTAAGGCTTCATTATAAAAATACTATCGGTTTATGTACTTGATCGATTAAGAATTACATATGATGGCCTACTCCAAAAAAATGGCATTTATCAATTTTGTTCGTTAGCAGGACGTCAACAATGTATTAGTGTTAATTTATCATTCGAGATTTCTCTTCTTCAAATCAACTCCATCCATTTATTTTTTCTAGTGACAAGTCGTTTACAAGGTGCTTCGTATCTCGATCAATTAAGAAACACGTAGATCTATATCTCTGACGAATTAAGAATCAAAAATGATATAAGAAATCACCGACAGGTTTATGTTGTGTCACTTTTAAATACAAAAACACCTGAAAATGTCCAGCCATCTCTCGATATCCCAATGCGTTGGATTGACCAAATAACAGACGCAACTAGACTACCCTTAACAACTGCCCTTCAAACCACGGAGTGCAGGAATGGATGGAGAGGAATCGTCGGAGGCTATCACGGGAGTCATGATGCTCAGTCATGAGCTATACGAGAGGATGGAGATAGCTCCTATTTTCAAATCCTTTCCCATCTGCCTTCTTTTACTCAGTTTTTGGTGACATTTGAAAATATTTTGTATAACTGCTGTATTTCATCTGTATTTCAATTTATTAACGAAGTTTTTTTTTTATAAATAGTGTTTTTACTTTTCATCCAGCAATTACCACTAATCAGTATAGCGACCATGCGTGCGGTCACTGAACCCATTGAGGCGACCCTTGGCTGCCCGGTCATCGAACTCGCATTGTAAGGAATGCGAGACAAGCACCGGGCGACCTTCGCCCGCTCGGTTATTGAACTCACTATTAGCGGAGAACGAGACAGCGACATATCTTCCGCGCTGTCCTACAAAACAACGAATACCCTACGTGATGACAATAAATATATTGTGAGGCGGAGACGAGACAGCGACATGTCTCTTGCTCCGTCTCGCGCACATTCCAAATATTATAAATACCGACGTTTATCAATAAAATACCTCTTTGCATATTCCGATTTCAACGAGTTTTATTAAACCAACAATCATCCTCATCATCTCTCATTTAAGGAACAACCGTTCCTAAATCAGCATAACTATTTTTTTATTGATTAGACGACAATGCCGTATAACAATTACAGTACATTTTTTAATAAACTGTCTTAATAAATAAATAATAAAAAAACAAGTATTCGCACTGTTCTTGCAATTATCGTCTATTTAAAGTGTCAACCATTAGTTAAGCTACAATTGTAGATCTTGACTGAAAGATTGGGAATCGCTGATTCTGAGGGTAGGACGGTACCGGATGGTGTGGTAGAGAGGGCGGACAGCCGTTACAATACAATTAATTGGATTTTTAAATTGGAGCTTCATAATGTGTATTCACCCGGGAGAATTGTTTTGCACTTAATTGGAACCCAATCTCGATTGAAATTTCAAATTGCTTCACTCCAAAAACTAAATTAAATTATGATAATTTTTTATCGGTTTATTTTAATTTATCGCCGATTTACTCGTAATTTACCTACTGTAAAATATAAATTTAAAATAAAGCCTTGAACAAGTTTTGGTTCATTTAATTTTTTTTAATATTTTAAAATCAAATCATAATTGTTCCGACGAAAGATTTTGTTTTATCTAAATATATTAGGTTGTCCGGACGAAAATGAAGTATTTTGCATGATCATTTTTGACCGTCAGTTATGTTCCAGTCTCTTTGGTCCTACAAGACGTATTTTGTGTTCCGTTCATCAATAACATCTGGAAAACGTTATTTTAGTCATTTTTTTCGAACGTGGGTTAAGATGGAGGGTAATACCTGAAAAAAAATTGTATGAAATTGCATGTTGTACGAATATTGTCGATTATTATCTGAAATGGCTAGATTTAAAATTACTTGGCAAAAAATCATCAAAATATGTGGCCATGAAGTGTCAAATAAATTATTTACTCTTATTAACAAAATGTTGTATTAACAAGTGAAGCAATTCTAGTTGCTCATAATATAACATTAGTCCCAACACAAGGCTATGCAAGCAAAACTTGCATTTGGTAAAAAAGTTTTAAAGTAAAATATAGTGGAAAGTGAGGGCTTTGCGTAGAATGCGTGGAAAAACTATTGTTTGCCAAATAAGAAATGTGAAGACCAGGAAAGATTGCGGATTAAAAGAAAATGCAGTCCTTAAGATAAATGAAAGAACTTTGGGATGGTTTGGCCGCGTAGTAAGGATTGATAATGAAAGATTAACCAAAGTAATCTATAGTAGCTATATAAAAGGAACAAGAATTTTTTAAACTAGAATAACTTGACACAGTCAAACGAATCAGATTCGGAAAGAGACAAGAGTAAAAAGCATTTTTAATAAGAGTGCATGCATGACGAGTTGTATATATATACGACAGAAGTGATAGACGTGTGCCAGGGTCGAACTGGGTAGAGATTGTTCTCTTTACTTACTCCAATAAGTACATGGTATGATAGTAATGATGATAAACAATTCAACAAATCATTGCAACATATTCGAACGGAAAATTTATTAATTTTTAACCTTTTTATACATAACATATTAAGGATGAGTTGAAAGAAACTGCACAATGTCCATGTTCATTGCCCAATATGTGCAATAACATTGTATGAAATAATGGGTTAATTTAACTTCCGCCAGAAATAATTTACCATACCGAATAAAATGAAGAATATTTCATACATTGCATTTATATTTGTAATTTACCATACCGAATAAAATGAAGAACATTTCATACACGACGAAAACATCTCAAGTAATGGTGATAGAAAAGTACGAAAGGAAAAAAAAAGGCGATATAAGGGGGAATAATGAATTATTGGAGGAAGTTAAGGACTTTTGCTATTTAGGTAGTATTTTCAGTAGTATTCTCAGATGATGGAAGAGTAAGAGGGATATCTAATGGCATGTAGCGATAGGAAGCAAAGTCAATGGGGCACTAAAACATGCATGACGAGTTGTATATATATACGACAGAAGTGATAGACGTGTGCCAGGATCGAACTGGGTAGAGATTCTTCTCTGTACTTACTCCAATAAGTACTCGTACATGGTATGATAGTGATGATGATGAACAATTCAACAAATCATTGCAACATATTCGAACGAAAAATCAATTAATTTTTAACTGTTTTATACATAACATATTAAGGATGAGTTGAAAGAAACTGCACAATGTCCATGTTCATTGCCCAATAATTTAACTTCCGCCAGAAATAATTTACCATACCGAATAAAATGAAGAATATTTCATACATTGCATTTATATTTGTAATTTACCATACCTAATAAAATGAAGAATATTTCATACACGACGAAAACATCTCAAGTAATGGTGATAGAAAAGTACGAAAGGAAAAAAAAAGGCGATATAAGGGGGAATAATGAATTATTGGAGGAAGTTAAGGACTTTTGCTATTTAGGTAGTATTTTCAGTAGTATTCTCAGATGATGGAAAAGTAAGAGGGATATCTAATGGCATGTAGCGATAGGAAGCAAAGTCAATGGGGCACTAAAACATATATATTTGAACCGAAGAGTATCAAAATCTACTGATGATAGTCCACAATAGTATATACTCGTAATTAGCATATTAAGTGTATTGAAGTGAAATGTGGTCGTGAGAAAAGACTGAGAGGAGCCGAATAAATGCTGTAGATACGCGTGCTTCAAGACAAATACGTGGAGTGACAATGTATGACAGAATAAGGAATAAGTGATAAGGGATGAATGTAAGCTTTAAGCTGATGTGTTGAGTAAGATGAATAAGGGTACGAATGAATGAAGAAAAACTAACAAAACAAATGCGCTTTGTAAGTATGAGGATAACGCGCGAGCATAAAAAGATCAAGAAAAGCATGGCTAGATCAAGGGAATGATATTTTGAAAGAAGGACATTTAAAAAATCAGAGAAATCGTACGAGCTGTAAAGAAGGTCTATGAATGTAGAGATAGTTTTGCTCACTACTTTCAAAGACCTGTGATTGGAAGGTGTCTGAGAGGAAGATCAAGGAAATAATTATTGGATCATGAGAATGATATTCAGAAGTAAAGGAATGCAGAAAGTCACGGAAATCGTAAAAGTTGTATGGACGTGGAAGAGGCTAAGGATGTGTGTCGAGATAGGAAAGACTGGCGTTCTACCTTACCTACTTGCTCCGACAGGGAGATGGCATGATGGTATGTATGTACTAGTATTTTTCATATTAATTTAAGTATAATCGTAACTTACAGAGAAACTTTTCAGATAAATAACATATCAGTCAGATCTCAATATCAGTCACATTAGTCAAATCTCAATATTAGTCAGATCTCAGATAAATATCAATAAGACGCTTGACTTGACTCCAAGAAATTCAGGTTTTACGATGTCCAAAAAAATATAAAAATTACCCCAATATGATAAGAGTTCATCCGGTAACAATACTTGCTCGTGCCGAATTAATGGGCTAGTAGTATGGCCGATTCATGTGCGGTAATGTATCCAAAACGCGTAATGATGAACCGCGATTTACGTGTCTACTCCAGCGGTTCTTAATCTGATGAGTTGATTTTTGGGACCTAAAATAATTTTGTCCCCATGCTTTTCAATATGTCTAAATCACCAATTACCCTACAAAAAAAAACAAAGATGAGTGGGAAAGGATCTGCACAATGTTCATATTGATCACTCAATGTGAGTACAGTTTTACAATGTAAGTAGAGGATTAAGGTTTTTTTTTAAATACTTTACTCTAAGGGACATATCGTGAGCTCAATACTATAACTAGGTAACTCAAAATTCTCTATTCTGAGAAAATGGCGTTCTTAGTTTCGAGGTCCTTTTGTCTGGTAACTCCTCTTTAATGATAAGGTATCGCGGTAATATGTTTTTATGAAACTAATAAAGCAGATTTCAATAGATCGTAAGATGTAAATGACATGAACTTCAGATATCTACTTTAAGCATTATTTTGTTTCCACGTTTACGACTTACCTAATTATGAAAATGCTAAATAACTCAGTTGATAAATAATATTTTAAAATACCTATTTATAGCATTGGACAGCCCCTTCGATGAGCAATCCATTGATGTAAATAACTAAAAACCGCCAAATTTCGAGTTATCTAGTTTTAGTATTGAGCCCACGATGTCGAAGAAACCTAACCTAACCTAACCTAGCCTAACCTAACCTAACCTAACCTAACCTATTTATAGCATTGGACAGCCCCTTCGATGAGCAATCCATTGATGTAAATAACTAAAAACCGCCAAATTTCGAGTTATCTAGTTTTAGTATTGAGCCCACGATGTCGAAGAAACCTAACCTAACCTAACCTAGCCTAACCTAACCTAACCTAACCTAACCTATTTATAGCATTGGACAGCCCCTTCGATGAGCAATCCATTGATGTAAATAACTAAAAACCGCCAAATTTCGAGTTATCTAGTTTTAGTATTGAGCCCACGATGTCGAAGAAACCTAACCTAACCTAACCTAGCCTAACCTAACCTAACCTAACCTAACCTATTTATAGCATTGGACAGCCCCTTCGATGAGCAATCCATTGATGTAAATAACTAAAAACCGCCAAATTTCGAGTTATCTAGTTTTAGTATTGAGCCCACGATGTCGAAGAAACCTAACCTAACCTAACCTAGCCTAACCTAACCTAACCTAACCTAACCTAACCTAACCTATTTATAGCATTGGAAAGCCCCTTCGATGAGCAATCCATTGATGTAAATAACTAAAAAAACGCCAAATTTCGAATTATCTAGTTTTAGTATTAATCCCACGATATCGAACAAACCTAACCTAACTTAACCTAGTCTAACCTAACCTAACCTAGCCTAACCTAACCTAACCTAACCTAACCTAACCTAACCTAACCTATTTATAGCATTGGAAAGCCCCTTCGATGAGCAATCCATTGATGTAAATAACTAAAAACCGCCAAATTTCGAGTTATCTAGTTTTAGTATTGAGCCCACGATATCGAAGAAAGATTAACATATTCACATTTTACTCGACCAAATTTGTCAAATATTCATTTTAGTTTAGACGTTAGATCACCTAATCTCAATACTTAAAAAAAACTTGAGATTTGTCAGCCGAAGCATTAAAAATTATTCAAATCTCGAATATTCAAATCAAAAAAATTCTCTCCGTTTACGGTAAAAAGGACGCAGCATAAATTTTATATATTCATCCATTTGAACTTATAATTTTTTGAAAGACTGAATAAATTTATTTGAAAATAATCTGCGTGAAGTTTTCAAAAGGCCTCACTTTATACCATTTCCAAAATTGATTTGAGATTTCCATTAATCGTTATAACGAAAACGTTTAATTTAACTTCAAATAAATTTCCAACTTATTTCACCATTCAAACCTTTCAAGTTTGCAAACTTTCAAAGTCATTCAGCCATGAATATGTTCAACTAACATAAAACTTGGGTTTTGAGAAAATTCAAGAAACTGATTTTGTCAGATTGCCGTCTCGTTAGGACGAGAACCATCGTGGTCTATGTCCAATTTTTATTATTATATTTTAAAGTATTAGTTAAGATTAATTTATTTAATCTTTCACTTTTTATATATTTTTTTTAAATAAATCTATCCGTTGTTTAACTACAATAGCTATAAAAACTACATGGTATACATTATATTTAACTTGCATGCTAAGTTCTAATGTATTTTATAAGTTCTAATCATATAAGTTCTAATAGTTTTTGTATTTATAATATGACCTCATAATTATATAATATCATATTACAAATACGTCATATTATAAGACAACCTCCGTGGCCTGGTGGTAAGACACTTGTCTGCCGATCCGGAGGTTGCGGGTTCGATCCCCGCTGGAACCCAGATTTTTTTAAATAGGATTCCAGTCTGGTTAACACTTAGGGCCTATAAAAACATATTTCTGGTTGGTTGGAAGAGATTACCACATGGTAATAAACTCGCCAGTTTTAAAAAAAAATACAAAAATTTTTTAGACAAGTGGATTTACATATATTATTTAACAGCAGAGATAACTAACATTTATTTAATATGTTTTTTTTTCCATTTGCTTAAATATGTTTTTAATTTTTTAAACACACAGAGAACGAAATATCCAGCTACTTTCGACTTTTTAAATACTTATTGGCAATTTGTCAAAAAATTTGAAACCTTTGTCGTATAAATTATTTTGACTTGTCATTTTGGTTTTTGACTAAAAAAATAATCGCGCATATCGATGATATCCAGATTATTATTTCTAAAAATGTTCAAGTTTTTCTATCATTATTTATGTCGGTGACTATGGTTAGCATTCACGCTTAGTAAGCGGGCGCCCAAGTTCAATTCCTGGCGAATGACATTCCGTTAAGTGAATTAATTATTTTCTGCAGCTTATATCTTGCGAATCATAAATTCTTAGATCGTCATTAAAAAACAACACAAAAATGGTTATACATAAACTCAGCCTAGTGAAAAATAACAGCAGATTAACTTTGACGGTCTTGGAATATTGATCACAAAAATTTGCCATCGAAACTTTGAGTTTGATCTGTCAAAATGATGTGTCTGCTACCGTGCTACAGCTTGCACACTTTAAACCAATACACGTACTTTTGTCTTCCATTCACAAAATGGCTGACAATAATACTCCATCACAAGAGACCTTCAAAATCCTTGACCAAAGTGCTAATGCCAGGAATACAGAATATTTTTTATCCTTTCTAACTTTCTTCCTTAGTAACCTGTCAATTTATAACAAATTAAATTAATTAAGTAAAAAAGATTCAAACTAAGTTAATACATATTTTGAAAGATTCAAAGGTTATACTTTTCTTTGACCTTTTCAAATAATAAATATTACTGTCGTCTGATTGGTTGAAAGATATTTCCACATGATAAATGGTAAAAACCTCCTTTATAAGAACACCAGATTAATATCCATGCAGAGCGAATCCTCACTTATTTTTTTTTAATTATTTGTAACAGGAATAAGATATGACGCGAGTTCGATTATCTTTGGTACACATTTTGTTAAATGATTTGTGTCTGATTTTACATAAAGGTTTCTTTAACGTGATTCTGGTTAATTCAAAATGATTGTGACATTGCAATGTTATAATAAAATAACTATAGGTACACATACACTTAGGTGATGATTTTGGCCTGATTTATTTTATTTTGAGTTTCCTCCTTTTGCTAACTTTGGTCTTAATTGAGAAAGAAGAGGCAGATCATTTGTTGATTTGCTGTGTTTTCTTTAAAAAAATATCGGTTTGCAAACACTCAAGTTTATGGTATATGTAAGTGTTTTGAATAATTTGAGAGTTAAAGCTTCGAAGATTTTAACACAAAGTAAATAATTGCCAAAAGTCATAAAATAATGTATACGTTGGTTATTTTTTTTCGAAATAAGAAAAAGTTTTAATGAAGTTGAGAGCATTCAATGTTCTTTCTTTTTTTTATGAATTTTATATGAAAACGATAAGTTTAAATATTGTTGAAGTGAAAAAATATACAAATATAAGTTCTCGGATATAAAATAATATAAATTAATTACGTTTAATACTATTTTCAAACTAAACAAGGATTTCCGAAAGGTTGTATGTACAAAACGGAAGTGCATAACTATAGGTTTAATATTTAATAAATGAAAATAAGTAAAATGGACATGGAATGAATTGTCTCTTAGTCTACAATTTATCAGGATTTCACATCGTCCCGAAAATCCATAATATTATATTTTCGTTTGAAATTTTCGTAATTCCTTCTTATCAGAAGTTCCTATGGGATTTGAAGTTGATTCGATATAATGAAACCGAAGTTCATTTGATATAACAATGTTATATTTTAAAGTATAAATCAAATCTTCTCGCGTAAGGAAAATAATCACGCATTTAAATCGCTCGGGATTACTACAGGAATATTTCACCTTTTTAATTAATTCAGAAAAAAAATAAAGTTAAAAAAAGAAACATAACAATATCAATTAACTTTACTCATTAGATTTTTAGGTAGTTAGTTTTTTACTCATTCGATTTGATAAAAATATCAATTATCCAACTGTTTTTTCCCCTAACTTTGTTATTAGTTTATCACAAAAAGTGATGGGAATACACCATATAATGAGGAACAAATGAACAACTATTTTATTAGATATAATTAAAAAAAAAAATTTTCACAAAAGCTGAATTTTATTTTAATTTTTATAATGAAGTCAAAAAGTCCTAACAATGTACGACATCTGTGGCCTGATTAGTATTACGCATATCTTCCAACCTGGAAGTTCTTAGTATGTTTCCCGTTGAACCCAGATTTAAAAAAAATGGATTTGTATCTGATTTTCTGTTTACCACCTTTCTTAATGGTTGGAATATTTTGCTACATGGCAATTAACCAGTTAGGTCATACTTTATATAATAAAGCTGTTTAGCCCTTTAACGGGCATAAGCAGAAATCGGTCGCATATGCGACCACCCTTATGGTTATACTTATAAGAATTCATTTTCTTAATGAAACGTTTTTTAGTAACACAAATGTCAAATTGGTAAATGTAGTGAACAGGCAGAGGTCTTATTAAAGACGGATCGTCGTGAAGTTAGCTGCATGTTCAGTAGCAACGATCTAAACATCCGGTCAATTTATTATCAAATATGTGAATAAGTATTATAAGTAAATCCCCATTCAGTATATCTCATATACGAATCTTATTTCCTAATACAATCTAAACTTAGGTATTTACCTAAACATTCATTGGTCACTTTTGCGGCCCCTGACATGACCCCTGAAATGGTCACAGGTCTCATATGCGACCGCCTCATTTAAAAAAAAAATTAAAATACATTTTCGAAGAAATAAAGTTGATTTGATACACATAATAATGATTTATTCAACAAAAAACTAATACCTCAAAAATAAAAACTTGCTTCTTGTCAAGCATAGTGATGAGCTAAATAATGTATTGATCAACAGGATCGTGTTTTTTATGTTTCAACAAAAAAAATCATAGCAAAAAATAAGAAACATTACAATATTTTTTTCTAATACTAATAACTATGAATAATCAAATCTCAAATATCCACTTAACCACCCATTTGCGCTTATTAAGAATGTGACGTCACAACTCTCGACGAAATTTTAATAGTCGGTATTGTTCATACAACCAACCACACACGTACGCACAACTCCTTCATTGTCAGTTATGGTTTTTTTTCATTTGGCTCCCGTTTTCCATTACTTAAAAGAGTTCATCATAAGTTCAGTGTAGTAATTTAAATATATTTGTATAACCTTTTCTAATGCAGATTAGATGAGAAAAAAATGGTGGAACACAGTGAAAATATTTATCAACAAAAAAATTGGATTTGCATAAAAAAGCGTCATCTGTGATAAATACATTTATTTATTAAAACAGTCCCTTAATTTTTTTAAATTAAAACCTCATTGTAAAACACTAACGGGTGTATTGGTAGGTGGTAATCTCTCCCAAGCAACCAGTAAAACGCAAATAAAGAAAATGGTCGCAAAAATGTAAAAATCATTATTCACTTGTCCTAAATTCATAAACAAAGGAAGGAAAGGTAGAGAGGAAAGGAAAAGCGGGAATGAAATACGTTTCATTACTGACTAGAAATTATGACTTTTTTTAGTCTTTTTTTAAACATGCCAGTGATGGAGTGAGTCAAATGTTATTTGGTAATTGGTTCCAGAGTCTTACAGCATGGACAGTAAAGGTCGACGTAAAAAAAGAGTTGTGAACTGGGAAAGTTAATTAATAATCTCCACTTGAACGAAGTGCATGTTCATGATCAAAAACACGCTGAATAATCTCTGTAAGATAAGAGGGAGCAATGGAATAATTAAGGATACTATACAATAGTGACAATATGTGCATTTTGCGTATATTTCTTATGTTCAAAGTTCAGTTCCTTCCTGGTATAGTTCAGTTCCTTCCTGGTATACTTCAGTTCCTTCCGGGTATAGTTCAGTTCCTTCCTGGTAAAGTTCAGTTCCTTCCTGGTACAGTTCAGTTCCTTCCTGGTAAAGTGATGTGATCGTATTTTCTCAGATATAAAATAAATCTTAAACATTTTTAAAATGTTGCTATTTGTACCTCCATAATATCTAAATAACGGACGTTTGCATAGTTGAAGATCGAAAAGAGTAGAAATCGCACGTTCAACATTTTGAGTTTATGTCTTTAAATTAGTTTATAAAAGTATATTTTCATAACTAATTTTTCGGTAATGATAAAAACAAAACGACCTCGTTAGAAACACAGCATTGTCTTCCGCCGAGTACTTTGCAAGTATTATATTATGATGTCACAATGCCATCAGATAATCACGGCTCATTTTCAATACTTTTTGGTTTTATATATTGTAATATTGAAAATGATTTATTTAACAGAAAAAATAAGTTCGTACAACTGAATAAAGTAAGGGGTAAAACTTTGGACGATGAAAAAAATTGAAACACAAAATTTAATTTAAACCCATGTGGTTATCATGACACAGTTAACACAAAAAAACCTTTGTCGTGTTACTAGGTTAAACCATACAGGGGAGTTTTTATTCACTGTACCGCATACCATAAATATTAAAATGAATGAATTTTTAATTATTCACTGGAATTGTAGTCACGCGAATGCATCATAAAGTATCAGTTAAACTTATTGCAGAAAAGCAATATATTTTAAAAATGACTTCTAATATGAGATATTTGTATGCAATTTTTTAACATTAGCGTTGTATATTTATGTTATTCTTTCGTTCATTTTTACTGAATATATAAGTAATACTATTTTGTTGAACATTATATTTTGTTGAGGAAACCATTTTTTTGTATATACTTTTGTTGATTACACGTAAATAAACAATTTGTATAATACAACTTGTCGGGCTTGTTGTGATGTGAAAATCTCTCGCTAAAAACTTTTTAACGAGAGATTTCCACGTCCAAATGCGTCTCGTCGCTCATGATGATTTTTTGCAAAAAATGGTGGTAGTCTATACCGACCTGTAAAACCCGAGCATTCCAATCTAGCAGCCGTTTTTGATCATTTTCCTGTAACCCTTGTATCAATTGAATTTTATACGGATAAAAATGCAAATCTTTTTTGATAATTTTTAACAAACATGATGGAGACTTTCTCAATTCTTCTGCACGGCGTCGATGAGAGGTGCACGGGCATTCACCAACACTCTTCCTCACTGCATCAATCTTTTCTAACGTACGTTGGCTACGTTGTCGCCCAGACTTTGATTTATCTCCCGGTGTATACAAATTTTCTAAACTATTCATTACACGCTGAATGGTTGAATTGCTTGGCACATGATTTAAACTTAAAAAAAAAACACATTTTTCTCCGCGCATTCACAATTGCTTAAATAAAATGTTTTAATAACTTCAATATGTTGTTGCGGAGTGAGATGCTCCATAATAACTTGTTACCGACCAATCTCTACGACTGTCAAATATGAGCTGACAAATAACAGCCAAATCAAAATGGCAGCCAAAAAAAATCGGCCAGGAACATAAAACGCATCCTGTATTTCTAGTTGGTTGGAACACATCACCACAGCCCAATACACGTGCTCAGTTTTTCTGTACACAACGAAAGTATTATACAATATAATGCATTAGATAATAATGAACAAATTTAACTTTCAAATAAATATCATACATTTAAATGTTATACTCGTACGAGTACAAGTGATTATGAAATATTACCAGAAAATAGACCTTATTGTAGTTAAAATAATTCATTAATGTAAAACAGTTAAATTATTTCCGATTTTCTTTTAATAAAATCACATTAAAATAAAATATACGAGTATACAGTGGAACCTCTCATAACGAGCACCTCTCATAACGAGTAATTCGCATAACGAGCTAAACAGATTGTGAAAAAAATGCTCCCTTAACGAGCGACATTTCGCATAACGAGTGACGCAAAAAGGGGAAGTCCCATCTTCACGTCACTCACTTGTGAGCCGGGACTTCCGCGCCAGTGCGTCAGTCTCTGGTTAGCACTCGTTCCGCTACCACGTTAGTGTCACATGTGATCACACATTTTTCCAAACTTGTGTTCAGACATTATTTGTAATTTTTTTTGTGCAAAGTTTAATAACCCTTGCATAAATGTCCCTGAAGAAAAAGCCACAAGAAGACAGCCATAAGAGAATAAAAGTAACTGTAGAAATGAAACGTAAAATCATTAAAAGCGAAAACGAGGTGTAAGCGTGGCTGATCTAGCGCGCACATACAATCGGTCTACATCAACGATTTGATCTATCCTCAAGAACAAGGACAAAATTAAGAAGATAGATGCTTCAAAGGGAGTGTCAAGAATGTCTACGAAACGGTTACCTATTCTTGATGATGTTGAAAGGTTGCTTCTCATATGGATAAACGAAAAGTAATTGCCAGGCGATACTATTAACGAAAACATCATTTGTGAGAAGGCGAAAGTTATTTTCGCCGACCTCGTTAAGAAAACGCCAGGATCATCAACTGCCGAAAAAGAAGTACAATTTAAGGGAAGTCATGGATGGTTCGAGAAATTTAAGAGAAGAACCGGCATCCACAGCGTTGTGAGGCATGGTGAAGCAGCAAGCTCTGACACAAAGGCAGCAGAGAGCTTCATCAGCGACTATAAGAAGCTCGTAGATTCTGAGGGTTACCGGAGTTTACTTCTTGTAAAAAAGAATTAATTATTTGTCATAAATTTATAAATAAAAAACTAGTTATTTCGATTTTTTTATTGTTTTTTGCAAATCGAAATCGCATTCCGGGTTGTTACGCTTCTTAACAATTTATAAGTATGTAATTTTATTTGAATAAAGGTTAAAAAAAAAAAAAAATAGTATTTTTTTCGGCATGGAACGCATTATCGTATTTTACATTGATTTATATGGGAAAAATTGTTTCGCATAACGAGTGTTTCACATAACGAGTAAGATTCTGGAACGAATGATTCTCGTTATGAGAGGTTCCACTGTATTAGATGTACCGTCTTTTTAATTATACTTAAAAATACCCGTTTGTTGTTTATTTCTTGTTTATGTAGATATTAAATCTGTTTTGGAAGGTAAAGAATATTTCTAGAAGATAAAACACCTATTTACCTCTCCACTTTTTAGGCATTCGAAGTCCTGCAAAGATCTCCTGTTGTGTTATATGTATGGGATTCTATAATTGTTCATCATTTCCATATGGTCACTTCTTTCTTTCTTCCTGCTCCATCTGACTAATATATATCTTTCTGATCCTATAATAAGATTGTTTCTCACCATAGTTCCTAGTAATCTCATCTTAAATTATTGTAGCAGGCTTTATGTTCAAATGTTGATAGTGATGAATTCAATGCTATAAGTTATGATTAACTTGACAAAGGTCTAGTTTTTAAATTGATAAATATGTGATTCTTTTCTCTACTATTTATTTTCGTGTCCGGACCATCAACTGATCATGCCACGTGTTATCAACAGAAGGCTACAGTGATCATTCGCATCAATCAGGTCTTGCTTAGAATAATCATTCGCATCAATCAAATATTGTAGTGATCATTCGCTTCAATCAGATCTTGCACAGAGCAATCATTCCAATTAATCAAATCCTGTAGTGATCATTCGCATCAATCAGGTCTCGCTCAGAATAATTATTCGCATCAATCAAATCTTGCAGTGATCATTTGCATCAATTAGATCTTGCACAGAGCAATCATTAGCATAAATCAAATCCTGTAGTGATCATTCGCATCAATCAGATCTTGCACGGAGCAATCATTCGCATTAATAAAATCCTGTATTGAGCATTCGCATCAATCAGATCTTGCACAGAGCAATCATTCGCATACATTAAATCCTGTAGTGATCATCCGCATCAATCAGGTCTTGCTCAGAATAATCATTCGCATCAATCAAATCTTACAGTGATCATTTGCATCAATTAGATCTTGCACAGAGCAATCATTCGCATTAATCAAATCCTGTAGTGATCATTCGCATCAATCAGATCTTGCACGGAGCAATAATTCGCATTAATCAAATCCTGTATTGATCATTCGCATCAATCAGATCTTGCATAGAGCAATCGTTCGCATAAATCAAATCCTGTAGTGATCATTCGCATCAATCAGGTCTTGCTCAGAATAATCATTCGCATCAATCAAATCTTACAGTGATCATTTACATCAATCAGATCTTGCACAGAGCAATCATTCGCATAAATCAAATCCTGTAGTGATCATTCGCATCAATCAGATCTTGCACGGAGCAACCATTCGCATCAATCAAATCCTCTATTGAGCATTCGCATCAATCAGGTCTAGTTTAGAGCATTCGATCGTATATAAAAATGTGGTGATATCCAAACAGAAAGAAAATATAATTAAAAAAAAACTGAATCGCGTCCTTTCAATAACATTCATAAAAAATGTCAAAATCAAATTACAATTTTTTTCCCAATCTTTCATTTTTTTGGTTTTGTATGAATAAGCAAAAAATAAATTGAAAAATATCTCAATAACTGTACTGAAAGCAAGGTACATAAAAGAGTCGTTTCCAATTTCAACGACTTAACCCTTCCATGAATATTCAAAATTACATATTATTTTTTTAATATACGGGGTGCTAAAAATATTATTTATTTTGTAAAAGTATACCCTGGAACTATAACAATAAAAGGACAATTTTTATAGCACTGTTTAGAGATCAGACATTCATCAAAATCGTCCTAACTAAGAATTAGAACCCACTCTTATAGATATATTAAAATTTTACCAGAAAAAAAATTGAGTATAAGGAAGATGATGACTGCGGCCATTGAATTAGATACTTTCATGTTTCTGTATATGTTGAGAAAAACATTTTTGGAAAGAACAACACTTTCGCTTTATACAATACAACATAAAGAGCTTATTGTCATGTGGTAATTTTTTTCAACCAAACAGATACATTTAAAAAGGACTGAAGTGAAACGTTGAATGTTTTTTTTTAATATCTGGTTTTGAATGGGAATCGAACCCGCAACCTCCGAGGATGTGGGACAGTTGTCTTACCAACTAATCCATGAAAGGCTTCTAACAAAGGTCATTTAGTGTCAGTTAACTTTATAAGATATATTTTTAACTTTAACAGTTGAATGAAAACGGTGATGAATCGTTAAAAATGAAGAAATGCCGTCGAAAAGGCTGAATAATTTTATAACACAGTATTTGACGATAAATTGTTATTATTTGAAATGATTTAGATAGAAAGTTTAGATATACAGTATTTCCGAAAGTTTTTTTTATAATAGGCAATCTTCTCAAACTAGAATGATACGTGCCACCAAATTAGTCATTATGCAATTACTCGTATATAAGATAATATTTTTACCATGGCCAAAAAATCTAACCAACCTGAGAGATATTATAGAGGCTTGAAGGAAAATCAAGACACACCCAACGTTACCCCTAATTTTTCCATTGTGTGTACGGCCCATCAACTTATATGTGTAAGAAAAAAAGGGGAAGTGCGAAATATGCATATTCATGCATAGAAAAGACTAAGTAGTCCACATAATGCACCACGAAATCATAAATTACATTTTTCAAATATGTAGGCTATATATGATATATAAAAAGAATCTATGTAAGCAAAAAATTTAAAACACCCAAAATAACACGAAGACCTTTGAACGAGGGATAATTCATGAAGTCTTTATTCGAAATACGTAACATAATACGAGTAGGTATATAACATAGTGTTTCCATGTTCCGCACACATCTCAAAGAAAGGAACCTGAGAACCCATCATAACATATCAAATAAAATATATAATTGCGCAAAACAAAATATGGTTACAAGTTCCTTTCTTTGAGATGTGTGCGGAAGGTGGAAACATGTGTGCGGACAATTTTTAACAGATGTGCAACCGCACACGCGCACACCTTAGAGGGAACGTTGTACACAACCCCTGTAAAGAAAATAATTTCATTCATCAACGGGAATAAAACGTACAAACTGCGTTCGATCGGAAGATAGGTTTACTTAACAAATATCCCACGGAGGTTGTAAATTAAAAATATTTTTCCTCTTAAAATTTTAGGACACCTTTGTTAGTGTTATCTTTCCTTGCCAAATCGTAATGGTTACTTACCACTATCCAAACATAAGTCCCAATGGGTAACCACTCCACAGTGCGTGGTCGCGATTTTAGCGAACATTTTCAATATCTGAGGTGTAAGTCCTAAGCTAATATTTGGGGAAACTGCTCAGGTACTTTTGGGTCAGGCAGGGGTTCACAGCCTTTTGAAACGGTTAATCAAAACCACAAGATTTTCAATTGTGCAAGGTTGGTTAATATAGAAAAGCAATTTGTCGTTGAGAAAACACTCGATTTAAGTGTTTTTTCCACAAATCATCCTAAGATAGAAAGGGATACCTAATTTTTATTCTTTTTTTATATTTCAACATTATTTATATATCTCAACCTGAGACGTTAAACACACAGTGCTTTTATTTGATCTTATAATGGCATTTTCATAGTCTTGTTATTCTTATATTGTGACAAAGGCACTTTACTACTAATGTACAGAATTCTGCCCCCTTAATAGCTGGGTGTTCGCAAAAGTGTCTTAGTACGATAATTTTGTTTATGTAAATTTATCTGAGTAGTTCTAATACATAGACGCAATAAATCCTCTAAAATATATCCTCCCAAGACTAATAGGTTAAGTATGGTGAAAAAAAAAGCACGCTAAGTTGGCTAAAGAATGTTCAAAAGCTTGATATTTAAAATCTAGAAAGTCTGGAAAGACGAATTTATAATGCAATCATTAATAAGGGTCATGGTAGAGGACGACCAAGAAACGTATGATAAGATTGGATCGAGTGAATGAAATTTTGAAAGAATGAAAAGTAATATATAAAAAAGAAGAATATGTACGAGATGTGTAGATGTGGAGAAATCGAAGGAAGTATGTCAATATAGCATGTTTAGACGCTCTGTACTCTGTGTATATCCCAACAGGACAATTTTGTAATGTATGTGTGCATATAATAAATCTTCCATCATTACAACTCAGGACGAATCTGGCCTGTGTGCAGAATTATCTGTGACCTATCTCTCCCATGACATACCCAGTGTGCAGTAGTTCTCTGTCGCAACATTAATCTACCTATCTCAATTTTATCTGCGACCTATCTCTCCCATGACATACCCAGTGTGCAGTAGTTCTCTGTCGCAACATTAATCTATCTATCTCAATTTTATCTGCGACCTATCTCTCCCATGACATACCCAGTGTGCAGTAGTTCTCTGTCGCAACATTAATTTAACTCAATTTTTGCCTCTTCACTCTCTTACGCCCCATCGGATCGCTGAACAGAGCCTTAATGCCAAGACAAACTGTGTTGAAAAAGGTGATGTATTTATAGTTTAAAAACTGCATTCGATCTCCCTTTTTGTGAAAGGGGTACATACGCCCCTCGTTCCATTATATGGGATCGTCTGCAGTATCCAGACACGTACGATAAGCTTGAAAAAGTGCATATGAAGGCTATAAGCTCTCTAGGTTATGCTTCATACTATGGAAATGTAATACTTATATAGGGAGTGACAAAATAAGTCATCTTAGTTTGCTTAAAATATTAATTAATTCTTTTTATTTGCGAACTGAAAGATTAATAAAGTTTTTTTAATTTTGGAAAAGTATGATACATAACATAACAAAGCCCAAATCATCTTGCAATATGCTTACCACACTCCATGCAACTGCTCAAAAATAGGTTGTACAATATACATGCAACGAAAACGTTATACAATAAGAAAAAAACACGACTTCTTAATATATTTTACTTTTGCTCTAAATTAATCATTTTATAAGTTTTCTTGAAAACTTTCACGAGAAGCGAAATTTGTTACTTATTATAGAATATGTAAATGAAACTTAGACATAACAGAATGACGATATTATGATACATTGTAATGTATTGTTTTATAAAGTATGACCTGGTGGCCTGATTGCCATGTGATAATCTCTTCTAACCAACCAGAAAGACGTTAAAGAGGTCTTTAGTGAAATGTTTTTTGAAATTTGTATTCCAGCGCGATTTGAAGAGACAGGCTCCTTACCAACTAGGCCACGGTGTCGTCAACTAATAATGCGGACTGAAAATAGATGAAGTGTTTCAGATGAAGAAAGAAGTATTAAGATGGTTCGGCCACGTAGAAAGAATGAGTCGTAAAAAATTGTCATCTCTGTCGTGTCTTATTACTGTGGGCCATGATCTATGCAATGTTGATGGTTCTTACGACGACGTGCCTTCACGTTTCTTGGTCATTTGTCGTTTGTAAGGCAGTGTAGAAGTTTCCTCCAGTCAATTTATTCACTTGATCTTTCTATCTTGTTGGCACTCAACCTCTGTTTCTTCTTGACACACTGCCTACGCTGTCAATTTCTCAAAGTTATCCAGATCACATAAAAAATATGTCCAAAAAATCATAGAACACCCTGGAAGCATAACGATGCCAGTTGTATCGTCACACCTAACACCTGCAGTACGGAGAAGTTCGTTCTTCTGGTAGTTCATTGAATTCTCAAAGAAATTTATAGTTTAATAAAATGTTCTGTAGTACTAATAAATAAACAAGCTTTTTATAAAATACATCAAGTTTAAGAACACCTCGAAAACTTGGCATGACCAAATTAATTAAATTCTGAAAGAGGGAAATGTCAAAAGGCTTTATTTATTTATTATTTATGTAACACTTTTATTGCAAATACAATCTGGCAGGCTTATTGCCAGGCGGCAATATCTTCCAGCCAACCAGACAAAAGTAAATGAAGCAAGTTACGTGGTCGTATAAATTATTCAAATGACTATCCATCCCCACGAAATCCATAAACATATACGTGAGCACATGCCCACGAACCCCACAAAGACGGACAGTCACTCGCACATTATTTTTTATATAAAGTGAGATATCATCAATCAAAAGGAAAGGAAGTGATGGTGGAGAGGAAAGGAAAATAAAAATCAGGAATGAAACACGTTATTTTACTGACTAGAAATTAAGAGGTTTTTCAGTCGCTTCTTAAAGCATGCCAAGAAGTCTGTATGATAGGAGAGCATGTATGAGGAGGTATATGGACTTCTCAGAAGTGAAATATGTGTTACAGGGCAACATAAAGTGAAAGTCTGTTATCTCTACCTTTATTATTAGGGGCATATAGTGATGACTCTACCTTTATCATTTGGGGCATATAGTTATGACTCTACCTTTATCATAAGGGGCATATAATGATGACTCTACCTTTATCATTTGGGGCATATAGTGATGACTCTACCTTTATCATTTGAGGCATATAGTGATTACTCTACCTTTATCATTAGGGGCATATAGTGATGACAATAATGATTATTAACCTTTCCTTCCCGGTGTTGGGTTTCTTCTACACGTTGCTTCAAATAACCATCAATATCTCTATAAATATAATAAATACAAGGTTAAGATTTTAGGTATTCCTCCATAATATATTTACGCATTGATTTAAAAAATAATATTAATAAAAATCAGAATTTATCGACAACATCGTAAGTATTTTCTGAATATCGGAAACAAATTCGCATTTAAACGCTGTGAGTGCCTCGATCTTGGGTCTTGACAATAGGTGAAAAGTATGCGGGAAGCGCGACATTATATTCGCATCTCACTTTTGCATACGTCACTGAATAGCGAGGAGTTCAATTGTCTCAACCTTGCAAGTGTAAGCCACGCGCGGGTTAGCCACCAACCCTGCCGCGCCGCAGTAGCTGTTGAGCTGGCAACGACACTAGATCTACGCCCGTTCCGTGAGCGTTGCCAGATGGTTTTTTAATGTTTTCAGCAAATAAATCTCAATTATTATAATTTTTAACTTCAATTGTAATTAATTAAGGGGATTATCTATGAATGTTCTTATTTTTCCGATTTAAAATCGCTAATTTTTTATCGCGTACTCACTACCCAACACCGGAACACGCGTTTCATTTTTGTCACCATAAGGGAAGGGTTAAAACCTTGGAAATATTTTCGAGGCTTTATCGTCCAAATGAAAATAAGTTCATTTTATAATATTAACAAATTACCACACAAGCCAAAATAAAGACCATTTTGAAGCAAACTTAAACACTTCTTCATGAAAAGCTGTCTCCATTGCATGTAAAAAAAACTCCCAAAGGCTTAATTTGACCACATTTCAAAGGGATAACAATGTCGGATTTCCTGCCTGAGTCATTATTTTAAAACTTAAGATCCTTTGAGTCCATTTCTGACTCGGATGCTGTCAGAGAGTTAGCGAAGGTCCAAATGGAGGTCACGGTAAGATTAGAATATGAATACGAGTATATACGAGTAGATACAAAAAAATTAACAGCTTACAACATATATCTACTTAATAATATTTTCTCGCTCTAAAATCTGATATACGTGATACATACTCGAAACAACATTTCACAACTTGAAAAATAATGAAATGATGAAAGAATTAAATTATGATTAACAATTATTATTAAAAAACATCAATATTTTCGTATTTTAAAAACAGTTTTGATTTTAACTTTGTGAAACTCCTTTATTATTCGACAATAACATTGAAATTACTTTATTACAATAATCCCAGCAACCCATCTTTTTACCTACTTTTAGGAGGCACTCTTCAGGCGTAATAATCTCGGTAATTTACGAGAGCAATGCTTACGTCTTACTGTACTTGAGAAAATGTAGGATGGTTCCTGTGACAGTTTACAAATTTGCCCCAATACAACCTCGTAACGACGTTCAGTAATTTTAATTATTTTATCAACTTTAATATAAGCCTTGATTCTAATAAATAGCAAGTTATTTAGGTAAATACATTACATAAAACTAACAATAATGACAAATTAATACATATTGTTACAAATTAGCAAAAATGTGGCAGTTTGTTAAAATCAAATAATATTTGGTGATGTTTGTCAAAAGTCACTACGTTAGTCCGCATTGGCTAGGGATGGGGTCTACGATAATTGGATTTTCGATTTTTTTATACCTAAAATTAAATGTTCGTAATTAGTATTAATTCTTAGTGGATCTTGGCATATTTAAAGATAGATACAAATCATACAATACATTAGAAATTCAGTATAATGAATATTAGAAATTAAAACGTCAGTTTAGAGAAGAACAATTTTTCGATTTATAAAAAATCGATTCGATTTGTAAAAAAAAACGATTTTAACCCATTCCTTTGAGATATGACATTTCAAATGTCACAGAGAGCATCTTACATTTTCTCAAGTATAGTGTCATATTTCACTAGAATGTATATATGGTCTATTGACTCATGGGAAAAAAGGCATTAAGATTGATTCGATTGCATTATCGGTAAATTTATTCCAGTATGCTTTTCAACTGTTTCTTATTTTGTATAATTTGTGTTACAAAACGATAATTTCGAAGCATCAGAGATATTTAAAGATACAAGCAAAAACATAAAAAAAAAAATAACCAAATAATACAAAAACGTCTCCTTATTTTTTTTCCGGTTAATGGACCACTCATTCAGGTACACTTCCAGGTTAAATATGGCACCAGTTGAACCTAAGTAACCTAACAACTCGTAAAAAACTGTGATCATTCCTCATAAAAAGAGCCTTGAGCTATTATCTAATATTCTTTTTTCATGTTCTCATAGTAAATGCTAACGCCTTGTTAAAAAATAAAGGCTAACGCCTTGTTGACTGGGGTCACGAAAAATGACTGACAATAAACTTGGATCCTTATTAGAGAGTTTCCATTTGAAAAAACATTTTTTTTTCTTCATATTTTAGGGACTTGTGTTTCGCATAGAAGGATGAGGTTGTTTGAATAAAAGTCGTCGAGATCGAAATAAGTAAAGTGAGAAAGTTTATTGTAAGCGTCTGTATTTATAATGTATAGAACGGCACAGAATATGTCGCTGTCTCGCTTTGCTGGACACATGGTTATTGTTACACGTTCTATATACATTTCATATTACGGTCTGCAGGAGAGGCAAGCGATATATCGGTGTCTCGCTCTCCGCTACTAGTGAGTTCAATGACCGCGCGGGCGACCTTCGCCCAGTGCCGTCTCGCATTCCTTACAGTGCGAGTTCAATGACCGAGCGGCCAAGGGTCACCTCAGTGGGTTCAGTGACCGCACGCACGGTCGCTACAGTAGCATTTATTTATTATATGTATTCTCGTCATGTAAATAGATAAATTAAATTAATTTAATCTAAGTCAATAGCATATAAACGAGAATATTATCAATGATCGAGCAAATCGCTCAACCGTGAAAACTTGTATTATACAACTTGACGGCAGAGCAATTTTTAGATTTATTTTAAGTAGAATTAAGTAGAATCTGACACGAAAAATGAAGATATGTTTTATTTTCTTTTTGGCGAATCGGAAACAACTTAAGAAAAATATTTTTTTTCTAAATCATTCCGACCACTTGTGAACCAGGCAATCGGCATGGATATTCCTCGAATAACAACCAGAGGAATACCAAAGAATTCATGGGTGGTGCAAAAAGATAACCTGATGCAGAGGCACGGCCTGGGGGACGTAGTCCGGGACAGAAGAGCATACAACCTGAGGACGAGGAGAGCTGACCTCAACAGTCTTCGCAGACAGTGAGTTGGGATGGAACCAGGGAGAAGACTTTTTTTCTAAATCATGTTGATATAAAGTTATTTGCGCCGTAAAAAATGGACTTCTTCAATTCGATAGATATCAAAGTTATTATTTTACATAAATAAAAAAAAAATTGTAATTTAAGATAATTTATTTGTGGTTTTATCAACTCATCAACGTTTATTTAGAAAAAAATAAAAAATATTGTGTATTTCTGACCAAAAATAACAATATTATGGTTGGTATTCGATAACAATTACACTTTGTGGTACGAATCTGTATATAATTTGAGCCAATACTCTTCCGATCGAAGGAATTGGTCAAATTAGCGGTGACTTTATATTCCAAATCCAAGATTTCGACGTTAATAACTTTTCAGCAAATTCATATAAATTATTCGAGAAAATAAAAATCTTCAATTGTTTGTAATTTATTTTATCAAACACTGTTTATTCCACTTTTTGTAACGGTATAACCCTACCGGTTTCAAGTCTTTCACCTCATCTTCAGGGGAGCACAAACAAGTCTTGTTTGTGCTCACCTGAAGATGAGGTGAAAGCCTTGAATCCGGTAGAGTTATACTGTTACAAAAAGTGGAATAAACAGTGTTTGATAAAATAAATTACAATGTCTTTAAACCTCCACAACGTTAATGCCTTAACTATAAGCAATATACTTCAATTGCTTTTATTCAATTTAATAAGTTCGAATGACATTTGAAATTTTATACTTATTGGTAAAACGGATATGTGCAAAAATATATAAAATAATGTTTCATACCCATTTTATCGTTTCTGATAAAATATAAATTTCAGAGTAGTAAATTTTATACATTACCATATACCAGGCTTTGACCAAAGCCAGCAGAATAAATATGTATATCTAAGGTGAAATAGATGAATGCATAGTGTATTTTATATTTGAATAGTTTTTTAGGGCAATTTTCCTTTTTTATTCCCAAGAGTACTTTTGTGTGAAGGAAGCAAGAAATATTTTTCGCAAAATATACTCGAAAATATTTGCGGCTATTTCGACCCGTGAGAGAAACCCAGTGAAAATAAATAAAATAAAATTCAAAAGAAGGAAATATAAACAACAAAATTAGAGAATTGATGTTTATGTCATTGAGCATAAAAAATATTAAGTTTTCACAAAAATTTGGCTCCGATAATATTCGTGCAAGGTAGTCCGGAATCGAAACAGACTTGCTTTCATTTCAGAGTTTTTTAACATCATTATCAAGAGTTTCAATGCTGTGACGACACTCTTATTCCCCTTTGTTCTATGCCATCATCTACCCAAAGTAGTGCAAGTCTCTTCTCAGTAGTTTTCAGCTTTCTTTACTGTTTTCACAGGTGTGTGTCGGTCGTCCAAGCGGTTTCCTCCCTGTGATTGTCAAAGTATAATTTTTCATAGATTTCTAGGTATGATAAACCAAAGGTTTATATGTTGTTTATAGTTAAGGCATTAACGTTGTGAAGGTTTAAAGACATTGTAATTTATTTTTATCAAACACTGTTTATTCCACTTTTTTGTGACGGTATCACCCTACCGGTTTCAAGGCTTTCACCTCATCTTCATGGGAGCACAAACAAGACTGTTTGTGCTCCCCTGAAGTCTTGTTTGTGCTCCCCTGAAGATGAGGTGAAACCCTTGAAACCGGTAGGGTGATACCGTCACAAAAAAAGTGGAATAAACAGTGTTTGATAAAAATAAATTACAAAGGTTTATATTCTGAGAATCTTATATATTTATTTATTTCCCATAGTTTTTTTGCGATTCTCCTGACTTGCATCATTTCTGCAACCCTTATTCTTTATCTAAGCTTCTCCATCAAGATATATTGACCATATACTAATGCTGGTATTTTAAACCACCATTAATACGCTCAGGAGTTAATGTAGCTATAAGACATGATTCGTTTTTTCCTGTTTGCATTTGCAAATAAAATGGTAGATTTTTTACTACATAGGTATTCCTGAAGCTATGACCAGTATTTTGTTCTATTTTTCGATTACAGTATATTTGTCATTATTTAAGAATGATAATTTCATTATTGCTCAGTATTAACTGATGAAGGAACCTTATTTTTGGTAGCATATTTCAATTGGATTGTTCTGTGTTTGCCTCAAAGTGTAAGAGATATAGGCGGCTTGTGCAACTTTATATAGCATTTGAAGACGGCTTTTTTGGGAGGTCTTATCAAAATTTATGATTTTATGTGAACACTAAAAACGTAAGCTTTATTTCAATCAGTCGAATGTGTTACTATCATATATCGGAAGATCTAAAAAGGTTTCTTTGTAGTTCATCTTCCCTTGGTAAGTTTAATAAGATTTTCTTACCCAACATGTTTTTCTCAACAAATAGAGAATACCGCAGTCAAAATTATTATAACAAAACTTGTTTCTGCTCCCTGATGATGAGGTGAAAACCTTGAAACTGGTTGGGGTTATACCGTTACAAAAAGTGGAATTAAGAGTGTTTGATAAAACAAATTACAAATATTATTGTTCTAATATTTCTGTAAAATATAACTGTCTAAAATAAGTTGAAAATATATAGTGAAGAGATTTTTGGGTATACCCGTATAGAGCCACGAAGCTTCACCTACAGTTTGACAAGGTCATTTGTTTAACAAAACACCTGTCACTGAAGAAAGAAATGAAGGATATTTAACTATCAAAACGTTTCATTTTAAAGTCCAATGAATTGAATATCGACACCATCTTCTTTTCTTCTTCCTGGCACTGTCCCAACTCATTGCCTAAGTAGGCTTTTGGGGTCGGCTCATCTCGTTCTCAGGCTGTATATTTTTTGGTTTTGGGTGTCGCTTAATATCGACGCCATCCACAAATAAAATAACAGATGAAAGGAAAAATAGTCAGAAATTCAACTCGAGACGCCTCAGTATTTTACAATTATTTGTAAATTGGTCATGGTTATGATATCCCACATCAAATAATTTGTTTAAAGGTCTACAATAACCCCTGTCAAAGTATTTTAAACAATATATTGAAGCGCGATAAAAGGAAACCAGAGCTTTATAGATTCATGAATATATTAGGGTTCATAAGTTTTGATATGAATTTTCCATTATTTCCCGTGGCTGTTCTCTTTACATGACCACACCTCATTAATTTTTGATATAAGCGCATTGATCAGTCGACTGAAATAATGTGGCATACTATCGGTAAAGGGTTGTTTCATGTAGGGTTGAACTAACATTTTAAATTCATGGTTATAAATTTTAATTAATATTAAATTAAAGTAAACACAGTTCAGACTAACCTATTAGAAATGTTTAAACAATTGTTGAAATTTTTTGTTTGATTTGGTCAATAATGATTGTTTTATTTGTGACAATGCTTTTAGAAAGCTCCTGTTTTATTTCATTCACTGTTTTATATCACTTTTATTTCGTATCTATCTTTACAAAAATCGTGATTATTGACTTATATCGCCGTATGACTTGACAGGTTTATTGCCATGTGACAATCTATTCCAGCCAACTAGAAAGATACCAACTAGGAATTAAATAAAAATCTGACTGAAAACCTGTAAAATATTGTAAAAATCGAATTTAAATTAAATATGACTTTCAATTGTAGTGAAATTAGTGCCCTATATAAATAACTTATGCTACTGTTATCTTTTTTAAATGTTCTTCAGTATTTTTTCAGATATACTGAGGGCCATAAGAAGCTTGTTTTTAAAATGACTCATTACATTTTAATACGATAATATATGATACCAATATGGATAATTTCATTAATATTTTTTTTTATTTAAAGAAAGAAAAATGACACGAATGAAACTAATTGAAAGAATACAAAAAATCGACAGAGTAGATGTGGAATAAAAAAAGTGGAATAAACAGTGTTTGATAAAAATAAATTACAGAGTAGATTTTCCTTAAATTTTGAAATCTATAATATGTTATAACTTTAAGTCTGAATAAGGTTTTAATACAATTTATTGACGAAGGTCTACACTTTGTTAATTTTTCTTTTTTTTTTGGTTGACTGTTTTTAATATTTGGTAACAGTTAAATAACACAAAAAATAACCATGAAAATCTATTTAAGACGTTAAACTAAAATTTTACCATTTGATAATTTTACTACTTGATAAGGTTGCAATAATGAATGAAATGTTTGTTGACCAAACGTTACGAGACGTAGTTTCTGGATTTTTTTAATGGATTCAATAATTAATTAAATATTCCTAACATCTGAGGGAAAGCAAAAATAAATTTTGAAAAAATTTTTACAAAAACTCTCTATTTCATTTCGTATGATTGTTCATTTCTTAATTTTTTATATAAATGTATATTTTTGCATTTCTATTTAATTTCCGCTCTGTCCTTGGCATGCTTTAAGAAGCGACTGAAAAAACTCTTAATTTCTAGTCAGTAAAATAACGTATTTCATTCCTGATTTTTCTTTTCCTTTCCTCTCCACCATCCTTTCCTTTCCTTTTGATTCATGATATCTCACTTTATATGAAAAATAATTTTCGGGTGATTGTCCGTCTTTGTGGGGTTCGTGGGCATGTTCTCGCGTATATGTTCATGGATTTCGTGGGGATGGATAGTCATTTGAATGATTTATGCGACCACGTAACTTGCTTCAGTTACTTTTGTCTGGTTGGTTGGAAGAGATTGCCACTTGGCAATAAGCCCGCCAGATTTTATTGCAATAAAAGTGTTAAATAAATAAATAATTTTCTTTCGTTTTCCATAACGAATTTTACTAATTTATTGTTTATGTTTGAATACAATTTGTTATATGTATTTTGTGTAAAGTAGCAAGAAGCCATGAAAAAGTTTGGAAAATTATTTGTTTTAAATAATGCATTAAATTTAAACCTTATTTTATCAAAGGTTTCGATTTTTAATATACTCTGCCAACAATGTCTTATGTACCTTTTCCTACTTACGATGCTTTAAGTTTAACGTATTCTTTTTATTTCTAGAAGCATTTCTTTTTCTGGCTCTAAATGTTTTTTCAGTTATATGTAAATCGTACTACCTTAATTTATTATTTTCTTAGAAATGCCTTCGCTCCTGTGATATCAGTTCTATTATAGTTTCAATACCACATATCATTACAGTTTGATAAATCATAACATTACTTTCTTTAACCTTTCCTTCTCTGTGTTGGGTATCTTCTACACGTTGCTTCTAATAACCATCAATATCTCTATAAATATAATAAATACAAGGTTAAGATTTTTGGTATTCCTCCATTATATATTTACGCATTGATTTAAAAAATATTATTAATAATAGTCAGAATTTATCGACTACATCGAGGTGTTTTGTAAAGATCGAAAACAAATTCGCATTTAAACGCTGCGAGTGCCTCGTCTTGACGATAGGTGAATAGTATGCGGGAAGCGCGACACTATATTCGCACCTCACTCTTGCATACTAGACTGAATTGCGAGGAGCTGAATTGTCTCAACGTCGCAAGCAAAGGCGTAAGCGCCGGGGTATGCGACTGACGTTTCGCGCCACTAGTAGCCTCTAGGCTTGCAAATAGGTTAGACGTACGCCCGTTCCGTGAGCGTTTTTTAATGTTTTCAGATGGTTTTTTAATGTTTTCAGCAGATAAATCTCAATTATTATAATTTTTAACTTCAATTAAAATTAATTAAGGGGATTATCTATGAATGTTCTTATTTTTCCGATTTAAAATAGCTAATATTTGATTGCGTACTCACTACCCAACACCGGAGCACGCGTATTATTTTTATCGCCGTAAGGGAAGGGTTAATCAACATCACCATCCACTTTACAAACCAGGATGGCAGCCTGCAGAATTCTCAGCGACCTATCTCTGAGAGACCCCATTCTCCAAGTAGTTATGTCTAAAGTACAGCTGATCCCAGTCATACCATCCAGCGATCTCAGTTTTGATCTTTCCAATCTCCTACGTACAACTTTTGCTATGGTAGTTTCACTTTCATCCAAAGCAAGGTGAGGATATACAAGACCTGTGTCCGCCCCATAATGACATACAGCATAGAGTCCAGAGCCGACACTGTCAAAACCAAAAATCTCCTTCAAACCAGCGAAATAAAAGTAGTCAGGAGTATCGCTGGCCAAACCCTTCGTGATAGAATACGAAACAAAGAAATCCGAAGGACGTGCGAACCTGAAAATATTGTCAGATGGGGACGACCGAGAAGAAGGTTCTGAAACGAACACGTTTCCAGAATGGTGGAACCAAGAGCCGTAATAATGACCAGGGACAGTATCCCCCAGGCAAGCAAACCTCCAGGACGACCTCCCAAAAGATGGAAAGATAGCTGGCAGTCGACGTCACAAGAAGCAAACAATGATGCAGGACCATAACAAGCCAACAGGCCTAAAATAAGATGAAGAAGAAGAAGAAGTTTCACTATCCTGGGTGTAGAGTTTTTTGTTATACCTCTGTCTCAACATGCGATTGTCACGAAATGGATCATATATTCTGCGCAGAATTTTTTTTTGTATCTTTCTCGGCATCGAGAATTCTTTCAGTTTCTGTGTATTTTTTTATTAACTATATTATGGGAATTTAGAAAATCCAAATGATTTATTGGAGAACTTTATTATCAAATAATAGTTACAACATGAATCATACAAAATAATAATTACAACATGAAACTTCCTCGACAGCCGTCCAGAGGAAGACCAAAGAACTCCTGAATAACTCAATGCTCCAAAATCGTGCAGAGAAACGGCCTAGATCAGTGTTTACCAACGTGAGGTCCACCCCCACAGGGGGGCAATTTGATTTTTAAGGGGGGCAATTCGAAAATTGACTCGTTCAGAGTTGAGTAGTATTTTGATTAGAAAGGCTAAGGTGGGGCATAGCACAAAAAACTTTGGAAAACACCGGCCTAGATGAAAGTGACACCCAGAATCGAAGAACATACAGCCTGAGAACGAGAAGAGCCGACCCCAACAGCCTACATAGGCAATGAGTTGGTACAGTGCCAGGAAGAAGAGGAATAAATAGAACTCGGGACTTGAACTCAATTAAATTGACAGAACAATGATATTAAAAAGAATATACAAAAATGGGGGCTGCGACCATTAAATTAGGAAGTTTTGCATTTTTACATATTTAGAAAAACACATTTGATAAAAAAAACGTAGAACCAAAGGAAGACGAACTACAAAGAAACATTTTAAGATATTTGAAAATGTGATAGTATAACATTTGGACTTAGGTGGAGTGTGATGTATGTTATATCCGAAAAGGGTTGTCCTCAACTGCTTCTTTAAACTGCACACACTGCCCATATTTCTAACAGTTTGATTTGAGCAAAGATTGATTCAATATTAATATAACTTGAAAAAACAAACATTATTCAAAAATAAAAATCATAAAGTCATCAAATATCACGTAATAAAAATATGATTGATGCAATAACAAAATTAACTTGTTTAAAATAAAAAGTATTCTGTTATCGACTAAACGCCTTAATTTTATTTCAACGTTTACCGTTTTTTTTTTGTTTCAAGCACCCGCTTTCATATTTCTCTTGATTGATGTTAAGTTGTTTTAATCGTGTTTGTCATATCTATAAATAAAATTAATTCTTCGGTACTTAGAAAATTTAAACCTGAAAAGAAAGTTTTGAACAGAAATCTCTGTAGTTGTCACAAAAGCTGTTAAGTGGAGACGTCTCGTTCATTGTGGTAAACTTAAAAGCTAACTTTTCTTTTCAAACTTAAGGAAGCCCTCAAAACCTCCACAGGCCATTGTTAGGCGGTCAATTTATTCTAGTATATTTAATTTCAAAGGTATTTTAAAGAAAATTTACTTTTGTACCGTTACCTTTGTTAGTAGAATTCAAATTTTCTTTGTTTACATTGTTTTGCATATTCATAAATGATACGTTGTAATTTGTTTTATCAAACACTGTGTATTCCCCTTTTTGTAACTGTATAACCCTACCGGTTTCAAGGCTTTCACCTCATCATCAGGGGAGCACAATGATTATGAGGTGACCTTGAAACCAGTAGGGTTATACCATTGCATAAAGTGGAATAAACAGTGTTTGATAAAACAAATTACAATGTCTTTAAACCTCCACAATGTTAATGCCTTAACTATAAATAATATATTAAATGGTACGTGTTTGATTCAACTCTAAATTGTGATAAAACAAAAATGTTTTTTTATATGTATTTAAAACCTCTATGAAACATCTATGATCGTTCACTCAGATTCAATGTAAAACATGTGATTTTTTAAATTTAAATTATTGTTCTAATCTAAACTGTAAAGAAATATTCGTAGTTTTTAAATGAGAATATTTATATATACATATAACATAAGCACATAGTAGGCCACGGGCTCAAGAGGCCTACATACATATATATGTACTATCTACCATACATATAATATAAGCACGTGGTAGGCACGGGCTCAAGAGGCCTACATATATACGTACTATCTACCATACATATAATATAAGCACGTGGTAGGCACGGGTTCAAGAGGCCTACATAAATATATATGTACTATCTAACATACATTATAATATGAGCACGTGGTAGGCACGGGCTCAAGAGGCCTACATAAATATATATGTACTATCTAACATACATATAATATGAGCACGTGGTAGGCACGGGCTCAAGAGGCCTACATACATATATATGTACTATCTACCATACATATAATATAAGCACGTGGTAGGCACGGGCTCAAGAGGCCTACATATATACGTACTATCTACCATACATATAATATAAGCACGTGGTAGGCACGGGCTCAAGAGGCCTACATATATACGTACTATCTACCATACATATAATATAAGCACGTGGTAGGCACGGGCTCAAGAGGCCTACATAAATATATATGTATTATCTAACATACATATAATATGAGCACGTGGTAGGCACGGGCTCAAGAGGCCTACATACATATATATGTACTATCTACCATACATATAATATAAGCACGTGGTAGGCACGGGCTCAAGAGGCCTACATATATACGTACTATCTACCATACATATAATATAAGCACGTGGTAGGCACGGGCTCAAGAGGCCTACATATATACGTACTATCTACCATACATATAATATAAGCACGTGGTAGGCACGGGCTCAAGAGGCCTACATAAATATATATGTACTATCTAACATACATATAATATGAGCACGTGGTAGGCACGGGCTCAAGAGGCCTACATACATATATATGTACTATCTACCATACATATAATATAAGCACGTGGTAGGCACGGGCTCAAGAGGCCTACATATATACGTACTATCTACCATACATATAATATAAGCACGTGGTAGGCACGGGCTCAAGAGGCCTACATATATACGTACTATCTACCATACATATAATATAAGCACGTGGTAGGCACGGGCTCAAGAGGCCTACATAAATATATATGTATTATCTAACATACATATAATATGAGCACGTGGTAGGCACGGGCTCAAGAGGCCTACATACATATATATGTACTATCTACCATACATATAATATAAGCACGTGGTAGGCACGGGCTCAAGAGGCCTACATATATACGTACTATCTACCATACATATAATATAAGCACGTGGTAGGCACGGGCTCAAGAGGCCTACATATATACGTACTATCTACCATACATATAATATAAGCACGTGGTAGGCACGGGCTCAAGAGGCCTACATAAATATATATGTATTATCTAACATACATATAATATGAGCACGTGGTAGGCACGGGCTCAAGAGGCCTACATACATATATATGTACTATCTACCATACATATAATATAAGCACGTGGTAGGCACGGGCTCAAGAGGCCTACATATATACGTACTATCTACCATACATATAATATAAGCATGGGGTAGGTACGGACTTAGGAGACCTACGCCTAAAAAAATATGGGTACTTATTTATTTGTATAATTTATCGACTCAATACATATTAAAAAAACACATAAATTTTTAACCAGTTTTTAGGCATCATGGAAAATTTAAAAACTCTAGCCAGAGAGCAAGTTGGATGCAGTGTGGCGATCAACGACACACCAATTGAACAAGTAACAACATTTATATACTTGGGTGCTAGCATAATGTGTAATCATGACTTCTATGGCGAAGTGCTTGAACAATCACAAAAGGCCTATTTCCGGATGTCTAAAGAACACTATCTGGAAAAACAAGTATATGAACATCCAAAGCAAGGTGAGGATATACAAGACCTGTGCCTGCCCCATAATGACACACAGCATAGAGTCCACAGCCGACACTGTCAGAACCAAAAATCTCCTACGAACTAGCGAAATGAAGGTACTCAGGAGTATCGCTGGCAAAAACCTTCGTGATAGAGTACGAAAAACAGAAATCCGAAGGATGTGCGAAGTTGGGCTATTTTATTATTCAATTTACTATTTTGAAAAGCAAATCTCATTAAATTAAGGTACGCTGATATCGTAATATACGAGTATTACACAATAGTTGACATAATTATTTCTAAGTTCGAGTTTGATGTTGATGTTCCGTACATTGTTTTTCACGCCTAATTTTTTTTTTTGAGATTTTCCTCATGGAGATTTTCCTCAATTGTCTTATTATAAAGACTTACACTCTCAAATAATTGTCAGTAATATTTTCAACATTGGTTGTAAAAGACGAGGCACATTTAAAAAAAACTACCAGAACTTGTTCAACGCTTCTCACACTTATCAACAACATTATCAAAATATATAGTGTAATGGAAGGTAATTATCAAAATGTATAGTGTAATCGAAGGTAATTAACCCTATTATAGATTGTAGAGTGTAATTTATTCAGACTTGCTAACAGTTATTCACGATTTCAACCCAACTAAATGTATTGATGTTATCCAAAAAAAAGATGTTATCCAATATCTCATCTCACAAAACACACAGATATGTCGTGAATAATTAATATTGGTCCCAAATGTGATCCCTGCGGTACACCGTTCATCGGAATGAATTCTTCAGAAATCACTTCACCAATATTCACAATAAGGTTCTCCCTAAAGAGATAAGCCTTACACCATCTTAGCGGGCTACTCTCGATTTCTAGAGTGAATAACTTGGAGATAATATTATATTTTTATGGTTCGCCTTAAGGCCTTACCATATGTGTGTACAGCTTTCACATTGATAACATAAGTGAAAGTTAACGGGATCTCTCTGCGTTTTGTATAATCAAGAACTGCATCTTAGCAAAAATTCTATCCAAGGCGTGACTTATATTTGACAATAGCAAATATATTTGACAATAGCTCATTATGTCTTACATATATTCTCATTACCCAACTTTTCCGGAAACTCTTCGAGCAGAGAGATTTTTTATATAATTTTACCAATGGTTTGCCAATAGTGATAGAACAATTTAAAAAACGGATTGTAATTTGTTTAGCCGTTTTAATTTTAGAAAATATTGTTCTTTTGCTTCGCTACATGTCTTTTTGATATCAATTTTGTACCTTGAAAAGACTGACAAACTCGAAAAAGCAACGAAAAATGTATATATCAGTAAAAAAGTTAAAAAATGTACCATTTCTTAAACTTGTTACCCAAAAAGGTTCAAATATTTTATGATAGGCAGAAAAAAACAATAACTTGAAAAAGGTTTAAAAGATAAGACAAGCTTCACTGGATACAAATAATTTACACCATAATGCTATTTCATCACTGTGTTAGCTCCCTAGGGACATCGGAGGTCCACACATACTCGTAACAGTGTTAACCCCTGACCGAGAGATCGATTCATGTGCAGGGTACTCTACTAAATGAAACTTGTGATGGGTACCTAAGGTTGATTGATAGCCTTGTCATATTATATGCTTTTTAAAATAAAGCCTTTTAACTATTTAAATATTCGTGTTTATTATACTTACCACTTAATTGAAAATATAAAGTCTGTAGGAATACCTACCTAAATAAATAAATAATTGTCAAAATGAATAAGTGAATTGTTAAACACAATTAAATTAAATTAATTATTGTCAGATAGTAAACATACAGGGGCAATGACCGATGAAGAATTCAATGATTGTCACACACTATGAACAACAACAATATTTACTATTTACAACGTCTGCGAATTGGCTAGCCATCTCCAAATATAAATAATTAACCTACCGCCAGTTCATGCGCTAGAGCAAGGCAGATATGTATCGCGAATGTATTCACTCATTGGTATGAATTACTCGGACGCCGAGAAATAAACATATTATTATTGTCATTCATTCAACTGTCAAAACTCGTTATTTATTTACCCGCTGTCCACTTATCGTTTTATGTCCGCATTCCTGAGTCTATATTCATTGAATACAAATCAAGATCATCACGCGTATCAAGATAAGCAACCCGCTATAAGTCTAACAAAATAAACAATAATAATTTGTTTTAACCGGTATGCAATGGTGTATAATTGTTGTTTACTTGTCACAACATACACTGTTGATTTGCAATAGCTCTAATTATTTTTTTAGTTTTCGATTTGCATTATACACTCTTGTATTTTGTGTATGCGTTGCCTTAAAAAAGCATCAACACATAGAAGAAGACCATGAAAAAACATCTCTGAAACAAAACAATTTTATTGGCTCATATATGGTATATTGATCAAGTAGACAATTCCAATCTGGTTACAATCTTTCAACTTATTGCTTTGAATTTATTTTACTTTCGAAACTTATTTATTTGCTATTTTTAGTGAATATGTGCAGAATAAAACAATTTGTTGGAAATAAAGCGTGGAATAAATATATGAAAGATATTGAAAAAATCCTTTAACAAGATAAGTTGCTCGAGCGCTTGACTTCGATTTCGGCGGACTATTTATGACATCTGATGGAACCCAAAAATATTACCACAGTTTGATTATCACAGTTGGCCTTTTCAGTTTGTATTATTGTATTACACTTTCGTTGTATACAATATAACCTGGTGGACTTATGGAAATATGGAAATCTCTTCCAACCAATTAGAAATTTGTTAACCTTTCCTTCCCTGTGTTGGGTATCTTCTACACGTTGCTTCTAATAACCATCAATATCTCTTTAAATATAGTAAATACAAGGTTAAGATTTTAGGTATTCCTCCATAATATATTTACGTATTGATTTAAAAAATAATATTAATAATATTCAGAATTTATCGACTACATCGTAAGTATTTTGTGAATATCGGAAACAAATTCGCATTTAAACGCTGTGAGTGCCTCAATCTTGGGTCTTGACGATAGGTGAAGAGTATGCGGGAAGCGCGACACTATATTTGCATCTCACTTTTGCATACTTCACTGAATAGCGAGGAGCTCAATTGTCTCAACCTCGCAAGTGTAAGCCACGCCCGGGCTAGCCACCAACCCTGCCGCGCCGCAGTTGCTGTTGGGCTGTCAACGAGACTAGATCTACGCCCGTTCCGTGAGCGTTGCCAGATGGTTTTTTTAATGTTTTCAGCAAATAAATCTCAATTATTATAATTTTTAACTTCAATTATAATTAATTAAGGGGATTATCTATGAATGTTCTTATTTTTCCGATTTAAAATCGCTAATTTTTGATCGCGTACTCACTACCCAACACCGGAGCGCGCGTTTCAATTTTATCACCGTAAGGGAAGGGTTAAAGAGGCCTTAAATCAAAACCGAACTGGATTTTTTTTTAAATATCTAGTTTACAATGGGAATCGATTCCGCAACCCTCGAGTTGGGAGACAAGCGTCTTAACAATTTGGCTACGGAGTTCTTTTAGGTCAAATATATTTGCAAACCAATTATATATGGCAGTTAGCTTTCTAGATTATACATAATGTATACAACGGAAGTGAATTACAATGTAGTAAATGTTTAAAATGAGCTAATAACGAACAAGTATAATTAATTCTGTCCTTAACACTCATTTTCAATACGTATTCGGATTTAGCTTCCATACATTACTTTAGCTTTAGCAGGTGAGTAAGATCTACTTAGGTGACTTATATAAAGCTTAGGGTTTACAAAGAAACGTGTAAGCTTTTCAATAAATTGAATTATGCTGAAACTTTAATTTGTAATAAAACAATACTGCCACCTATTTTTTTTATTTATTTATTTATTTATTATTACACATGACAAGAAATATGCATAATTTGTGAACAAAACAACAGGTAATTTAATTTGGACATACAAATTTAATGGATCTGGGTTTGTTGCCTTTCATTTGTCGTATCCCCAGTAAACTAGGATTTTGCCTGTATCTCACTGCGGATATTTAGCATGAAAAAATAAATCGATATTTCTTTTTGATTTTTGATTACACAAAAACAAAACCCCCTTGCACGTTCTCATCAACTTAACAAACAGTGACACTCAATTACGACTGGAAACATCATGCGAAATTAAACTCCTCACACATCATCACTCCAGAAAGACTAAAAATATTCATCCTACAATATACCGTACACAATCATCTTCTTCTTAAGATGATTGTGTACGGTATATAAGAATAAAAATAATCAATCATAAGAATAAAAATAAAAAACATACAGAAACACAAAAACAATAAAATTGAAAACAACAAGAACAAACCCACACTCACGAGCCCACACAAATCTTTTCCACACGTCATTCATCCTGAAAGCCCAAGTACTCAAAATCCTGTCGCAATAACAACCATGCTCCGATCGACTGTCTAAATGGTTTTCCTACCTTTACCTTTATTGAATTCGGCACGCCATTGTATGTCATGGGAGCCAAATAAGCATATTGCTTTTGGGCAAAAGAGGTTTTAACTCTAGGGATGGTGAACATTTCATTAGTTGCCATGCGTGTCATGTGTCTCTTCTGAGTCTGCATCTTCCCTTCCTCTCATTGGTAGTGCTAGAGAATGGATTTGAGATGCAAATTGGCTATGTTCAGGACCTGATACTCTCTGAAAAGCTTCGCCGTGGGATACCGGGCAGGAAGTTTACTAATTATTTTCACAATCAATTTTTGGGAAACCTGCAATATATGTTTCTGGGCTAAGGTGCATTCCCCCAAACTGATATACCGTAAGAAAGTGCTGACTGACATAAGGCGAAATCTATACTTTTAAGAATATTTTCACTGAGCACATTTCGAATCATACGGAATATGTATCCTATGGATTGTTACTGTTGGTAATTTACCAACCGTACCATCTATATGAATGTGATGTAAGGTGTGAGATGGAATAATCTTTGGAAGCTTTTTGTGAATTTATTCTGATGTGACAGCCCAAATTAATTGCATTAACCAACTTAAATCGCTTGATTGCCATACAGTGTTAATACATAAATATAGTTAATAAAAACTTAACAAGGAATAACTTCTTAAATACATAAAATGTAATAACCCATTAAGCGACTATGTAAAGTTAATAAATCGTTAATCCACCCTCACTAAATTTTTATATAAACACTATTAATAATTCCTCCTGTAAAGTGGTCTTTTGAATATTCATAAGGGAGGGTTGTGTTTGTATGAAATGCCACTTTTTCTGCAATACTATATATCTCATAATTAATGACCTAAAAGAGGTTTTTTTAGCGGTTACTAAAAATTAATAGAGTGGGACATTATTATCTTAGTCAAGGGAAAAATAAACTTAACCCAAACACATTGAAATTTGCATTTATAGAAAAAAAAACAGTATTTTAACATGTGATGGGTGAATCAAAAGGGATACTAAAAAATGGATTGCGACAGGGAACAAGGTAAACTGAACACTTAATGTCATATAAAACAACAGTGTTTAATGAAGGGATGAAAAAAAATACAATATACTCGTATTATGGTGTGTCGGTGCCCACCTCGGACTAACCAAAAGAAGTATAAAAGTAAAGTTACTCAAAATGCTATCGAACACATCTATCTGCAAAGAAAATCTGCATTCATTATATTTATTTTAAATTTATTACTCTTGTTTCATAAATACTTGTTTTACGAATACATTTTTTTAAGAGATCGTAACGTTGAAATAAATATATTTTTATTATTAAAATGGAGTAATGATATGGAGGCAGGCTTTCGTGCCCAATTTAACATAAGAAAATTACTTAAGTCAGCTTTTAGCTTTTTTGAAAACAATTTGTCAAAATTCACATTGAAAAACCTCAAAGGTGCCAAAGTTGGGCGAAGGTAAAGTCTCGGAGATTAAAAAAAGTGAGAGAGAAATTTCACAAAAAAGGCAATATTCGTTTGATTATTCTAAATTTACTCTTTCATCTAAGACGGTAGACATAACTCAAATTTAAAAAGAATTATATTTATGAACTTTGATATGTCATAAAAAAGGTTTGGTACTGGTTATACGTGGTTGTCACGTGAAGTTTCGAGTTTCTTCAATTAGTTTCATGATATATTATTTATAGTTATGTCATTAACATTTTGGAGGTTTAAATACATTGTAATTTGTTTTATCAAACACTGTGTATTCCACATTTTTGTTTGTGCTCCTCTGCTGATGAGGTGAAAGCTTTGAAACCGGAAGGGGTTGTACCGTTACAAAAAGTGGGATAAACAGTGTTTGATAAAACAAATTACAATTAGTTTAATGAAGTTTCGAGTGTCTTCAGATATCAGTTTCCATTCTCTTGCTGCCTTTTTTTGCTAATTAGTCTTTATAAAACTCATTTTTAGAAGCTCGGTAACTTATATAAGTCTTAAATGGTCATACCCCATGCATCAGAGTCATGTTAGAATTGTGTTTCATAAAACTGACATTGTTTATGCCGTTAAATAGTAAATTAATTTCAATAAAACCGTACCATTGTATTTTTTTCCTGTAATATAGTAGCTAGTGGTTTAAAACCACTTAATCATAAGACAAGGGTGTATGTTTTCTCCATGGTTGTTTTATTTATTTGATCTCTTGAGAATGGTCATATTAATCATTCAGCCATCATTACAGATATTTATATTGTGAAACTCTCTGCACAATTTCATTATTTATATTAAGAGGCACGCTTGTCTATTATTTCTTATTACTGATAATCATAAGCGTTATCTATGATATGTTTATTTTCAAGCAAGCATTTTCAAGCATTTCAAGCACATTATTGGCTGTATTGACAGTCTCCTGTAACACCTGGATACTCTATTTATTATCCGCTAGAAGAATAACGTCGTCATCAGATCAAATTATATTGATTAATACAATCAATATAAATTGATTATAAAATAATCAATAATGTATATTTCGTCATTCCTGTTATCTAATAACTAAAAATAACGGGGGAGAGTAAGCACCCTTGTCGAACTCCACTATATATTTCTATACGAGTATCAAGTGCCAACAAGTCATCTAAATTATCTGGTTCTTTTTTTATGGTAGCAAAGATAACTAATAAACAAAACTCATAAATTTTAGTATTATAAGTTAGTGAAACAAACGAATAGACTCGTAAACTCATTAATAAAAATGGCGAAGAAAAAAACAAAAACTGAACTTTAAATTATGATCACGTGAAACAAACGAGTATCAATCGAAACTCATGAACTCAATAATTATAATCAATTGAAACAAAGTACAAGATTCAAATAATTATAATCAAATTAAACGAAAATTTAATAAAACTTTTGAGCTTTATAATTATAATAAAGTAAAGCATAAAAATTATAAACGAAGCTTTTTTTTCAATACAAATAAACACAATTGTTTAAAATTAACGAACGAAACTCATTCATCACACTTGGCCTGCATCATTTCGCCCATCATATCTCATTTCCTTCCTGGCTTTCAGTTTCCTGTGTCGAAACGGAGACAGAACGACATCCGGCGTGGTTATCTGGGGCGTATTTCAAGCGAGAGCGAAAGGGATGCCAATGCTTTAATTACTTCCGCCCTAAGACTGGCTAGATATGATATACTCGTAAAGGGTAGCTTTCTCCTTTTTCCGGTTTGAATGCAAAATATTTATAAAACTCGATTTACAAATTATATTTAATACTTTCTATTACGTTATGCCATTACAAAATCTCAACTAAATAGCGTTTTGTTTCAAAAAATTATTTAAGGTAGTTTATAAATGTCACTTAATTAATTTAGGTGTAATAAATTAAACATAAATCCGAGATATCAATAATGGATAAAAAGTTCTACCTATCCATAAATCCGCGATATCAATAATGGATAACAAGTTCTACCTATCCATAAATCCGCGATATCAATAATGGATAACAAGTTCTACCTATCCATAAATCCGCCATATCAATAATGGATAACAAGTTCTACCTATCTATAAATCCGCGATATCAATAATGGATAACAAGTTCTACCTATCCATAAATCCGCCATATCAATAATGGATAACAAGTTCTACCTATCCATAAATCCGCGATATCAATAATGGATAACAAGTTCTACCTATCCAACTGATCACTGCACTGGTAATTATATTACGCTTCCGTTTAATACAATACAACATTATCATACATTACAAAAATAATTAGATACAGGTGTAACGATGTGCGTTATCTGTGTAGCGTGTGTCCTATTAGGACGTGCTGATGATTTTGATATCGACATCGTTATCTTCGTTTTAGTTGATTCTGCGTTACTTCTCGTACAAAATCATCAATATAGCGGATTGCTTGTTTTGATAAGTCATGATGATCTTGATTTATATTCAATAAATATAGACTCAGGAATGCGGATATAAATCGATAAATGGACAGCAGGTAAATAAATAACAAAGTCTTGACAGTTGACTGAATGACAATACGAATATATGTTTATTTCTCAGAGTGCGGGCAATTTATACCAATGAATGAACCAGTTCGCGATACATATTCTATCTCGCTCTGGCGCATGGACTGGCGGTAGGTTAATTATTTATATTTGGAGATGACTGGACAAATCGCGGGTACTATAAAAATAGTAAACATTGTCGCCGTTCTTGACGTGTAGCTATCTATGAATACTTGATATAATTTGGAATGAAACAGTTTATTATATTGTAAAAAAAATTATATAAAAAAAACTTGACGAATGTCAAGAAAAAAAAGTTTAAAATTGGCAAGAAAGAATGTGTTGTATTTAGCAAGGGAGATTTCAATAACAATTTGAAATTACTTTACTCGGTGGGTTTTTAGCGGGGCGACGAAATCCAGCATTGAAATTAAAAGGAATAATATTCACCCGTAATTAAAGATGGCGTCCTGGGCTTCTGCGATACACGAAGAAAAACTAGTCAGGCTGTCCTCGGTACAAACACTATTTCTGGACAGACGTCCTAACCGTGTCTTATCTGAAGGCACAAGAAGGCTCCTCGTGGAAGTTCGGGCCTTTTATAGGCACTTGCGAGAAAGAGAGGCTACACGTACTCATTCTCACTTAAAATAATAGTTTCGATAGTAACGTCATAGATATGATACTTTACTTTTAAAAGACAATTGAGATCGGTGTCTCTTACAATTCATCAAAAGGGTATATCGTCTAGACAGAATTTATTACTTCCTTGAGCACTGGATTTTTATGACCCTGCTTTTGTCTTCTCAGTCGTTTACCGATGGCCTTACAATTTCCATCTTTACAAAACAGAATTGGATTTATTTTAGACCCTTTTCCTAAACAAACAATGACCATGGAATTCTTTACAATCCGAATGTAGTTTTACAACCCGAGCCGACCACCTAAGTTGGCGGTGCACTATTTCATTTGTATAACCAAAACAAAATTGAATTTATTATAGGCCCCTTTTCCTAAACAAACAATAACCATGGGATTCTTTACAATCCAGGATATAATCTTGTACTCCAAAGCGGTGAGCACTTAAGATAACCTTCTTTTCTATTGACTTAATCTTAGCGACAGTATTAGAAATATACTAAATTATTTTGTTTCGAGAAACATGTTTCAGGAGCATGAAATGTTGCGAATTTAGTATTGGGGATGTGAACTATGTAATTTATCAAATACTGTCCTGACACCCCACCCTAAGTTACCGAAAGAACAAAAAAAACAACAAAAAAAAAATTATCCTCCGTATATCACAGACGCATCAGTCCGAGGGATGTTTCTAAGGAGCGAGGGATGTATGTACCCCTCACCGGATACGGTTTCGTGGCCGATTTATCTCTAGTCAGCATTTGCCATAGGTGTAGTCTTAATTGGTGTAAGACCGACCACGAGGAAGGAAACCACGTAAACCTTTTCCTTGACTAGGGTCCTAAACAATTTAACATCAACACATAGCCGGTTATACAGGAGCGGGGAACACTCCTCCCCAACTCCTTACACACAAAAAAAACAATACACAATGTAACAAGATTACAGGAAATTGATACAAAACAAAACAATACACAAAGGTACAAGATTACAGGAAATTGATACAAAACAAAACAATACACAATGGTACAAGATTACAGGAAATTGATACGATATTAATAAAATCAAATCACACACAAAAAGAAATTACAATAATATTATACAATCTGGCAATACAATTAATAAAATATTAAACAGCAAGGTCAACTAACAATCAAATGTTGACCAAGAGGGAAACAAATCAGTTAAGCCATTCTCTCATTACAATATTCTGAGAAATGGACACAGCTTAACCAAAATAATAAAACAAATCTGCAGTCTTCTCCCAAAGGCTGACTTTAGTGGGTTCACTGCAGGTCACGGGCCAACCTATGAACCAGCTGATCTTCAAAGGTGATTCCTGAAATTCTCCCCTTTCAATGTGGATTCCGTCCAACCAACCACCCACATGGCTCAACACAAAATTACAACCCCACTACCCTTGATACACCAAAGACAATACTTTACAACACAATCCTTTCTTCGCCCTTCCCTATACTGCACAGTCGGGAACTGATAAATTTTAAAGCGGCCCCATATCACGGGCGCTTTCCACAATACGACCGCCCCTGGCTGACAGCACAAGGCGGTCCAAACTTCCGGCCACTTCCGGGCGAAATGATAACAACAATGATAGCAATAAATTTCGCAAGCCAATATTATCATTTTTAAATCTCAAGAGGTTCCCACAGAACCTTACACGTCGAATTTCAAATATCCTATAGTTCACACAGAACTTAACTAGGGCTTATATCTCCTTAAGTTCACACAGAACTTTATACATTGAATTACAAATATCCTATAGTCCACACAGAACTTAACTAGGACTTCTTTCTCCTTAAGTTCACACAGAACTTTACACATATCTAAGGTTTCCTCAGACTCCAAGGTCTGGACAACCGTTGCAGCAACAATTCACCACCACATAGAATGGTAACTGTATAAATGGACCCTTAGTCCACTAAAAAAAAAACACAAAACATAATACAAAATTGGCGAGTAGCCCCGGCTGAAAGCAGGACGCGTCTACGGACCCCCAGAACAGAGCCAAGAATCACGTGATACCACATACACAACTATGGTCATCTAGGATCCGAGCGACAGACACGCGACCCTCACGAACCGAAGCCACCTTAGCCCGAAACATGAACATGACAGAACACATCTGTATTCGCAATTGCTAATATGGGTTCATGAAGCCCGTGATGGAGACACACAGCAATCCATCCCAGATGTATTCTCAGGCCATCTTCAAAACCTTTATCGGTTGGGAGGCTAGCTTCTCCCAACCCGGACTCTTAAAGCTGCCCAGGGCCTCTCGGTTATTCACACCGAGCCAAAGTAAGGAGACAATAATAAACAACAAAGACAGGGAATTCAATTTACCGAGCGAGACCCACCATACGTCCGACCACAAGGGCACGGGTTCGTTTCGAGATTTCACTATCCAAGAAACGCAGCCCCCAGTCATAACGCATGCTGCCAACGCTACAGTAACCAGAGCTCTTATCCCAAAACTCAAACAGAGCAAACAATACAACGGTAATCATCGTAACAGTTACATAAAATCAGTACAAGTTCAAAACAGAACAAAAATACAACGGCAATTACCGTAACAGTTACATAAATTCTGTCAAAGTTCATTCGAGAACGCATCATACTCTTATCCTTATTCCTCCCAGCAGCACCACTAGAACCTCCACATTTCCCATGAACCTTTCATCGCGCTGCCTCACAGACTACCTTGCGACCCCGTACTCGGTGAGTGCTTTGACAGAACAAAATATTTTATAATATTTTACACAACAACAACAAAAAAAAAATAATTAATTTTTATTTCAAAGTATATACTCCACACTCAACAGGAGTCAATTCGTCAACAAGATGACTTACTTCAATACTATAGCCCTTCAACACCGTGGAATGCTACACTTCCCAAACAAGAAAACTCCGAACACATCAACGGCTATTATCATCATGGAACCCCGTCCAAAAACTAACATTTACTGCGTGCAACTATCCGAAACGGATATTCCACTGTACCATCTGTACAACCTTTTCCAAAATTCAACTCGGTGGAAAGCAACACCTACTCCATAGCACTACTGAACAATTCTACTGCTATTAAACTTACGGACCACTGTCCAGCGATAGCATTAGCGCAAAGCAATTATCCACGATGGATACTCTACTGAATCCTCAGTACAATCTTTGGAACGCTACTCCCGGGGGAAGGGTACACCCCTCCGTTAAGAAGTTCGGAATACCTCACGAATTCTTACCAGATAAGACAACAATTAGGAAGACAATCCTACCCCAATACGAAATTCGGAAGACTTCCAAAAATGTCTTCACTTAATGCCCTAATCTACGGAGTCAATAATTCCGATAGGGAATCTAATGAGAAAGTAACAATTACCACTAATTAAACCACAACAGCTGTCAGGTTACCCATACCTGAGCTCGCATTACACAAGAGCAATTTGATCCTGAACGTAATACGTGTACCTTCTACCAACGGTACTAATCATCTATGTATTACATGAATTCTTACTTCAGAAGGACCTAAGTCCTTCGTTGAGATACATATAATCCTACTCTAGGCTCTCAGCATTCCGCCACTCGTGGTCCAGGCTCAGGTTCATTGAACGCCAGGTATTCTTTGGTGAAGTCACCGGGTTGAACACCAGCCCATACATAAAACATATGGAAATGAATCCATACGAGATTGCCCACGGCCAGCTCACCTATTCATTCACCCTTGTGCAATAATAAATTCGCACCGGTGACGTCACTTGACATACTAAACTGTCATTCACCAAGGAACCCGACAGTGTATACCCTCAAGGTATACAACAAAATATTTAATTTAATTATTTTACGAACCATTTTCCTAACCATGAATGACTCCCAATTAGGCGCTGACGAACCCATCACTACACTGTCAACTATCAGCTCATCTATAATCCACCCGGGCACAGAAGCTGTGCTCAGGACCGGACCCATCTTATATGTTCGCGTCCTTATCGTGTGACGACGGACTCACCGCATAAGGTCTATTCTAAGCTATACTGTATTCAATAGTCAATTTATAGTATATATGCAACTGCTAAACTTCTACCGTCTTCTTATAAGAGAATAACCCCTGTATTCCTTCCTTCTTACAAGACAAGAATGATACATTTAATAATTTGACTCCAGGTCACGCTTTCTAGTTCCAACCGAGTTCCAACCGTGTTCCCAACTCCGTTTCTGGTAAAACGACCAGAAATTTTTTTTTTAATCTCCCAGCTATCATCTAGCCACGCTTTCCAGTCTACAATGAGAGAATACACTATTAACTCTCCTGTTACTACAACGACAACGAATGCTACACTCGACCTCATGTCACCTGACCACGTTCTCTAATTTCAAAAGAGATAACACAAACTAACTCGTTCGTTATTAAAACAAAAAAAGAGTGCTATAATCGAACTCTGGTCTCCTGGCCACGTTCTCTAATTTCAAAAAAGGATAACACAAACTAACGATTTCTTTGTTACGCCGACAAAGAGTTCCATTCTCGAGTAGTGGTCACCCGACCACGCTCTTTAGTTTTCTAATGAGAGAATACTCAACTACGATCTCCCTATTACGACGAGAAACAGTTCTATACTCGACTACTGGTCACTCGACCACGCTCTTTAGCTTCTAAAGAGAAAATACACAAATAACTCTATCGTTATTGGAACAACAAAGAGGCTATACTCTATTTAACACTTGGCCATGCTCCTCTTATGTGCTTCGACTACGAGAATCCGGACTAATTCTCTCTTGGCTTTATGACATGGAGTGTTATACTCCTCTGTCGGTCACCCGATCGCGAGACTATCATTGGTCAACCTTTGCAATGTCCTTCACGTGATATCTCCCTACCACTTTCCCACTAAGCTCCGACAGCTCGTAAACCGAATTGGAGATTTTCTTGCTAACTATACTCTTTATAAATCTCGGTGCCAGCTTGGCGCTGAAGTAACGACCTGCATTTGACTGTTTAAAGGACTTCCTCCATACCACCTGTCCAACGGACAGACGTCTCTCTCTACGGCGTAGGTTATACCTAGCTGCGCTACGCTTAAACCCAGTCAATAGTTTAGCAGTGACGGTCTCGTACAATTTTTCCATTCTATTTAACCCCTGGAGATAATTAGGAGATCTCGTGGAAGAGACAATCTGATTCGAATCCAGTCGGTCGTGGAATGAAGCATGGGGAACCGGATGGAATCCGTGAAACAGATAAAAAGGGGTGCTACCGGTGGCTATGTTCACAGTATTGTTTAAACAGGAACAGATCTTCCCTAAGAATTCGCACCAATCTCGTTGATTGTCCTGTACCAAAATGGCTAGACACGTCAGAATTGAAGAATTATATCTCTCGCTGGTATTGTTTTGCGGGTGATAATACGCGTTGTAAAAGAGGTCTCGTATCCCATATGATTCCAGGAATTCTCTGAATTCCTTCGATATGAACTGCCTACCATTATCCATTACGATGGTGCGTGGCACCGAACACGGGAGAAATATTGACGCTTCCAAACACCAAATTATAGCCTTAGACGTGGCCACTCTCAAGGGAAAAGCCCATACATACTTACTAAAGTTATCAACTACCGTTAAAATATGAGAGTTCCGTTTCCTAGACAAAGGCAAGGGGCCAACGAGATCCATACTCAAGGACTGCATGGGCCGGGATGCTTGCTTGGGCTCACTCATAAGGCCACATGGACCCTGCGTGTTATATTTATAGGCCTTGCACGTTTCGCACCGCGATATAAAATGAGTTACTGCCTCAGACAATTTGTTAGCAAAATACGTCCGAGTAATAATTTCCATAGTCTTCCTAACACCCGGGTGACACAGGTTCGAATGTATATCATCGATCAAGGGGACCAACGCATCCTGGGGTACCACGACCCTCCAATCTCGTTCTCCCTGGTTGCGGACAGGGTCGTGAGAGGAACGACACAACCGCAATAGATGTCCCTTTACTACTTTAAAGTTTGGCCGCGACCGTGGATCCTTCTCGCACTCTCTTAGGATCCGTAAATACCATTCGTCGGTTACGTGCTCGAACGGAGGGGAAAAGCTCACCGCGGATACCTCGATTCGACTGAGGGCGTCGACCAAGCGATTCTCGCAACCCTTTTTATAAACGAAATCGAAATTATATTGAGACAGTCTACAAGCCCAACGGGCTAATCGGCCGCTCGGTGAAGACAGATGGTCCAGATATTTTAAGCATCCGTGATCGCTCTGAATCATAAACCTGGTTCCGTCTAGATAACTACGGAAATGATGGACTGAGTCCACGATGGCCAGGAGTTCGCGCTCGGTGGTACTATAAAGCCTTTCCGCCGGGGAAAGCTTTCGTGAAAAATAAGCTATGGCATGTTCAACACCACCCGGCATGGATTGTGAAAGAAAGCTACCGATGCTTATTCCGCTCGCGTCGCAGGTGAGTATATATGGCACCGTATAATCCGGTGGCTTCAGAACGGGAGACGTAATCATGGCACGCTTGAGGAGGACGAATGATTCTTCAGCGGTCGATTCCCACTGGAACTTAGAGCCCTTAAGTTTGATACTAGTCAAGCGACAGAGGGGCGCAGCGATCTTAGAAAAATCTTTTATAAATCGGCGGTAATATGAACACAAACCGAGGAAGCTTTTCACTTCCTTAACACTCCGTGGCCTAGGGAATTCCTTCATCACCTTAATCTTTTCGGGGTCCGTTCTCAACCCTTCGCGGTCCACTATATGTCCCAAGTACCTAAGGCTTGACTTGCAAAATTCCGACTTGGCCAATTTTATAGTAAGATTGGACTCCTTCAACCGGCGCAACACCAAACGTAAGGTGGCGATGTGTGAATCGAAATCTGCGCTGCAGATTAAGATGTCATCCAGGTAGCAAAAGACATGATCGCCCTGATCGGCAAACAGTTTATCCATTAGCCTCTGCATTTCGGCAGGAATATTTTTTAGACCAAATGGGGTGACCACAAATTGGTACTGACCCCGGCCTTCTACGAAAAACGCGGTCTTGCACTTAGAGTCTGGGTTCAACGGCATCTGCCAGAATCCGTGACTTAAATCCAACGCGGAGAGATATCGGGTATCCCGTAAATTGTCTAAAATTCTATTAATATTTGGCAAACGGTACGAATCTGAATTCGTAATGGAGTTCAATTTACGCGGGTCCAACACGAATCGAGCTGAACCGTCCTTTTTCGGAACGATAAACGCATTATTTAGCCAGGCGCTGCGCGACGGCTCAACCACTCCTAATTCGAGCATTTCGTCTAGCTCGGAAATCATTTGCCGTCGGCGGATATGCGACAGAGGGTAAGTTCTCTGTTTTACGGGTGAATGACTGCCTGTATCGATAACATGGTTGACTAACGTGGTACGACCCAGTCCCACCCTTTCAAATGCGACACTATTGAAGTCCGCAATCAAAAGGTTCAACTGCAGATTCTGTTCAATAGACAAATCTGCAGCCGATGTCAAGCATGAAGGCTTAAAAGACTTAATTCCTATTTCGGACACAACGGGTCTCAAAGATAATTTTTCTATACTAGAAGAAGGAAAGAGATTCGGGGTAAGGCCCGAGTGCTTTAAGAAAGGGGTACCCAAAATCAGGCACTCCTCCAATGAAGGAACTATTAGGAAATCCGCCCAAACGGTCTGGTCATCGTAACATAAAGGTAACTGTACAGAACCCAGCACACGGTGTCCCTGGCCACCCGCCGTATGCACGATTCCCTCGCAAAGTAGAGACGGACAATACTGATTTTCAAATTTTTTAAAAAGTTCTCCACCAATTACGTTAACCGACGCGCCTGAGTCAAGCAAAGCCCTAAATGGCAATTCTTGAATATAACAGTGTAGGTAGGGTCGCTCGTCCCTAGCATTAGTAATCTCTACAAAATTTACGAAAGGGAACGATTCTTTTGAAGCTGACTGACGCGACCAACCCGGGAAATCCGACGCAACTGAATCGGGTTGGTGCCCTACCGGTTTTTTGGAGCGTTAATAGACGGAGGCGGTCTTGACAAATCCGGTAACAAAGCCAACTGTCGAGACAGTACGGCTCTGGCCTTCCAAAGGTTGGTAGACGTCCGCACAGGTCCCTTCCTAAAACGTGGCCGGCTGGGGCAATTACGCGCGATGTGATTAGGAAGCCGACACGAATAACACCTCTTTGGTAATGGTTCCTCAGCATTCGAGGTGTAAGATACCGGTGACAACCGAGCACCCATTCTTGAGAACAGGGGGGCAGAACGAGGGGACCTTCCCTCGTCCCTATTCATTAGGTCGAAGGCCAGGCACAATTTTTCCAACTGGTCAACCGAAGACGGTTGCGAGCTGACAAGGACTGAACAGTACCTATGATGTAGGCCGCGTCTAAATACCTGTAATAAATCCTTGTCAGTGAGAGGCGGTTCCAAAGACTGATTCAAGTTCTGGATTCTCGAAACAAAATCCGTAGATGATTCGCCCGGCTTTTGTATGGAGGCCCAAATATCCATCCTGCGCTGAGTCATAAAGTCTTCCGACTCATACTTTTCTAAGAAAAGTTTCGTTACTGTGTTCCAATCTTTAAATATCTTAACCTTACTCCTAAAGAAGGTTAATGCTCCCTTACGTAAAAACTCTGGTAAGACCGCCGGAAGCGCGTTTAGGTGAACACCTCTGGCACAAGCCAATTCTTCCATTCGTGACAAGAATTCCCTTACACAACCCGTTCCGGTATATGGATCAATTGGCCAACACGAGAAGTTTATATTCCATTGTGGCGACGGAAGTGGTACATGAGAACGGGAAATCCCAACCTCAGTATACGGAGATGAATTTGTCAAAGGCATCGGTGCCAGAACTCCCGAAGCGGTATCCCCATTATCCGCCCTCTCAAATAACTCCGGAGCTTTAGAAAGGTTTAAATATGGTCGAGTTCTTGGGGGTAAGGCCACCTCCCTCGATGATGATGGAGCGAGACCTCTATTGTATAGACTGGCCTGTCGACGCAATTCGTAAAAATTATTACTGGGGGAGAGTCCGCGCTCAAGTAATTCCCCAATCAATCTAGCCTTGGTCGACTTCATTACGTCCCTAATTGGATCCATTGCCAACAACAAAAAAAATTAAAACAATAAACAAGGCCCAAAAAGAAGAAAAAAAACGCGATATCAGACCCCACTAACAAAAACAACACTTCTAATTCAAACGATATGTTAAACAAACAAAGACTTCTCTCTGAAGCGTGGTACAAATTTCTGAACACCCTAACTTTTAAATCGAGTTTAATAAGGAACACACAACTCTTTACAATGAAATATTTAGAGAAAGTTAACTAAGATCTAATCTTTTTCTTCCTTCGATTAACTAAAAATCTATTCACGATTCGTTAATAAACAACTTTAAAACAGTTTAACCAAAATGAAGCCCGTATACACGTGAGAACAAAAAAAAATGGCCAGTAAAAACAAATGCTGCAGACACGTGGTTCAAATTTCCAAACACACAAAAAAAATACATATAAAACACTTTCCTGAAAATAAATTGTTACTTAAAACACACAAAACAAATTATAAATAAAAACCTTGTCCAACGAGAGATCAGAAATACCAGAGTAAAATACGCCCCACGTTGGGCGCCAATATGTCACACCTCTTTCCTATTTAAAAACAAAATTAGGTTGTACACATTTCAATACATAAATTAGTTATAAAACATTACCATCAAATGAGGTGTGACACTCCCGTTCAGGTCAGCCGGTTTCTTAAAGAGGCAGGAACTCTTTGGCTCTCAGGGGTTTGTTGGGTTCCTCTGACTCTGAATAACTCTCTCTCAACTCTCGCAGGGACAGGCGACACAATTAAACAAGTATAATTTGGAATGAAACAGTTTATTATATTGTAAAAAAAATTATATAAAAAAAACTTGACGAATGTCAAGAAAAAAAAGTTTAAAATTGGCAAGAAAGAATGTGTTGTATTTAGCAAGGGAGATTTCAATAACAATTTGAAATTACTTTACTCGGTGGGTTTTTAGCGGGGCGACGAAATCCAGCATTGAAATTAAAAGGAATAATATTCACCCGTAATTAAAGATGGCGTCCTGGGCTTCTGCGATACACGAAGAAAAACTAGTCAGGCTGTCCTCGGTACAAACACTATTTCTGGACAGACGTCCTAACCGTGTCTTATCTGAAGGCACAAGAAGGCTCCTCGTGGAAGTTCGGGCCTTTTATAGGCACTTGCGAGAAAGAGAGGCTACACGTACTCATTCTCACTTAAAATAATAGTTTCGATAGTAACGTCATAGATATGATACTTTACTTTTAAAAGACAATTGAGATCGGTGTCTCTTACAATTCATCAAAAGGGTATATCGTCTAGACAGAATTTATTGCTTCCTTGAGCACTGGATTTTTATGACCCTGCTTTTGTCTTCTCAGTCGTTTACCGATGGCCTTACAATTTCCATCTTTACAAAACAGAATTGAATTTATTTTAGACCCTTTTCCTAAACAAACAATGACCATGGAATTCTTTACAATCCGAATGTAGTTTTACAACCCGAGCCGACCACCTAAGTTGGCGGTGCACTATTTCATTTGTATAACCAAAACAAAATTGAATTTATTATAGGCCCCTTTTCCTAAACAAACAATAACCATGGGATTCTTTACAATCCAGGATATAATCTTGTACTCCAAAGCGGTGAGCACTTAAGATAACCTTCTTTTCTATTGACTTAATCTTAGCGACAGTATTAGAAATATACTAAATTATTTTGTTTCGAGAAACATGTTTCAGGAGCATGAAATGTTGCGAATTTAGTATTGGGGATGTGAACTATGTAATTTATCAAATACAGTCCTGACAATAATCCCCTTAATTAATTATAATTGAAGTTAACACGTTTGCTGCTAAAGACGCCCATGGGCGTCATCACATTTTTTGTAGAGACGCTGATGACGCCCGTTGCGCTTCATTCGATTCTCTTTGTTTGTATGGTACCGAATATTTTAAGATTTTAAGGTAAGATTTTAAGGTTTCGAAAATACCGTAAGATTTTAAGGTTTCGAAAATATGATTTTTTTCAGTACCTCTACACTATTCCATAAATACATACCGCAGTCAACGTGTTAAAAATTATAATAATTGAGATTTATTTGCTAAAAACATTAAAAAACCATCTGGCAACGCTCACGGAACGGGCGTACGTTTAACCTATTTGCAAGCCTAGAAGCTACTAGTGGCGCGGAACGCCAGTCGCATACCCCGGCGCTTACGCTAATGCTTGCGACAATTCAGCTCCTCGCAATTCAGTGCAGTATGCAAAAGTGAGATGCGAATATAGTGTCGCGCTTCCCGCATACTATTCACCTATCGTCAAGACGAGGCACTCGCAGCGTTTAAATGCGAATTTGTTTTCGATCTTTACAAAACACCTCGATGTAGTCCATAAATTCTGATTATTATTAATATTATTTTTTAAATCAATGCGTAAATATATTATGGAGGAATATCTAAAATCTTAACCTTGTATTTATTATATTTATAGAGATATTGATGGTTATTAGAAGCAACGTGTAGAAGATGCCCAACACAGGGAAGGAAAGGTTAAGTATTATTTTCTCAGATGTTGGAAAAGTTACTAGAGATATCGAACGACATGTAGCAATAGAAAATAAAGCCAACACTTGGCTTATATAAACATATAAACTCGAAATTTGCTAAGTTAATAATTGTCCACAATGGTATAATTGTACCAGCTTGGATGTATGGAAGTGAAGCGTGGATGTGGATACAAACTGAGAGGAGCAGAATGAATACTCTTGAAATGCGTTTACTGAGAAGAATGCATGAGAATGGAAATTAATGCTACACTACGGAATTAAGTGATTATGGTAAAAATAAATGTGAGGTTAAGGCTGATGTGCTCAATACGATGTAGAAAAGTATTGAAGAAAACAAAACAAATTTACCATGTAAATGTGAGTGAAAGGCGTGCCAGAGGAAGGTCAAGGAAAGTATGGATAAATCAAGGGAATATTGAAAGAAGGAAATGCTTAAAGTCTGAGAAATCAATGGAATTGTATTACTGTAGAATTCACGAAACACATATGTTGAAATATAAAAGTCTGTTAACCTATCCTTTCTGTCTACCCAAAAAGCATGATCCTATATTTGTATAACTGTGTTTGTTAAAATATTAAAAAAGCAAAATTGTGTTTTTATAACAATGTAAAATGTGTGTTTTTTTACATAATTTTGTTATATTCAATCCGATAAATTATGAAATAATTTTGTTATTTAGTTAACAATTTCCGTTGTTGAGGTTTAAGGCTATATAAGATATTGTACTTAAGAAGTTTCGCATAATGATTTCCCAAGACTACTGTGCCAAAATACTCTTACTCCCCTCAGGGAGATGAACCAAGACACGAAGGAAATGAGAAATATTATACTGCATTTAATATAACAGAGTAAATATATTATTTAAGATTCAAGATATTACTTCATCAACTTGTTAATTTGAATTGGTGTTCTTATTTGAATTGTTAATTATTTGCTAAGCATTAATTATATTTCGATTAATGTACATGACAACGTTAAAAAATTAAAATATAACAAAAGCTTTTCAGTTTTAAGTTTATATTCTTTTGTTTGTTACTTGTCATGCCCCTAAAATACCAACCTCTCTTACAATTTCCTACATACACTCGTCAGAAACATATTAAACGAATTGTTAATTCTGAAAAAAAATAATTGAATAGATATCAAGTGAAGATTAAATACTACAGTGAAACACCGTTTTTACGTTTTTGAAGGGACTGATAAAAAACTTAATTATAGTTTGGAAATTCTAGGATGAGTCATGTGACAGCTCACAAATCTGTTCCAATACAACCTTATGTAATGTATTTACCTAAATAACTTGCTGTTTATTAGAATTGAGGCTTATATTAATGTTGATAAAATAATTAAAATTACTGAACATCGTTACAAGGCTGTATTGGGGCAAATTTGTGAGCTTTCACAGGATTCATCCTAGAATTTCCGAACTATAGAGGGAAAACGTAGATTGGGGGCTAGAAAAAAAATAATAAAATTGAAAATTATTTTTTATTTAGATAATTACGCAAATCGGTTTGGTACGTATTTTTGTGCTGGTTTACAGCTCTTTCGATCTTATAAATCGATAAGAAAGTTTTGTCTTGTACGTTTTCAATGCTAGTAAAGTAGCTTTTAAGGCCCTCAATATGCCTCATAGCATCTTTTTTTGTTGGAATTGGACGGATTAAGTTTACCTCTTCTTCACCAGATACTCGTAATTCTTGGTCGGATAAGTTTTCGTGGATGTGACTGTCCACTATATAATCGATATCCATAACTTAAGATGTCATCACAATTAGAGTAAGAACATCCGTCTGCTTCCAATCTTCAGCCATCACTAAATCAACACTTCGAGATTCCCCGCAAACTGATCACCACAGAGTGCCTCTTCATGAAACCATCTATCCAGCCATTTGATGCAGTAAATTATTCGATATTTAATCGAGACGCAATACACAGTCTGCCTGCCTCTGATTCGCTAAATTTCCCACTAATTGCATCAAATTACACTACTCGTGTAACCTTGACCATGAGCGCTGCAGGTACACACGTGTCTATAAATAGAAACAACATATTTCTGCTTCCTAATATTAATTTCAAATATTTTAAATCGTCGCGCATTTAATTAAATATGTTCATGAATTGATTTGCATTTTATTTCAAACGTAAATTGCGGTAAATAAAAACGTAGAAGTGGGTACTAAACGTACTAAAATAAAACGGGATTATAAAAATTGAACGTAAATAGCGGGAAAACGTGAATTCCGGGCACGTTAAAACGGGGTTTCACTGTATATCACTTACACTATAGATTACTAACAGGCATTATTCTAGTGACAGTAGGTTTATGCATTTTCACTCTGTATATTTATTTTATTTACGACTTGAAAGTGCATTTTACAAACAAATGCACATAAGACAGGTTAATGCAAATACTTGAAATTATTGACAAAATTTCTCTTAAACTAACATGTAGATACAAAAAAGCAGTAGTATAGATCATTCAGCCAGAAAATTCATTTTGCAATAGTGTGAGTAACAGTGAGTTTACAAAATCTTGACACTTTCTTTTTTTAATGAAGTGAAAAAGCAAAAAAATATGAAAATAATATTTTATATTCAAACATTGAAATGAACACACACGTTTTGTAAATTAAAAATGCTGTTAGCTTAAATTTTAATAATCGTAAAAATAAAATGAAAGTATGTTTATTTCACACATGAACTGTTTAGGCATGGCAGATTCTTATTATTTAACGTATAAATGTATCATAATTACGATGCCAAATAATAAAGTTTTAAAATAATAATTATACGTTATATTAGACAAAAATCGCACTCCTAATTTCGACATGGTAGTGATTTTGTGATCACCGAGTATTTTAACAACAATACAAATGTACGCTCTGCGCGAACCAATCGTGTGGGATTCTAAAACCAATACCACTACATAAGTTGTGTAATACAGAGTGTAACACTACTGCAAAATGAGTCTTCTAGCTGAATGATCTATGTTAATAGCAAATTAATGTTATGAAATTATTTTATATTAATATGTATATTTAAATTCAATACATGTATTTTTATTACAAAATATTATCAAATTTGACCAAGTAGACTTATGTAACTTTGGAACAAACATTTGATAGCGGTCAAGTACTTTTGATTAAGATACAATATTTAGTATTTGTGGAACAACACTTAAATAGAATAAGAAGAATTGGATTTTACGAGAATTTTATGGATAGATCTGAAAATTTAACAAACACATGGGCTCACTTGTAGCACGAGATCCATGGTGATTTACAGAATTGAAACATTCTACATAATGATGCTGGGTTATTCAATTCCAGAGGCGAAGTATTGTTCCCGTGGTGTAATTCAATAACTTTTTTATATTAGTGGGACTTAACAAATTCGTCAGAATGTAAAAGGAAATTACACAGCACTTTTTATTTGAGTGAGACTTAACAGTTTCGTCTGAATGTAAAAATTAATTATTGTACAAACCACTTTTAATTTTAGTGGGACTTAACAGTGTCTTCAGAATGTAAAAAGAAATTACAAAGCACTTTTTATTTTAGAGACACTTAACGGTGTCGTCAGAATGTTAAAAGAAATTACAAAAGCACTTTTTATTTTAGAGGTACTTAAAAGTGTCGTCAGAATGTAAAAGGAAATTACAAAGCACTTTTTATTTTAGAGGCACTTAACAGTGTCGTCAGAATGTTAAAGGAAACTAGAAAGCACTTTTAATTTTAGTGAGACTTAACAGTCTCGTCAGAATGTAAAAATAAATTACAAAGCACTTTTAATTTTAGTGGGACTTAACAGTCTCGTCAGAATGTAAAAGGAAATTACAAAGCACTTTGAATTTTAATGAGATTTAACAGTCTCGTCAGAATGTAAAAATAAATTACAGAGCACTTTTAATTTTAGTGAGAATTAACAGTGTCGTCAGAATGTAAAAGGAAATTACAAATCACTTTTTATTTTAGAGACACTTAACAGTGTCCTCAGAATGTAAAAGGAAACTAGAAAGCACTTTTAATTTTAGTGAGACTTAACAGTGTCAGAATGTAAAAGGAAATTACAAAGCACTTTTAATTTTAATGAGATTTAACAGTCTCGTGAGAATGTAAAAATAAATTACAAAGCACTTTTAATTTTAGTGGGACTTAACAGTGTCAGAATGTAAAAGGAAACTAGAATGCACTTTTAATTTTAGTGAGACTTAACAGTTTCGTCAGAATGTAAAAATAAATTACAAAGCACTTTTAATTTTAGTGGGACTTAACAGTCTCGTCAGAATGTAAAAGGAAATTACAAAGCACTTTTAATTTTAGTGGGAATTAACAGTGTCGTCAGAATGTAAAAGGAAATTACAAATCACTTTTTATTTTAGAGACACTTAACAGTGTCCTCAGAATGTAAAAGGAAACTAGAAAGCACTTTTAATTTAAGTGAGACTTAACAGTGTCAGAATGTAAAAGGAAATTACAAAGCACTTTTAATTTTAATGAGATTTAATAGTCTCGTGAGAATGTAAAAATAAATTACAAAGCACTTTTAATTTTAGTGGGACTTAACAGTGTCAGAATGTAAAAGGAAACTAGAAAGCACTTTTAATTTTAATGAGATTTAACAGTCTCGTGAGAATGTAAAAATAAATTATTGTACAAACCACTTTTAATTTTAGTGGGACTTAACAGTGTCGTCAGAATATAAAAAGAAATTACAAAGCACTTTTTATTTAAGAGACACTTAACAGTGTCGTCAGAATGTAAAAAGAAATTACAAAACCACTTTTTATTTTAGAGGTACTTAACAGTGTCGTCAGAATGTAAAAACAAAGCACTTTTTATTTTAGAGGCACTTAACAGTGTCGTCAGAATGTAAGAGGAAATTACAAAGCACTTTTTTATTATAGAGGCACTTAACAGTGTCGTCAGAATGTAAAAGGAAATTACAAAGCACTTTTGATTAAAAAAAATAAGCGTCTAATTAATATTTAAATAATTTTAAACAATCTTCTTCTCGATGTAGATTTTGGACCTGTTGTTGCGAAAAACATTATTTGTAGGCAGAGCAATAACTGTCTCTCCACCTATTACGCGGCTTTCCCGGCATGCGATGTCCTGCGGAGATCTCATGTGCCGCTATGTATAATATTATGTATGCCCATCCTATCCACATTATCTCGACAGTATTCCCTTCTCCTTCTGCTCCATTTGACGATATCCTCTGTGTTGTAGGACTGTTGAATGTGAGACATTCTGACCTCTTCTATAATCCTGTATATTATTAAATTACATGTGAAAGGACTAAGTTTCCTTGCCTTATTCTGTTCATCGTATTTTCTAGGATAGCTCATCATCTACTTTGTGATTTGTTTTGTAATTTTTAATAATATTTTGGATGATCTTGGCTACAACGGTTGATGTTTCCTTCTCTTATAGGATTTCGATTACATCACCCAGCACCAACTTATCCAAAGTTTTCGTTAGATGGACAAAACATGCAAATTCCGTTTTATTATATTCGATTGCTTTCTCCTTTATTTGCCTCATCATGAAGCGGGCATCAATTGTTTTCTCGTTTATTTGCCTCATCGTGAAAACGGCATCAATTTCTTTTTCCTTTATTTGCCTCATCATGAAAACGACATCAATTGCTTGTTCCTTTATTTGCCTTGTCATGAAGACGGCATCAATTGCTTTCTCCTTTATTTGCCTCATCAAGAAGACGGCATCAATTGCTTTCTCCTTTATTTACCTCATCATTAAGACGGCATCAGTTGCTTTCTTCTTTATTTGCCTCATCATGAAGACGGCATCAATTGCTTTCTCCTTTATTTGCCTCGTCACGAAGACGGCATCAATTGCTTTCTCCTTTATTTGCCTCATCAAGAAGACGGCATCAATTACTTTCTCCTTTATTTACTTCATCATAAAACCGGCATCAATTGCTTTCTTCTTTATTTGCCTCATCATGAAGACGGTATCAATTGTTTTCTCTTTTATTTGCCTCATCATGAAGACGGCATCAATTGTTTTCTCCTTTATTTGCTTCATCATAAAGACGACATCAATTGCTTTCTCCTTTATTTTCCTTATTATGAAGACGGCATCAATGGTTGACCGGTTTTTTTTCCGAATTCCCGCTGATCCTTTCTATTCCCAATATTCTGTTTGAGTTTAGTTTTCTCGTGAAGAGTTTGAGTTTATTCGTGAAAAATTATTTTCCTATTGTTTTTTTTCCTATTGTACGCACCTGCAAAACATAAGAATTAATTTTAGTCAAATTTACCCTTCAAACGTTAAGGTGGAAACCAAGAACATAACTTACTCTCATTTTTGCGACTTTTTATTTAACGAGTTGGTTGTATATAAAATAAAGTACTACATTTACCTTTTCCCTGTTGCCACTCATATTTCAATATCCCCTTCAACTCGCCCATCGCAAGTTAACATACTGCCCATATAACAGAATTCATAAACCTGCTCCAGTTTTTCTGAGTTAACCCATACGAGTTTATCGCACACACCTTTTACCAAGCCTCTTTCTATAACCATAAGCTAATTTAATTCGTTTCCCAAAATTCATATTTCAAAACTTTTCGTATCATGACTATACTCATAATTTAACGAAACAGAAAACATTGAATGTTATTTTATAAAATAAATAGTTTAAATGAGATATTTTTAATGAGTTTATACTCAAATCACAAAACTCATGAATAAATATTATAAAAAAATAGAATCTCTCAATTAAAATTACTTTTATATGCATAAAAATTTGTCACACAAAAAGTTAATTCTTACTGCTGAAAACGATGGCATCATCAAATAACAAAGAAAATAAAATTCTAGCCCATGAGGCAGACAGTCGTTACAAAAGAAAAATATAAAAACAAAATTATCAATCATTATTTTTTATTGTTTAAATGTATGTAATTAAATTGACGCAAGCTTGTGATAAACAAATTGTTCAAGTTTGCACTTCAACTCAATTTTACAGAAGGTATATCACATATAGAGATACTTTGCGGGTTATTTGGAAGAAAATTTGTCTTCCAACGCGAAGGTTATGTTTTCGTTTCACATGTATAGAAAATCTTTCCAACCAGCTAGACAGGAGTAATATATGTAAATTATGTAATTTTTGGTTCGAGATAACATTTTTTAGACTACAAAATGAAAAAAAACAAAAGTTTAAATTAGAGAACAAAAATATACGTAACATTTTAGTGACTTGGAGAGAAGAGAAATAAATAAAAAATTAGGGATAGAGAAAGAAAGGATATGTGGTTGAAGAAAGTCACTAAATATATTTAATGATTTTTATGCCACTTTTTGAAGTGAGTCAATGAGGGGGTGAGTCTTACAGCAGCTGATAGCTGGTTCAAAAACCTAACAAAAAGATTCATATGGTTTTCAAAATGTGGAATTGGGAAGAATTTGTGTGATACTTGTTTGTGATAATTTCACAGCTTTCTTCAATCGTTGGGAATTCTTTGGTGACTTCATAAAAATCTTTAAAAGCTTTTTGTGTGACCCGAGTATAAAGAAGTATTTCGTTTTTATTTAAATTTAATCTCAATCCATGAAATCTGATATGTTGTTGATACCACGGTTATAGTTTTGGTACTTCAATATAAATTCAATAATGGAGTGCCTTCTTCCGGAGACAGGTCTTTCATCAAAATATAACTGAATTCAATTTTCTTACGAGTACACGATCACGCTGTAAGGGAACCTAATTAGTTCTTTGAATCAGTGTGAGGGGAGAAGGAACAGTTGCATATCCGTGTAAAAAAAATTGATGATGTCGTATTATCAATGTCGATAAAGTATTATCTGGTGTTATATGAAGAAATACAAATGCATGGCCGTGTAAAAAAAAGCTTGATGTTGACATACTGTCAATATCAAAGAGTACCATCTGGGGTAACATGAAGAAAGACAGCTGTATGTCTTTGTAAAAAAAGTTCGATCGTGACGTACTGTCAATATCGATCAAGTACTGACTGTGTGGTACGTGAGAAGGGACAGATGTACGAATATTTCATTTAAAAAAAAATTGATAGTGACGCATTGTCAATGTCGATCAAGTATGTACTGTCTTGGTGATACGTGAGTAAAAAAAAGTTTGATAGTGACGTACTGTCAATCTCGATAAAGTATTGCCTGAATGTTATAAGCTGGAGAAAGGATGTTTTTAATTGACCCAGGACGTATCCTGGGTTGTACTGCTGATGGTTTTCAGACGAGCAAATCTGAAAACGACAGAGTTCTTCTCCAAGTTTTAAACGAATTTTCATGTTCAATAAAAAAGGTTTAGAAGCATAATTTTTATTTTGTTTGGTCAGTTTTGTCACGTATGTTACATATAGACCGTCAATTAAAAAAACTTCCTTAGGGTCCTTTTTTTTAAAACAATTTATCCTGCGTTATCCTAATATGAAACATTTGGGCCAGAAAAGTTTAAATTTTTGCAGCACGTTTCGACAACAAAAGAAAATAGCCCCGCATCTTTATTTTCAAAATATATATTATTACAAAATATTCACACGACCTTCATGACCTAAGAAGCCTGAATTCCAGCCTGAAGGATTCGTTGAAACCCAATATATTTTTTTTGAAGTCTGTTTCTCATTTAAGGTACATGTAACATATTTCATATTGGTTGGGAATTTTTTTTTATGTAAACGGTTAAAATAACTTTTGAAGCAAAAGATAATAAAAAAAATCATTAACAAATCAATATTAATAAGCGAGCAACTATTCAGGTCAATTTTGGGTAAAACTTAAACTGTTTTTAACGCGTAATATTTTATACGTCAAAAAACTAGTCAAAGACAAACCCAACATAATTACAAAGCAAATTCACAAGATTCATTCGACTCATCCCGGTAAGAACTAATTCTTCCCTTTACATTTGTTGAAAGTCATAATCATACTATACTCGTATTTATTTTATATTTATTACTGGTTAGTCATAATCATACTTTACTCGTATTTATTTTATATTTATTACTGGTTTAACCCGATTACGTCAAACAAGAAAAAAAATATATAAAGTCTTAATATTGTACAATTACTTATACTTCCCTGTGAAGTGACTAAGTTATATCTGCAAAGTTAATTTAGGAGTTTAATCGTCAATTTACCCACCGAGATGTGAAAACTATCGATATCGGAAAATTATTTCAACAAAGTCATGCCGTGTGAAAGTGGTGATGCTCTAAACAGTTCAGTTCGTGAATACGGTACTGAAAACAATCTTAATTCACGATGCATCATAATTATTGCCCCATCTGTGCTATACTCGTAGAGGCCGTACTGATAACACCCAATCTCTGTTGTCTTGTTATACAGAAGTTAAACTACGAAAGTGTAATAACACAATAAAAAAAATCATCTATTCGTAATTATTTTAATGTTTTCCGCTTGATACTTATTTCGTTAATTGATGTTTCAAATTATTTATTCTCTCGATAAAGAAAAACACATTGTTACAGTGGCAATCAGGAAGAGGTGTCTGAAAGAGCTATGCGGAACCGAGTGACACGGGAAATAATTTCTCCTTCTCCTAGTAGTTACGTCGCCATAATTTCATAGGCCATTAGTGCGCAATACTAAAGGATGCTGACAGGACCGATAGCAGAGGCAGTTGTGTTTCGAATGTTCTTTATAATTAAAATATATACAAACATACTATCACACTTTTTTCTTGTCGAGGTAGGCAGAGGATAGAGCACCAAATTTTCCTATCTCGACACACATCCTTAACCTCTTCTACATGCATACATCTCACAATTTCTCTGACTTGCTACATTTCTTTCTATCAATCATTTAATTGATCCAACCATAATTTCTTTGGTCTTCCTTTCACACGCCTTCAACTTACTATATATTTATTTTGTTAGTTTTTGAATTCAATATTTCCACATAATATAAACAACTGTAGTAAAGTATGCTCGAAAAAAGTTGTTTTTCACTAATTCGTAAAGATATTCCAATTGGTAATGCGGACATGTTGACGAGCGTGGCCGGGAGACAATTTTGTTTTCGAGCCCCAATAATCGAGCCTTTAGATTCTGTAATTTGGACTTAAAAATGCGTACAATCTGTGTGAATATTCCGCTTCAAGGAAATATTATTTTAGTTATGTTGATTTTTAAAATGATTCACCTACTTGCTTGGGTGGATCCGAGTTGAAGTGGACTTTTAAATTCAAACTAAGAATAAGAAAAAGGATTTAAGAAATATCACATTAATCTAAACTTATTTATTCTACTCACATATATATCCACATTTGTAGGTTACATGGTACGGTGACCAAAGTTGTACGACAACAATGTCCAATTTCATCCAGTTTTTATCTCATCCCGGAAGATAAAATATTAAATAATTTACAAGTCAAATGAAACTCAAGATAATGTCTTTGAGTATTTCCAGTTCATTACTCCTCTGTTTTCAGGTGTTTTTATACTGTCAATGCTGTCAGGCTCTGCAACTAGTTTCCGGCTTCCTTAAACCTCCCACCGCCGTCGTTGGCTTTTTTTAAACAGTGACTTGAAAATAATATTCCATTTTTATTGTTTCTCCATAGCTTGACGAAGTATGTTTCTCCAGCATCTTTTTTTGTTTTTTTTTTTGTCAATATTTGGTGACATTTGAAAATGTTTAATTTTACTGGTTTTTTCTTTTAAAAATAACGTTTTAACCTCTCTTCACCCAGCAACAGTCACGAATCTGCGTAACTCTCATTTGGTTGATTGGAAGAGATTGTCACAAGGCAATGAACTCACAATTTGTATAGTTTAAAATAAAATGTCTAAATAAAGAACTAAACTAATAAATATATGGTTTTTCTATCCTGCTTAAAAAATCTTTCATTAAATATACGAGTCCCCTTTATGGAATAATATTTTCAATATACGTCATTTCTTCGGTGGAATTTATTAAAACAATCGATCTTAATACTCAAAATGCCTTTCGATATTCACGAACTATCGTCGTTGTGCCCAGCCTACCCTTTTCAACACTCCTCTGTATTTCATCCCCTACAGTTGACACCAACTCAGCCGTTAGCACTGATTTGCGTAACTCTTGTTTTGTTGGTTGGAAGAAATCACTATATGGAAATAAACTCACAATTTGTATATTTATATCATCATCATCATCATTGTCAACCAGGGTCGATCCACTGCTGGATGAAGGTCTCCCCAAGTTGACTCCAAACAGTTCGGTCCTTTGCTCGCCGATGCCACGTGATGCTGCCATGCTTCCTGATTTCGTCCATCCAGCGTACCTTCGGTCTTCTTCTAGGCCTATTTATGCCTCTTGGATACAATTGGATTATTTCGGTTGTCCATCGGGAGTCTGACATTCTGGCTACATGTCAGGCCCATTGCCACTTCATTCTTTTGCACACCTTTATAACGTCTTCTACCTTTGTTATATTGCGAATCCAGGTGTTTCGTTTACGGTCTCTTTTAGTATATCCTTGCATGCATCTCTCCATGCCCCTTTGTGCGGTCTGGAGCTTTTGCGTGTTCTTTACTGTGAGCGTCCATGTCTCGCAGTCATACGTAAGTACTGGAAGAATACACTGGTTGTAGACCCTTTGCTTCAAGGATATTGGGAGATTACTTTTGAAGATGTTGTTTAAACGTCCAAATGAGCTCCACGCCAGTTTTGTCCTTCGTGCTATTTCCTCCGATATGCCACCTACAAAGGAAATAAGTTAGCCTAGATACACATATTCCTGGACAAGTTCTAGCGGTTTTCCATCTACGTTTATTGGTTTTGGGGTAGCAAAGCCGTTCATCATATATTTGGTTTTTGAAATATTCATTTTTAAACCAACTTCTTATATTTATATATCAGTGTCTATATAAATAAGTAATACCCCTTTAAAGCAGCTTTTTCTTTTCACTGATTATTGACTAACTTAACAAATTTTATATATTTTTTGACACCCTATTTCCTTGTAAAATCATTAAAAAGTATTTTCGCAATCCTCAATTTGTATACAAAACCGTGACGGTCCTGGATTACTGCCTAATTGTATAAGGTGTTTAGAGAAACACAAGGGGTGTTTTCCTCGTTTCAGTTTTCAGTAGATACGCCAGAAGAATAATTTCATCTCACAGCTGAAAACAACTGATGTTGATGACACCTTAATTTGTCGTAAATGAGGATCATTACGTCACGCTAATTTCTCGTAATTTTCTGAATGTTTCAGACATATTTTATTTTCATTCGAGTTTTCTTTGTGATTCTGACAAGGAATAATATTTCTCATTTAAGTTATTTTTCTCATCCATCTAAAATCTTAACGATTCTCATTTATGTATCAGGTTTATTTAAAAAAATAGATTTGTTTTTTACTGTTTATTAATGGTAAATCATCGTTAAAAAGTTTTTTTTTCTTCTTATTACGTGACTGGTAAAGGCAAACCAATGGAGTATTGATAGTTATTTATTTGTGTACTGACAAAATAAATAACAAGTAATTTTTTTTAAATAAAATATTAAATGTCAACAACTTTAAAAAAACAGCATAATTTAGAACACAAACGGTGCTTTAAAATCACTAATTTATGACAGTAGGTGGAATACACTTATGCGTGTATTAATTTAATGTGTGCATGCCACTGCATTTCAGCAAACATACAATCTAATCTTGAATGATCAAACCTGGGCTTTTGATGGCAAGGCATTCCAAGACGATCAGACAGGTAAAATTTGTTGCAGCCTTCGTCCATTTTTCTAGCCGTACTACATAGTGTATTATGCACCTGTTTCGGCGTTGAGGAATTTGTTGTGAGGATAAATTTTATTTGGAGCTTCACCTGTGAGTATTCCGCCTTGTATGGATGTTATGAGAACTTGTTTCCCGATAGCTTTATCCACAGAACCATCAGATGAAGCAAGTCCATCGGAACAAGCACGTACTCGTATGTTTCTATTATTTATAGTTAAGGTATTAACAGCACACACAAGTCTTGTTTGTGCTTCCCTGATGATGAGGGGAAAGCCTTGAAAGCGGTAAGATTATACCATTACAAAAAGTGGAATAAACAGTGTTTTATAAAACAAATTACGATGCATGTTTCTATTGAAGTAGGTAGAGAGATCGAATTTTTTTTTAAAATTCTGACGTACTTTTTCGTTTCTACCACGTATACAAACTCTTTTAAGCATTGTATACGTATCTTTAATGATTTTCTTGAATCATTTAAATGATTTTCGATTTTTTTCTTGTAAGAGTATGATTTATTTTGGTAAATATCATGTTTGATTTCCTTATGGTACAATATACATCATTTTAACCATAAATTTCAATATCTGCTTCATTATAAATCAGTGCAAACCTTGCAAGTCAGGAACAAGCCAAATTAAACCACCCAGACCTAAAACTTGTGCAATTAGATTCTCCTTTATTCTTCAGTGGGTCTGAGCGAAAATGCAAACTAACTACTGCAATCAGGTACGTCTAAGCACTTTCAACCGTCGGAAGTAGGCCAATTATGTGTAGCGGCTTATATTTTGAGAAATCTTGCTGACTAGTGCAACTTGAAAAATAGTTTTTGAACTCACACAAAATATAATATTTAACTTATTTATGTGAAGCTGTCATGCAGAACTAGGCCAGGTTTAAGATTATGAAAATACACACATATACATAAATATGAATGATTTAAATAAATAAACTAGCTCTGTGTTAAGTTAGTAAGACGCTTGTCTTCCACGGAGGAGTTTTGGGTACGATTTTTTTTGTGGGTGTCAAAAAACTGAACTTAAAAGAAATTTACGTACGTACATATTTGACTTGTATTGTTTATTGTATTACAAGTTCCTTGTATACAATACAACCTGACTGGCTTGTTAACATGGGGCAAACTCTTCCTACCAACCAGTAATATATTAAAGAGACATCAAATGAGATTAAAACTTAATTATATTTTAAAATATAACCTGGGAACGAACGGGACACGAGCTTTCAACCTTTAGGTCTAATGACAGTGATTCTAAAAACTCGATTATCAGAGCTGAAAGAAATGTTATCTCGTAGCTACGCTCCTTATTATAACACTTTATTTGTGTATAGTAGAACTTGGTGGGTAATAAATTTTCTTCAATTTAAATATTGGACACTTGTCTGCCGATCCGGAGGTTGCGGGTTCGATCCCCGGGTTTTTTTAAAATAGAATTCCAGTCTGGTTAACACTTAGGGCCTATAAAAACATCTTTCTGGTTGGTTGAAAGAGATTGCCACATGGCAATAAAAAGCGTTCAAAAAAAATTCTTTGAACGCTTTTTTTCTAAGTCAATTGCAAATGACGAGAAAATTACAGTTTTGTGTTTTATTTACCTTTCGTTGTGTATAATACAACTCGGTCATGGGATAATCTATTTCAACACACTTGAAATATGTTGAAAAAATCTTAAGTGAAAAAACACTTCAACACTCTTCAGTAAATTCTTAAACATGTCTGTATCGCCATTTGTGTGGGTCTATTAGAATGAATGCAACCATAAGTTTTGATAAAAAACCAAATTTTTCATAATTCGAATTTTATCATAATGCAACATTAAATTATACGAGTATATGAAAATCGAGCCGAACAGAATTTAAATTTTAGTACCAACTTTGATAAATGGAGGTGAAACATGGACGTAGAACAAGACTGAAAAGAGCCGAATAAATCCTGTAGAAATACGTATACTTAGAAAAAGTCACGGGGTGACAATGTATGACAGATAACAGAATAAATGTTAACTTAAGTTTGATACTCGCATGTTGAATAAGATGAAAAAGAGTCTTCTGAAATAGATTTGGCACGTTGAATGAATGAATGTAGAAATGCTAACAAAATAAATATACAATGCAAATGTGAGTGGAAGGCGGTGTCAAGGAAGACCAAGAAAAATATTTTCAGATATTTGAAAGAAAGGAATCTTAAATTTAAAAAAAATGTCGGAGATGTATGAGAAGGTGTATGGATGTAAGGATGTGTGTCGCGGTAGAAACGTCTAGCGCTTTCGTTTACCCCGACAGGGAGACGGTGTGATGAAATATATATTTATGAAAATCGAAATTTATTTACAACGCTTTGAATATACCCTTTCATTCAAACATTGGATTTGGAAATATTTAACGTACACTTTTGGAAAAAATATCTGTCATCACATTTATCTTCTTCTTCATCACATGTACTCGTATCTATATGATGTAGATGGATATGACCCAGTCTCCATCCATCTATCTGTCTCTATGCGAAGACAATCTTGAAAGATCCCTAGTGGAGAGGGCTGGTATTGATATTTGTATGGAGGGAGGGGATCCCACTTACTTAGTGTAGGCAAACTACCCCCTCTCCATCCTCTCGACCCACACCTTCTCACACGGCGGCGTGGCTTTCCTCTTTTCAGAGACTTTCAAGGGAGAACTTTGTATGAATAAAAATATAGCTTCTTCGTTCTGAACTTACATACATACTGTACATACCATCACGCCATTTCTCTGTTAGTGCAGGCAGAGACAACAGTGAGCCAGACTCTCCTATCTTGATACATATTTCTCCTTTTCTACATCAATACATCTTCTCATACATCTGCTACAATTTATTTGACTTTCGAACATGTCCAAACCATGAATCATCTCAGAGTGTATCTTGATCTTAGTCAACACATCAACCTTAAGTTCACATTCATCCCTAACCACTTCATTCCCCGTATTCTGTCAGACATGCCCCCCCCCCCATATATTCTTCTCAGTGCTTGCATTTCTACAACAATTATTTTTCTCTTTTCAGCCTTTTTTTCTCATCCATGTTTGACTCCCATACTTCAAAATTGGCACTTAAATACTGTAAAAATACGTTATAGACTCGAACAAATATTTAAATACGCCAATATAAATGATGTAAGGAAGTCAATAAACATGAACGCCATGGTTTCTTTAAGTATAGACGTAGAGAACATATTCAAACACATTTTTATCTACGAACACAATAAATAATATGTTTGACCAAGCACACAAATAAATTAATTAATAAAAAACACAAAAAATCATTCCAGTTTTCACTCAGGCCTCTTAAACATATTTCTTTTATTTGTAAGAGATTCCCACATGGCAATAAGCCACTTTGTACTGTATCCGGTTGTACCGTTTCTGGTTGTACCGTTTCCGGTTGTACCGTTTCCGGTTGTACCGTTTCCGGTTGTACCGTTTCCGGTTGTACCGTATCCGAACATGCGTCAGCATGACCAGGTGGCTCAGCAGGGTCCATATGTCTGTGGCATTTGCGGGAGGGAGTGCGCATCTAGGATCGGGCTATTTTCTCACAGAAGATCACACGATCGACGTGAGAGAACGGTTCAAGATTGACGTTGGAGTGGCGAGGGGATCCTTGACTGCGAGGCCCGGCAACGACGACGATCCCGTTGTACCGTATCCAGTTGTACTGTATCCGATTGTACTTTATCTAAGGAAAGTATAGTATAAAAAAAACACTGGTTAGATTTTGTTCGCGTGTGTTTTAATTTATTTTATTTTCTATTTTGAATTAGTCACATAATTTACCGTCAACAATGACGGAATCAATTCTTTTTAATATAACAATACTTAACTTGATTTTGTGAGGCTTCATGTTGTCGTATTGCTGCTTATCTCGAGTCTTGCTTACGCTTTGTAATTTATGCAATCGTCTTTTCCATTTAGAATCTACGGTTTTTTTACTAATCTTATTATTTTGATCCATAATAATAAGTCTGTATTTTTGATCCATAATAATAAGTCTTTTTGTAATTGATGCAATCGTCTTTTCCATTTAGAATCTACGATTTTTTTTACTAATCTTATCATTTTGATCCATAATAATAAGTCTGTCTTTTTGATCCATAATAATAAGTCTTTGTAATTGATGCAATCGTCTTTTCCATTTAGAATCTACGATTTTTTTTACTAATCTTATCATTTTGATCCATAGTAATAAGTCTGTCTTCTTGATCCATAATAATAAGTCTTTGTAATTGATGCAATCGTCTTTCCCAATTAGAATCTACGATTTTTTTTACTAATCTTATCATTTTGATCCATAATAATAAGTCTGTCATTTTGATCCATAATTATAAGTCTGTCATTTTGATCCATAATAAAAAGTCTGTCTTACTTTAAACTAAAATTTTGTGTAGCAAAAACAATCCATTTAAGGTTTTTAACAAAAAATTACGAGTTGAATCCGTTTGTGGAATAAAACTGGAAAATTTTAATTATTTAGAATTTGAATTAAACGAAATATAGAACAGAGTATGTATGTGTGTATATCGAATTGACAGAAAACTTGTTATAAAATATTAACAACCAACATATTTTATTTAAATAGCAAGAGAGCCATAATGTGAATCTAATCATTTTGTGTCAATATTATAAATGTCAGAAGAATTAAAAATTCTCGTTAATTATGTAAATCTTCAAAAATTTTATATTTTGAATAACTGATCAACAATGAATGATCATCTCTTTTTGATGAATAAATTATTGGTTATTGTTATTTTTTGTCTTATAATCAAGTAGCAAACTGGCTAGAAGCGTCTTATATACAAATGTGGTTAATGCAAGTTAAGAAAAAATCGCCATTACCAGAACCACGAGTTCGTATAACCATTAGAAATTTAATATATTAGGTCCCCACATATGAAACCGGCGTTTTGTTTGGGAGGAACATAAAGTTGATTTTTTTTAATATAATATATTTATTTAATCAAAGTATGTACCATTGCTATCTATGCACTTTTGCCATCTCATAGGTAGTTTATCGATCCCTTTACTAAAAAAACCATTCGGACGGGAATCAATAAAATCTTTGAAGTCGGTTTGGACTGCCCCATCGGAGTTGAATTTTTTCCCTTGCAAGAAGTTATCCAAATTTCGAAAAAAATAGTAATCTGTTGGGGCAAGGTCCGGAGAGTACGGTGGGTGTCTTAGACATTCCAATTGAAGCTCTTCTAATTTGGTAGCCGTCTGTTGTGCAGTGTGTGGTCTAGCGTTATCATGAAGCAGCAGTGGCCTAGAGCGATTAACCAGCCTCGGTTGTTTAGCAGCTAGCTTTTCCATCATGGTTTGCAGTTGCTGACAATAGACATCTGCCGTAATCGTCTGGCCAGATTTAAGAAAGCTGTAGTAAACGACACCAGCACTAGTCCACCAAACGCTCACAAGTAACTTTTTTGGAGTCAATTTTCGCTTGGGGCATGGTTTGGCTGGTTCGGCAGGGTTCAGCCATTGCGATGAGCGCTTCCGATTATCATACAGGATCCACTTTTCATCACAGGTAATGATTCGATTCAAAATCCCTTCATTATTGTGCCGGTTGAGTAATGCAACGCAGCAGTCAACGCGCGTTTGTTGATTTGCTTCACTCAATTCGTGAGGTACCCACCTTTCAAGCTTTTTCACCTTTCCAATTTGCTTCAAGTGGATTAAAACAGTTTTATCACTAACACCGCAGCCTGCAGCTAACTCGGACGTGGTTTGCGATGAATCCGCTTCCACAATAGCCTTCAATTCTTCATTATCAACTTTGGTCTCCGGCCGTCCACGGGGCTTTTTCTGCAGGTCGAAATTTCCAGAACGAAAACGTTGGAACCAAAAACGCACTGTGTTTTCTTTTGCGGCACCGTCGCCATACACATCATTAATCCTTCGAGCCGTTTCTGCAGCACTGGTGCCACGGTGGAACTCGTACTCGTAAATAACGCGATATTTCAAGTTTTCCATTTTGTAAACTGAGTGACGCAAAGAAAAAAAACAATTGAGGAAAAAACAAATGAATTATAATTTTCAAAACACAAATACTTGAGTAAATAGCTGTATAAATTTTAATTTGGAATTCCTAACCAAAGAGAAGATATTTGAGATCAAAGTTGCCAGTACGGCAAAACGCCAATTTCACATGTAAGGACCCAATATTTCACCAAAAATGATAGTGTGTTAAACAAATTTGACCATGTACATAAAGTGTTAAACAAACGAATATATAAGGAAGCAACCATTCAACAAAAAAAAATTAATAATTTAGTATTTTTATCTCACTGATTTGTATCAATTTATAGAATCATACGTTGGCACTCCATATATTCGAATTGTTGGTGAAGACATGTTGAAAAATGTGGCTGTAGACAAAATTTTAATCGAGCCTTCGGGCTAGGAAACACTGGAATAAGAAATTAGTAAGGAATAAGGCATTTTTTTTGGGTACCATAAATCTACAAATAGAGATTAAACGTTTCACAATTCTATTCTTTGCTCTTATGAAATAACACAATCGCGATATTTTTTCCTTATAATGGATAGCTTCAGATAATATATTAGTGTACCCTCAATTGTGTTGGTAGGGCCATAGCTGCAGTGCATATGCCTTGCATCGGTAGGGTTTTATCGATTCCTCGTAATACTCATGTCACATTGTTGGGAAGTGTTCAACATATCTATTTCTGGAAGAACTGGAAGAGATCCATGGAACTTTTCCTGATATTGTAACGTGGATGACAAACCTAAATATCTGACTGTGAAAGAGAATCCGTATAAAAGAAGAAAGAAAGCCACTATGGTGATATCCGTGGTCTTGTTGGAAAGACGACTGTCTTCTGACCCATGGATTACAGGTTAAATTCCTGCTGGTAGTAGTTTTTTTAATGGGTTCTAGACTGATTACCACATGATAATAAACCCCATAGGTTTTATAGTATATAACGAAAGTATATTAAGCGAAACTAAAAAAAACGACAGGGAATAATGTCTAAAAGTATATGAAGATTAGACAATAAATAACGAATAGTTTTAGATTTTTGGCATCGGTAGTGTTGAAAAAGATGTTTTTTTATATTTATATAAAAGCTTAACAATAAAATAATGACTAGGGATGATAAGTCAAGTGTTGTAAGTTGAAAAACAATATTGAAAAATATTTGAACATCCCTGTTAAAAACAGTCACCCCACCTCTGATAGAATCTTCAACAGCGGGCATGCGCCCTAGTAAAGCGACTCACCCCCAGTTCCATCCCTTGCTTCTACTCTCGACATGTTTAAAACGTATTTAAACCTGCTTTTAACATGATATTTGTACAAACTATTGCAGCGTTAAATTGTTCAGGACGTTTCCAAATGGAAAGTTCTCATGTTGTGTAACTTGCCTCGTAATGAATAGACAATTGCTGCATTTATTTTATTTTTAAGAAGCTGCGTCAAAAAATAAAGAAAGGATGAAATAAAATAAAGTATAAATGAGAAATAAAGGCAATTGGACATTATTATGCCTTTTTTAATTTGGTAGATTCACTTTATACAAAAAAAACATCTACCCAGCGAGTCATTTTCCTTCTCCCGTGATGTAGGACCTTAAGTCCGTCGTCACTACTATCCTTTTCACACTCAAGTGTATCTCCACCAGAGAAGAAGTCACTTTGGACAGTTTCTTCTTCGTCACTATGAAAAGTCTATGCAATCCTTTACTGTCCATGCAGTGAGACTCTGGGATCAGTTACAAATCAATGTTAGACTCGCCCCGTCCTTGGCATGCTTTAAGAAGCGACAGAAAAAACTCTTGTAAAAAATTTCTTGTCAGTAATATGACAAGTTTCATTCCTGATTTTTTTCCTTTTCTCTCCGCCATCTCTTCTTTTGCCTTTGATTGATGATATCTCACTTTATATGAAAAGGAATGTTCGAGTGGTTGTCCGTCTTTGTGGGGTTTGTGGGCATAAGCTCACGTATGTGTTCATGTATTTCGTGGGGATGGATAGTCATTTGAATGTTTTTTGTGACCATGTAACTTGCTTCATTTACTATTGTCTGGTGGGTTGGAAGAGATTGCCGCCTGACAATTAAACCGTCGGATTGTATTTGCAATAAAAGTGTTAAATAAAATAAATAAATAAAGTCGCGCTCATAAAACAATAAAGATGATATCGATCTTCTAGTGCAGATCGCACTGGATGGGGACTTATTTTCTCCCTCATAATAGCGTGGGTGAATGTGGGATCCAAATGAACTGTTAGATTGACTTCAAAATAACGTAATTGGTAAAGCGGGCACGTTTGAGAGCGTGACCGGGAAAAAAAATCAACATCAGCCCCTATAATTTACCTTAGAATTAAGAACCACTGGAGTACGCCCGTAAACTGTACAGTTTGTCATAGTTTAGTGTCGGAATACCACAGTAGGTAAAAAGGCAAGAAAATTAACACGCATCTTTCATGTTTGAATGTTGTTACTAGACATACTCTTAAAACAGACTTACCTTTTATTGATTTTTTTATTTTTCACTCGGCATTGTACAGTTGAAATGTAAACTTTCAATTAATCTCTGAATAGAGAGTGGTTTACTGATTAATCCTACAAAATCTCAAAGGATTTTTATCAGCAAATTAAAAAAAATGGAACGGTTTGTAATGGCGAAAGTTTGCAATGGCGAAACCTTTCAGTTTTCGTTTTCTTGAATTCTAATCTCTACTGTTTCCATATCCGCACTATGCGGGTGTCTATTATTTGGCTTTTACAGTTAGTTTGACAAACAACAGCCTCTCGAAAATGTTTAATATAAAATCATTTTGACCATCAAAATATAGTCGACAGCTGTTTTGATCTATTTGGTAAGACGCTTGCTTGATGAGACGCACAACTCAGGAGTTGCTAGTCCCTTTGGAACCCAATTTTTTTTAAAGTAATATCCTATCTGGTTTTCACCTCCAGCCTCGTTAACATCTTTCTGGATGGTTTGGAATAGATTACCATATGGAAATAAACCCACCAGGTTTACTGTACCACATACAGCGAAAGTATAATGCAATATAATATATTGTAAGATTTTTCTACTGAGAGGTAACATATTTGATGTTGCGTTCCTCTCTTGTAACTTCTATGACTTCTCTTCCTCCCATCCCTGCGCCTCCCTGGTTAAGGATAGTCCAGTTGCATTTCTCCCTTGGTCAGTCCAACGCATTGGACTTCTTTCTCTTGTGCGTCGTTCTTAAACGCCTCCAGTAACTAACATACAAATCTCGACAAATTGTCTCCTTGGCCACGAGTAATGTCACCCGAAGAATCGGACGACTCGGAGTTAACAAAGTTGAAACACATCATTATTTTCCTTTGTTGCGCCACCTTCTACTGTCAATTTCCTCAGGCTTTGGTATCAGTTATCAGCTACCGTAAGATCTCACCCTATTGGCTTGCTTCGAACACTGACTTAAAAAATATAATAACTCTCTTTAATGACAAAATGACTTTCTTCATACAATAACTTATATTTATTTGTCAGTTCCCATAATCCTTCTCTTTTTTCAGTTTTTAGTAATATTAACAAGTAGCTTGTTAAACTGTCAAAGATTTTTAGTAATATTAACAAGTAGCTTGTTAAACTGTCAAAGATTTTTAGTAATATTAACAAGTAGCTTGTTAAACTGTCAAAGATTTTTAGTAATATTAACAAGTAGCTTGTTAAACTGTCAAAGATTTTTAGTAATATTAACAAGTAGCTTGTTAAACTGTCAAAGATTTTTAGTAATATTAACAAGTAGCTTGTTAAACTGTCAAAGATTTTTCCACTTTTAGAAAATGCGTTAATATTTTATAGGTTTTAAACCGTTTTTAATGCTTTGAGTGCTTGAAGTTTTTTTAAATAACATTATAGCCTTTTATGGCGTTTAAACTGTTTTTGATATTTTAAGGGGGTATTCGACTCTAGAAATTTGAAAAAATATATTTTTTCCACATTTTTAAAGTTTAGACCTTAAAAAATATGTTCTCGTTTTTTCTCGAGAATTTTAGAAACGAAATTTTAAAATTCTCAATATTTACGAAGTTAAAGCTATAAATGAGGCAGGAATTACACCACGCCGGAATGACTCGGACAATAATCTCAAAACTTTAAACGCGTTTTTCTCGAAACTGCTTTTTTCAACCTGGTCGATATAAAATCTCAAGTTCTATCCAACCGATTGCCTTAAAAAACTTAAATATTTGAAAAAAGGGTAAAAAGCTTGAATTGGTTTTCAGACAGCCACCATTTAACGATATTTTTATTTGGTACCAACTATAACAGCGTTATTTTTTATTAAAAAAGTGTATATGATTTTTGTTTTAAATTTATAAAAATGCTCCAATCATGTCGACCAGCTTACCCCTTTTTTACGACAATATATAACAGCTGATAACATCTTGACTTTAAAAAAAATTTTGTACGTTCTCAAACCATCATACAAAACTGTAAAAAATGTATTGGAAAAATATTTTTAGTTTTTTTTTATTTAGTCTGAACAAAAACGCCCGAAATTCACGCCTCTAGAGTAAAATACCCCCTTAAGTGTTTGAGGTTTTTTTTGAGGTTTCAAACCATTTTTGTTCCTTTAAGTGCTTCATTTTTTTTCTTTTTGGAAAAAACGTTGTAACATTTTAAAGATTTTCAATCATTTTTGATGCTTTAAATGTTAAAATTATTTCCTTTTTGAAATAAGTTTTTTATGAGTATGAATCCTCATAACTCTTGTCTTATCGGTTGGAAAAGATGGCCATGTGGTAACAAAATTGCTATTTGCATACTTAACAATTCAGATTCTTAATAAATAGCTTAATAAATAAAATGTTTTACTACCCTGCTCCAAAAATATTTCATTGAATATGCGAGTACGAGGCCTCTTTATGAAAGAATATTTTCAATATACGGTATTTCTTTGATGGAATATATTAAAACCATCGATCTTTGTACTCAAAATGCCCATCATTATTCACGAACTACCCTCCCTCTGCCCGATCTATCCCTCTCAACACTCCACTGCCTTTCATCCCCTAAGTCCGCTACCCTTCTTGGCAAGTAATTGCTTTCATTTGTTATTTATTTCCCGAGATTCCAATTAAACGCGTGACCGATTTCGCCCTTTAGGCATTATCTGTTTCTTTTCATTTTCTTCCTAAAATCTTGCATCCTCTTAAGAATCAGCTGTCCATTAATGTCTTTGTTTTTGTCCTCTTTTTTTCGTGGAGTAGTCTTATAATACCTATAAGAAGCTTAAATATTATGTTTTGTAAAATTTGTAATGAAATATTAAATTAAAACGTTAAAATTGAAGATTTAACAATTTATTGATTCCTGCGATATATTATTAATTTGTTGAATACACTTGAAACAAAACATATGTAACTTTATTTATAAAATCAATTATTGTCATCGTCACGACTCTACAACATTTCTGAAGCCTTGTGAGCTGTTATTCCAGTTATGGACATCCAGACACTAAAGTCCTCTTTCTCTATATACAATCGTCAGTCACATTTTTCTTTCAGGCCTGAAAAAATAAAGAGGTCATAGTGTTCGCATTCATTATTTTCGATTTATATACGTGTCCAGCCAATCAAAGTAAGTTTATTTTCATAAAATTTATAACATTAGAGACATTATTAAGTCTATGAATATTTTCTTTACGGCGCTTTCTCCATGTTCCGTATTATTGAAATGGTACGAATAATTTCGTTAAAATTATTTGTACAAACATCAACAATACTTACACGTCCTTCGGGGTTCATTAACAATCAGCGTTTACGTCTTGGATCCATATAATAAAACAATTACGATAAGTAAAAACATTGACCACTTTTAATTAAAATATTTTCTCAATATCAAGTAAATTCATCCTTTTTTCGATGATCAGCATTATTAATGAGTTTTGTCTTTTTTTCCTTCTTATCGATTTTTTTTAATTTAAACAAAAAATAACATTGAATACAAAACTAAAATCGCTTTCAACTGAATCCTTCTCAATTCACAATGTCTCAAAATAAGGTCTTTCTAAATTCCATCATATAAGATTATCTGTGCATAATTCAATATACTCAAAAACCTTTTATTGTAAACTAGCGGTTAAACCCGGTTTCGGAATAGGTAAATGTCGACCCTTGACCAAGTTGAACTCAAGGTTAATGGAATTTATTGATTATAATCTTATAAAAGTAAATCGATTGAAAGGATAAACATATGCATGTATGAAAAATATTTCAACAGGGTTTCTTTATAAAAATTATTCGATGTTTGACTTTTTAAAGCTATATATAAGATTTGGTACAGAGCTAAGCCGAGATAGTATTTACCGCCTAAGTCGATCTGAGATACGTTAAATTTTTATAATTGCTAGCTAGTCATTCAGAAACCTCTTCAAGGGAAACCGAATTATTGAAAATTTAAAGGCAGTTATAACAGAATCAACGGTTTTTTAATATTTCAATTTTATTTAACAAAACCACGATGACACCATTGTTATTATTTAAATAAAAATCAAATTACTGATTTTAATTCTGTGTATTTAGTTTTACTCCTTGGATGATTATTTCAACTTCAAAATACATAAAATTATTTCTTTATACAGGCTAAGTCGAAAAAAACTGTTTTTGTCAGTTTTTACTTTTATTATTTTTATTCTTATGATTGTGTGCGGTATATTATGGGATGAAAATTTTTGGTCTTTCTGGAGTGATGATGTGTGAAGAGTTTGATTCCGCATGATGTTTCCAGTTGTAATTGAGTGTCACTGTTTGTCAGGTTGATGAGAACGTGCAACGGGGTTTTGTTTTTGTGTAATCAAAAATCGGAAAGAAGTATCGATTTATTTTTTCACGCTTAATATCCTCAGGGAGATACAGACAAAAGCCTAGTTTACTGGGGATACGACAAATGAAAGGTAACAAACCCAGATCTATTAAAATAATGTATGTCCAAATTAAAATACCTGTTGTTTTTTCGCAAATTGTGTATATTTCTTGTCGTGTGTAATAATAAAATAAATCATACATGCCCATTTTTTTGAGTGCATAAATTGGTATCATGTCATCTCTCCAATATCCAGTCAATATACTATATTATATTAGCTTCAATCCAAATACATTAGTGACTTTACTTGTGAGCATGCACAGTTACACTATTTAAGTGAATATAAATTGTGCAGTAAAATAATATTTACCATAAAAAAGTTTATGTTTTGTAATTGAAAATTTTGATTGTTTTGTTTAAATATTTTTTTTTCAATATCCGTATGTAAAACAAGTATTTCAAATCGTTAATAATATAAGTCTTTAAAACAGTTATTTTGAGGTAACTAATTATAATACTAAATGTACATTCTCGGACTTTAGTATGATTTAATTAATCATTCGATTCATTCATAAAATATTTTGGCGACGTATTGAATTTTACGTGCATGGACGAAAATTTCTCTTACGGTTTTATATTTATTTTATATAATTTTGATGTTGTCTTAAGAAGAATTTTCATTCATTTCAGTAAACAAACTACCAATTATTAACTATGACACGTGTTTCCAATGGAAGGTTACATAAATCATCTTCTAATTCGCATCAGTTAGATCCTACCTAGATCATCTATTCTAGAAGTTCAGACAAACTTGCATATGGTACTAGTCCTGTTTATTCCCACAATTTCAGTCAGTGCTACTTTTGTTCAAGTTATTCCCTTCTGTGCATGTTCACGTTGCATCCACCTACTTAAACTCGGAAACTATTCAGTGTTCTCCAAGTAGGCCATGGCAGTTGCTCTCCATCTTTCCTGAGGGATCTATCCAGTTGGCAAATGTTTTTTTTTCTAAATCAGAAAACGCTCTTTATCTGGGAATAAGCCTTCACGCAGAATATGTCTTCACGCAGACTATTTCTTCACGCAGACTATTTCTTCACGCAGACTATTTCTTCACGCAGACTTTTTCTTCACGCAGACTATTTAAAAAAAGAACAGAATAGAAAGAAAAAAAAAACAATTAAATTTAACCATAAACGATACAACAGGAAATTTGAACAAAACACACCACGTTCGGGTACCCCTTGGAAACATCAGAAATTTACTGATGGCCAATTCTTTATAACCCGGACCATCAAAACCAATGGCAAAGAAGAATATTGTAAAAACTATTAATATCCATTTAAAGGCTCTCGAGGCTAGCACGGACATATCGTAATACAGAAAGACAAACTTAACAACATTATTTTTAATTTATACATGCAAACTTTAAAACAGAAACTATTGTAAATAATCCGTTTATCCTTTCTAATTTAATGTCAAACAGATTAACATGTGTTGGAATCGAATATTATCAAGAAATTTCTTGATACGTGCATTTTTTTCCCACCCTAAAAAGAATTTTTTTTTCACTACAGAAACACTTACTCGTATATGAGAAATACGAGTATTATATAAAATATCATATTTTATTAAATTAAAACTAATAAGTCGCGATGAGGCCCCCTAACGCAAAATAAAACATGATTTCTATCGTAAAACAATGTTGAATAAACTGGAATTTTACAAAATTAATTATAAAATACTTCGTAAGGAAATTATGAGGAATAACCTCATTGAAGAACATTTTTCACGATCTTAGAAAATATTTTATACAAAATTGAAAACTTAAGTGCTCTCTGAAGAAATTCCTAAAATTTTAATGTAAAATTACAAAATTGTAAATTTATTCGGCAAATGTTTCTAAACATGCTTTTAAATTGAAGGCAAAATTTAAATTGAATAGCACTTGAATTTCGAAAGTTGGTTAATTTTTTTTTTTTCAATTTACTGGATGACTTTATTCCTTCCTTTTAATTTTGTGTCTAGTTTTTAAATAAGCATTCAGTGTCCACATATATAATCTCACTATATTCGAGTTTTTTCTAGACTTTTAACTTAGTATGTAATGTAGATTCCCAGTGATCTAGTAAGAACTCTTATTTTTTTGTACTGTTCATTACTTTCTCCATCGGAAGGGCGCTTTGAGGTACGAGGTAGAAACACGTGTTGCGCTAATCAATGTAATTAGTGGAAAACACATTTATATATTGATAAATATTCTAATGTGGAGTTCCAAAAAGATAAAGCCGACACCTTTGAAAAATTACGTTTTTACCTTGACCATGATGTTTAATTTAAATTTTGACTCGCCCTTAATGTAAGTTTTTTTACCTCTCACTTAAAACAGTTGTGTAAAACAATTGTATGGCTTGTTAGAAGAGATTACCTTTTATAAATAAACTCGTCACTTTTCTGTTAAATGAGTGACACATTACAACATATCAGGAGTTTGGGTCTGATTGATGATATCACTTCAAAGTTCTTTCTCCTGTGCCAGCATCCTCCAGTTTATATTTCCAAGTATTGAATAGTTATCAATTCCAATTGACGATATTTTTTTGCGGTCTAAAGCTAAATTCAAATGGTCGCGCGTAAACGCGCGTTGCACAAATCGCTGGAATTCGCGCGTTAAAAAATTCACAATACTCATATACAATTGTTTACATGGTCGCGCGACTTTGCGCGTCGTTTCGTCGCACGACCATATAAACAATTGTATATGAGCATTTTGATTTTTTTTACGCGCGTATTCCAGCGATTTGTGCAACGCGTCTTCACGCACGACCATCTGAACATAGCCTAACTCTTGGTTTTCCAAGTCGCTGTATCTATTGAGTCATCAACCTGGGTGTTCTAGTAACATATATCCTTTCCATGTGCCTTGTCCAACATAACTAAATATATGTTAACTAGATAAATAGAAATCAACCACAAACGCCATATTTACTATTCAAATTTTGATTCAAAAGTACTGAAAAAAATATATATCTGAATTTGTTTTTTTCTCAACCTGAATAAAGCTATTGACCGAATATTAAGGTATTATGTATAAGAAAAAAAAATACACCGGATCTGCATGTCAAACTAACCCAAAAAATGTATCTAGAGTCGATAACAGTGGAGAAACGCACCATTTCGGAGTAAAGGTTGGTTAGCTCAAAGGTTTTTTTATTTAAGTCTCTTTTTCTACATTCTCATTATGGATACACTTACACAAGACCTACAAAATTTATTTGTGCTACTATCTGCAAACGACATAGTGCTGGTCCACGAAAACGAACGGGTACAATATATTCTGGATAGAAGTGCTGTGTATTGGAGAACTGTGGTCTGATAATCAGCAGAGATAGAACAGAGCATATTAAGCGTTTCCTTCGAAATATTAATGGACTTTAATAGTATGTTGGTCAAATGTTCATTGAACTAATGGTGGAAGAGAGAAGACAAAATAGTTGTATTGCAAGAAAAGATAAATGGATGACGTGGAAGAGGACAACCAAGCGTTGGTAGAAGAAAATGATCTTGTCCACAACAGAAAACTCTGGACAGAGAAGACTAAAAGCCAACCCCAAAAAGTAATAAAAGACTTATTAAAAATTATTCAATGGTAATTGAAGGTGATAAGAGCTGAAAAAATACACAACTTTGAAAATACTGTCTTAAATAAATCGTCTAATATTCTTGGAAAAAATATAACAAATTTATCAGATCAAGCGGGTCCCAAGCGATGTCTGGGCACGTGTCCGACTATCAAGGGCAAAGGCACTTGGTGTTGCGCGGAGGCATTACCATATATATTCCGCAGGACCCTCTAGGGAATATATATTCTCTTTGCTAAATTGCCTTCTTTTTAAAATGGGCCAATTTAGGACAATTTTCTTCAGCATCGTTTTCCCGGACCCATATTTCCTTGTCACGGTATAAATTATGCTTGAAAATTGTTAACAGGAAATGTTGAATTAGTTTTACTCGCTTCTAATTAATATTTCTTAAAGTAAAACAGAAACAAACTGTCAGTAAGAAAAAAAACTTGCTTTGAATATTAATAACTTAAAAATGGAGCGGCCTTGGAGTGATTTCGATCAATAAACGGAGTCATGTTGCTTCATAAAACTATTAAGATAAGAAAAAACTTTAATTGCCTCGGGGCAAATATTTCATAGAATTTATTACCCTTGCATTTTACTAGGGCTTAATCATTTAAGTATAACTAGCATCATATATGTACAGTACCCGGCGGTAAGTAATACACATCGTTTGTAGAGCGTCATCGTTGTCGTACGATGCGCTAACCGCATCGTGATTACGATACCGGACTGTTAGCGCATCGTGCGACAGATACGACGCTCTACAAACGATGTGTATTACATACCACCGGGTACTGACGAGTGTATCATTGCAATATAAAAGTAAATTGTGAAAGGAAAATTAAATGTAATATGTGGTTGAAGGAAGGAGCAATTAAGGTTGGAATTCTGCTATTTGGGTAGTATTTTTTCCCCATAATGAACGAGTTACAATATATAACAAACACAGTGTAGCGATGGGCAATAAAGTCAAAGGGGTACGAAATAATGTATACTCAAACTAGATAGTGTAAAAATGTGCTAAGATAATAAATAATCCACAACAGTATTTTTGTATCATCTTTGATGTATTGAAATGAAACGTGGACGAGAAAAAAGACTGAAAGGAGTTGAATAAATGCTGTCGAAATGCGTGCATTAAGAAGAATACGTGGGGTGACAATGTACGAGGGTCATCCAGAAAGTAAGGTTATCTAGGATCGAAAAATGCTTTCATTTAATTGAAGTTCACAGGATACTTCACAAATATGTTTAACTATTTTTCAACGTAATTGCCATAGAGATCGAGACATTTATGTAGTCGGGGCACTAGCTTTTGTATGCCAGTGTCATAGACCTCCACCGCCAGCTCTTTCAGCCACTTCTTCACAGCTTCCTCGACCTCCTGATTGTTGGAAAATTGTTGGAGTGTAGTGACACACCCACGTCTTATTTCCCGTCACGATAGAGTTCAGAAAAGCTTCTCCCTCCTGTGCAAAACGATCCAAAAATTCACGCGCGGCGGTCACGCGATTTTGACGGTGCTCCGGTGTGAGCATTCTGGGCACCCATCTAGCACACAACTTCTTGTAACCAAGTTTTACCGACACAATATTACCAAAGAAACTTCGAAAAATGTCAGGAAATTCTTCGTAAAGGTCGTCAAGCGTCACACGGCGGTAATTTCGCACTTGTTCTTCAATTTTTTGCACAAATTCTTCAAAAATCACTGCCTTGCCTCGTCGTGAGTATCAGTACGACCTTTTCTGAACAACCTAACCCACTTCGTGACAAATTTTCTTCTTAGATTGAGCGCGTTAGAAGGCACTCATCAACACACCTAAATGACTGTGAATATATGTGTGTAATATGTTTGTGTGTATATACTCGTTTGTATGCATATGCATTATTTTTTATTTTATATAATTTTTTAACTTATTTTTTTTCCTCTATGTAATTTTTCTTCTTTTTTGATGTTTTGTATTTTCAAAGTAATTGGGCTAAGCCTGTTTTGAAAAAATAAATAAATAAAAATATTGTCGACTCATCACATCACTACCATACACTTCCACGAGCTTTCGATGGATATTCGTGGCGGTATTGTTCTGCAAAGTAAAAAAACTGATGACCGCGCGGGTCTCGCACGGACGAGAGTTGGCGGGAGCGCACGACGACCTCTCCATTGAAAGAATTTACTGTGACTGAACAAAATCGCCGACAAACACGCAGAACCAAACAAACTGAGCGTTAGGATCCCTCCTACTCGCCAGTTGCATCAACTTTGAAACGGAAAATTTCCCCCGGCCTCAGGAGCCCTTGTAATCTTAGTTTCTGGATGACCCTCGTATAATTGTCATATGTAAAACAAGCGAACTATATGTGTCGAAATAAGAAATTCTAAGACTCTGTTCTCTATGCGTACCCCGAGTCGAAAACATCGTAATAGTGTGATTTATGTATGAAGTATCAAATGTTAGCAAGAATTTTGTTTTGTAGACCGCCTCTATCGTATTTTTTGTCCTGTGCGGGACAAAAATGATCAGGTAAAATCAGTCAACTAGGCCTTACAACGCTCTCAAAGTTGCTGTATTAAGCCAGTTGACTAGGCTTTACACTCACGTATGAGGGGTTCCTGCATAAAGCCAGCTAACTACGCGCTATATTTTCTAATGAGGGGTTGTTGCGTCGAGCTAATTGACTAGATATATTCTCTCGTATGAGGGGTTGCTGCGTCAAGCCATCTTACTGGGCCTTACACTTTCCTATGAGGGAGTTACTGCGTTAGGATCCTAGAGGCTAGATTTATTCATTAGCTAGTTTTATTCATTATACTTTCGTTGTATACAGTACAACCTGGCGGGCGTCTTACTATGTGACAATCTCTTCCAGCCAATCGGACAGATGTTAACCCTTCCCTTACGGTGATAAAAATGAAACGCGTGTTCCGGTGTTGGGTAGTAAGTACGCGATCAAAAATTAGCGATTTTAAATCAGAAAAATAAGAACATTCATAGATAATCCCCTTAATTAATTATAATTGAAGTTAAAAATTATAAAAATTGAGATTTATTTGCTGAAAACATTAAAAAACCATCTGGCAACGCTCACGGAACGGGCGTAGATCTAGTCTCGTTGCCAGCCCAACAGCTACTGCGGCGCGGCAAGGTTGGTGGCTAACTCGGGCGTGGCTTATACTTGCGAGGTTGGGACAATTGCGCTCCTCGCTATTCAGTGACGTATGCAAAAGTGAGATGCGAATATAGTGTCGCGCTTCCCGCATACTTTTCACCTATCGTCAAGACCCAAGATCGAGGCACTCACAGCGTTTAAATGCGAATTTGTTTCCGATATTCAGAAAATACTTACGATGTAGTCGATAAATTCTGATTATTATTAATATTATTTTTTAAATCAATGCGTAAATATATTATGGAGGAATATTTAAAATCTTAACCTTGTATTTATTATATTTATAGAGATATTGATGGTTATTTGAAGCAACGTGTAGAAGATACCCAACACCGGGAAGGAAAGGTTAAAGAGGCCTTAATTGAAAACTAGATTAGAATCCTGTTTTGTTTAAAACTGTTTCCAGCGGAATTTGATCCCGTAACCTCCGGGCTGGGAGACAGGTATCTTACCAACTAGACCACTGGTTCTACAGTTTAAGAGTATGAGCAATTAAAGACGGTGGGAAAAATTAGGAGTGGTGACCAGGAAAAACCAAACTAAAATCTCTCCTTTATTTTTCGTTTTAAGAAATTTCTTATTTCTGGTTTACAGTAGTTCAGGGGATGGCAAACTACGGCCCGCGGGTCAAATCTGCCCACCGCCTCTTTTTGTATAGCCTGCGAGCTAAGAATGGATTTTACAATTTAAAGTTTTTTTTAAATTTTAAAGTTCGCATTAAAACGGAACGGCCGAACGCCGAATTAAAGAGTGACAAAATACGTCCGTATGTGGCGCTCCTACAGTTTCAAATTCGGTGGCCTCTGCTGTGAAATCACGCAGTTATAATTCGGCAGCATCTCTATTACCACGCGAATCGCTATTATTTTTCAAATATGAAATACGTCAAATCTCAATACAGATCAGCATTAACAAATGAAAATTTGCAATAAATTTTGATGATAGAGAGTACTAATTTTGAACCACAATTTGGTGAATGTTATCTCAAAAAAAGCAATTCCACTCTTCTCAGTAGCAGAGCCGTATTTCAAACCAATGTAGTCTTTTTTAAGTCTACATATTATCATTACGTTACATATTGTTGAATTGATTTATGTTAAGTTTTTTTTCTTGTTATTTAAGTAGGCCTAGGATCGTGTTTGCCTGTTAGCTCAAAGAACATAAAATATTTACTCTTTGCAACGTTACGAAAAACCTAAATGCGGCATTGATTTTAATCAACTCATATACTCGTATCTAGGACAAAAACATATTGAACTGCAAAAATACACCATATTTTCTGAAAAACAAACATTGTAGATAAAATCAAAGTGCAAACACACTTGGAAATGAGTCCATGGCCACTCACTGGAGTAAGGGATAAAATTGCTCAGTTAGGAAACAATACTGCTATTTCCTGCCGTTGTTTTATTACAGATCCCCATAAAAATAAACTTGAATCGTTGAAATTTAAAGGTTGGTCCGAAAAATTTGTGACCAGTGTCACTAAAATACAGTACACCTTTTCTTACTTGTTGATAAAGTGTTGGGTTATTCATACACTTAAATATTTTTTTCATATATGATACTGATAATTTATTTCACTCGCTGTGAAGGGATGTGCAATGCAACATAAGCCATATAAAATCATAAAATTAAATAAGAAGGTGAACAAAATACACGAAAATAAATTTTATTTCAAATAAACATAAAAACAAAAGAGAGATTATGTTTAGACCTTTTACTTTTTATAACATTAAACATTTATAAAGTCGTAAAGCCGTTTGCCTCAGTGGCATAACATGAACTGTTAACTTGTAACATACCTACTAATTACTTTGTGGGCTATTTTTATACGCCTTTGTATTTTCTAGATATTTTTTCTGAGAAATGCATCCAAACATTGACCAAACATTTTTGAAGTACTTTTATACCTTAGAAGTTCAAATAAACACGTTATTTGATATGTATTATTTACTAGGTTAGTCAAAAAGTTTTGAAAGCGACATTTATGGAGCAGTAGAAAAACCAAAACTTCTACGCCATTTTAATATTTCATCTTTCATAAGAACTTACTAAAAATTTCATTTCGATCTGTCAATTCATTCTTTGTTTACAAGCCATTTGAAGTTGACGTGTCAGTGTTTTTAAAATACAGGATATGGTTTTGGAAGATCATCGATCGACTGTGGATGTGATAGCTGACACCATAGGCATCTCACATGGAACAACATGGCATATTTTGGCTGAAGTTTTGGGTTTCAAAAAACTGTGTGCACAATGGGTGCCGCATTTGCTAACAATGCAACAAAAACACGTTCGAATGCGACTTTCTGAAGAACATTTGGAGCAATTTCGAAAGGATAAAAAGGATTTTCTGCGTCGATTCATCACTATGGATGAGACTTGGGTCTACCACCATGATCCTGAATCAAAACAAGAGGCTAAGGAGTGGTGTGAACCAGGCACTTTGGCTCCGAAGCGAGTTCGTGTCCAGAAATCGGCCAAGAAGGTGTTAGCGTCAGTTTTTTGGGATGCAAAAGGAATTTCATTGATAGACTATCTCCAAACTGGTAAGACAATCAACGCTGATTATTATTGTGACCTTTTGGACCAGTTGGATAAAAAAAATGTGAAAAAAGACCCGGTTTGCAGAAGAAAAAAATCATTTTTCATCAAGACAATGCACCTGCTCACACAGCTCAAAAAACCATCGCGAAAATCAGTGAACTGGGGTACGAATTGTTGCAACATCCACCCTATTCGCCAGATTTAGCTCCCTCTGACTTCTGGTTGTTCTCACACCTCAAAAAATTCCTTCGTGGAAAGCATTTTTCATCAAACGAAGAGGTTATAGCCGTCGTAGAGGAGTATTTTGCAGGCCTTCCAGAAAGTCACTTCCGTGATGGGACAAAACAAAGTTGGAAGATCGTTGGACCAAGTGTATTGATCTTATGGGAGACTATACTGAGCAATAAAAGTGATTTCACCCCCAAAAAAATGTATTTTCATTTCCGCTTTCAAAACTTTTTGACTAACCTAGTATGTCATGTTCTGAAACAATGTTATAACGTTTTTTGAAAAAAAAAAAGCAGTTATTTTGTGTTTTTCTCACATCCAAAAATGATAAGTTTGGTAGGATAACAAACTGATTCTGTGTAGAGCAATTCTGAACTATAAGGAAAGCAACTGAAAGGTTTTATGAGTGAATTCTTCTGAGAGTGCTCATCCACCTGACCTGAAATCCTCGATAGTGTCGAGCATCACTATAATATAAAATCTAGATCGACTGGTAACCTCTTGACATGCATGACAATCTGTGTCATTTAATTCATAAGACGTCTGCATTGTGACCCCGGGGCTGCGCAGAAATTTTATTTTCAATAAAGCTCGAACTTGATTTTTTACTTGAGACCACATTAACATATTTTTGGTTGATTTGAAGAAATTGTCACGTAACATTAAGCCCACTAGGTTGAATTACACACAACGAAAGAGTTCACATTCAACGTATTTTTGGTTGGTGGAAAGATATTGCCATAAGGCGATAAGTTCATAAATTTGTATTGTATACAACGAAAAAATATTTTATACACGTGAAGACGGCTCGATTTACAATATTTCCCTTCACTAACAAAAAAGTATTTGAATGTTTAATGTACACCCTAAAAAAGATCTTGACATGAATCTAAGTTAACTTGTATAAATTTTGCATTGTTAGTTTTTAGTTCACATTTTCATAATGAAGACATTCATTAAGAAGCTTGAATAAAATAGACAAAGTTTAAAATCAATCCGTTCGCGACACTTGAAATAATGTATACTTAAAATTAAATTAAAAAATTTTGTCTCAAATTCATGTAAAAATGAAAATAAATATTAGGAAACCAAAAAAACGTGCGTTATTCAATCCAGTTTGCTGCAACGACTTTGATATTGCTGTGACTGATCTTGTAGTGACTTTAAAATTTTATAAGCATAATTTAACACATAACATATATGCATCAGTTAATCGATATGCATTGATTTGGTTGTGGTTTTGAACTTTAGTATTGTGATTTTAAAACCTTGTTAAAATTTCAGTTTAATGTAATGTAATTGGAGCATATTTTCTTTATGTATTTAAACTAGGTTTAAAAACTGCAGAAGCATGTTGTTGATATGTATGCCATTTGGAGAAGATGTGGTGAAACGATGTACTGAAAGAAGTGGCATACATTTTTTTTTCTGGTGATGAATCACTCAAAGATTCGCCCCGTTCAGGACGATCTTTGATACGTATGCCATTTGGAGAAGATGTGGTGAAATGATGTACTGAAAGAAGGGGTTTAATTTTTTTTCTTCTGGTGATGAATCACTTAAAGATTCGCCCCATTCAGGACGATCTTTGATACGTATGCCATTTGGAGAAGATGTGGTGAAATGATGTACTGAAAGAAGTGGTTTAAATTGTTTTCTTCTGGTGATGAATCACTTAAAGATTCGCCAGGTTCAGGACGATCTTTGATACGTATGCCATTTGGAAAAGATGTGGTGAAATTATGTACTGAAAGAAGGGGTTTAATTTTTTTTCTTCTGGTGATGAATCACTTAAAGATTCGCCCGGTTCATGACGATCTTTGATACGTATGCCATTTGGAGAAGATGTGGTGAAATTATGTACTGAAAGAAGGGGTTTAATTTTTTTTCTTCTGGTGATGAATCACTTTAAGATTCGCCCCGTTCAGGACGATCTTTGATACGTATGCCATTTGGAGAAGATTTGGTGAAATTATGTACTGAAAGAAGGGGTTTAAATTTGTTTCTTCTGGTGATGAATCACTTAAAGATTCGCCCCGTTCGGGACGATCGTTGATACGTATGCCATTTGGAGAAGATGTGGTGAAATGATGTAATGAAAGAAGGGATTTAAATTTTTTTCTTCTGGTGATGAATCACTTAAAGATTCGCCCGGTTCGGGACGATCTTTGATACGTATGCCATTTAGAGAAGATGTGGTGAAATGATGTACTGAAATAAGGGGTTTAATTTGTTTCTTCTGGTGATGAATCACTTAAAGATTCACCCCGTTGAGGTTATTAAAAATAAAGAATTACGTATTGTTATTGAAAATAAAATTTTCAAAATATTTCAAGTCAGCGATTGAATAATTCGTAAACATTTGCATCAAATTGGAAAAATCATGAAAGCTAAGAAAATGGGTCTCACATATATTGTTAGTTGAGAATAAACAACAAAGATATGGTAATTTGTTTGATAATGAACAAATTATATTTTTTTAAATGGAATAACTTTCCAGTTTTTTTTTGTTTTTTAACTTTTTTCAAGGACGGACTGTACCCGCTTGAAAAGTTTATTCAGAATACAAAACAAAACGTTGATTTTTCATTTGAGTCCCCAGTGCGCTCACTCCAACCTACAATATATTCCCGTCCAGTCCGAGACTAATGAATTTGTCTCTGTATAGGATTTCTACGTAAGCTTGTATAAATCCCGTTCTGTCAGTATACAATGTTGAATTGTAAAATCGGTTTTTAATTCTATTTCCCACACTATTCAACATATTACTTTAGGATTTATTTAAAATATTTTAAATATCGTACTTGACTATGGTTAACTGTCGACTAATATTTTCTATATTGACCTTATTCCTTTACTTAAATGTCACCTCCATTATCGAAGAACTACTAAGAATCACCGACAGATATTTGACACATATACCTTCTACGAGTCGTCTAGTTTTTTGTGCACATTGCTCATAGCCAATTGGCAGTTTGAAAAGGTTTGTAGTTACTTGAGGCGTGTGAAGGACGACACACAAGAGGAAGAATCCCAATGTGCAGGATTTACAAAGTGAGAGACGAAGGATCTTCTTCAGCGTTCATTCCTTTAAAGTGTTGCAAAGATTCCTGCCTACTTAAATCAATATTTTGCTCGTGCAATATCTGTTCTTTTCGATTTTGGATTATGAGGACATATGTTATTTGGATATTATAAAGGAACATCTGGACAAATTACAGCGTCTTCAAAATGTTCGTCTGAGATTTATTTTTTAACTGACGTTCATGTCACTTCATATTTATGGGAACTGAACTGGTTGAATAGATGCAATGTGCAAATATTAACGCTATTGTATTACATATTTTACTGTTCCGCCATCTTTCTTATCACAAAGTATTCAGCATATTTCAGCATCATTGACTAGCGCTACGCTAATGCGGAATTGTTTTTTGCATTTTCCAGTTTACCGCTTTTTTAAGTCGTCCTTTACTATCCATGCAGTGATACTCTGGAACCAGTTACCAAGACTCGCTCCATCACTGACATATTTTATAAAGCGACTGAAAAATATAATTTCAAATCAATAATGTTACGTATTTCATTCCAGGTTTTCCTTTCTTCTCCATCGTCCTTTCTTTTTTCTTTGATTTATGAAATCTCACTTTTATTTTCATTATGTATATTGTTTGTGAATTTTGTAGTCATGTTATTTCCTTTGTTGACTTTCGTCTGGTTGGTTGGAAGAGATTGCCGTCAGGAAAATATTTAAATACCTATATAAAAAATGTATTAAAAATGTCTTAAGAGAAAATCAGACTTACACTTAACACATTTTAGGAGAGTTATCCATAATGAAACAAATATCTCAATTATTCAACATTTATCTAAAAATATCTTTTACCGAATGAAATAAAATACAACATCTGTCAAAATTGTAATATGTATCAAAAACAAAATGTCACTCTTGTTGAAATTAGAATCCATAGACTCTAACATGGAATGCGCCCGGCCAGGCGGGTGGACCTATCTACTGCTACAACATAATAAATATATGGGTTCCATCAGGAATTAAACCCGTAAACCTCCGGTTGAAAGACATGTGTCTTATCCTTAAGACCATAGAGATTATTTTGTCGACATTTAACGGTAAGGTCGAAATTCACTCAATTTTTATTTTAGAATACACAGAATGAACATACGTGTATATACATATTATGACCTGACAGTTTTTTCGCCACGTGTAAATTTTTTTCAACAAACCAGAAATATGTTAAATATGCTTGAATAGAAAACCATACTGATACCCTGTTTAAAAATTTGGGTACAAACGTGAATCGTACCCGATTAACCGGGTTAGTAAACGGGCATATTACCAAGTAGGCTACGGATATCATCATCATGAAATTCTTTCAACTTTTTTTCTTGTTTATTAATAATTCGACTTTTTTCATATTGCAACTTGCCTTTCAACACGTCTTTCCATCATCTAAGAACGTTATTAAAAACATATTCTCAAATCAAGCAATTTCAAGATCTGGCAAAAGGATGATTCACAATAGCGTGTTGTACCAAAACTGATCTTTGGGAATTAACCCTTAAATGCATCTGGATGCATATCTGCAACAGTTTATTCTGACATCTATAAATGACAGTAGGAACTAAAATTGAATGTTTGAATTATTGATTTATCTAAGATGCAAACTGATAATAATTTTTTAGACAATTTTTTTCGTCAGATATCATTGCCTACTTCAAAAAATTCATTAATAGCCATCAAACAGGGGACGCCGCACCACTGTCAAATAAGGTATTTTCAAAATGAAATATTTTGAGTATTTTGTTACTTTTCAAAAAAATTAAAATATATGTGGCTTCCGAATAAGGTAAGCTTTGCAATGATGCATATAAAAGAAATAACAAAGATAATTCATATGTGTAGATCTGCATCATCATGCATTTACGCCATTTTGAATAATGGTTGCATAACGAGGCGTTTTCCCATGTACTATATGTTCTAATAAATAGATTTTTAATGTATTACAGCATGGCAAAAAGAGACATTTTACCAAATGAAAAGCTAGAGGAGTATTTAAACCAAATTTTGTATGAATCTACATAAAACTTTGTTTACTCCTTAATGCATTTCGGCAACATATGATTTTTATTCAATAAAAAATGTAAAAAATATATTGGGATTTTTAAAATTATTTTTCGCTTTATCTACAGGTTAATATGCACCATAATTATATTTTTTAAAGTGAATTTAAAAAATCATCCATTTAAAGGTTAAACAAGGACGTGAAAAATTTGTGACAAGAACCTAGAAAATTAAAACATTACGTAAACTGAGAAGAATATGTATGAAAATTAAAATATGTAAGTATCAAATATCTATGTGAGATATAAATTGATGTGTCATGTAGGAATAAGTGAACACGTTAAGGTCATTTTTATATATTGAGCGAATGAGGATGAAAGAATGCCTGAACAAATTTATGGTACAATCATGAATGCCAGTCATAGTACAGGATGACCGAGAAAAACAAGATAACACTAAGTGAAAGAAAATGGGGAAAATCAAAAGTAAAAATTAATAGAAACAGAAGAAACTGTATGAGATTATGTATGGGTGGGAAAAGAGGTATATTGTGATAGGAAAATTAGGCTTTTTTCCTCTTTTGCCGCCCTAATAGGTAAACGGCATGATGGTATGTATAATCTCTTTAGGTTAAATTTAAAAAAAATGACTGTCTAAGGTTTGTGTAAAAAAATATTTTCTTGGGTTCAATAAAAGGATAATTTATATTCTCTAAAATATATTCTCTTAGGTTTAATAAAAATATAATTTATATTCTCTAAAGTCTAAATAAACAAAAAATATAGTTCCCTTAAGTAAAATTAGGAAAATGTTCTAATTAATTGAACTCTGTTAAATTATTTTGAAATAAATATTTCTGTTCGCACAATTCGAAGATCGGTTCGTGGAACCCCTTCAATTCCAGTAAAGGGAAGGTAAGTTTCCCGGAAACACGACCTTTTCAGGAAGGTGAGACATTCCAGGAAGATTCTGATATTTCTCAGGAAAGGGTTGAAACCTTCAGACAAGATAAGCAAGTGTACTTTGAAACTGCCTCTGAAATCGGCACTTACAGGGAGAAACTTTGTCTTCGTGTTAAGATAACCTTTTGTAAACGAGAGTTATTTTTTAAGAAAATTTAATATTAAAAAGATTGAAGAAAAAAAATATTCAATATAAATTTCTTAAGACCAATAATACAATAAAGCACTACTCCAAGTTTCTCTTATGCACCCCATCTTAAACTTTAACCTATTTCAGCTGCATTATGTGTCTGTAGAGCCGTCTTTAGTATTTCTACTGGACGTATTTTATCTTGTTCACCTTTGCAGATTTGGTTAGCATTTGTAGTCACTGTATAAGAACATCTCCAAACCAGGTTGACAAATGAACGTCCTGCGTGGCCTAGTTCATAAAACACACCTATCTTTCAGTCCGTGGATTCGATTCCTGTTGGTACCCGATTTGTTTCAAAATGAGTTCCAGTCTAGTTACCTTTAAGGTTTATTAAAATTCGAGAATTGGTTGGAAAATATTTCCACGTGGCAATAAACCCGTCAGGTTGCGCTGTTGTATTTAAAGAAAGTGAAATATAAACCTATATACCAGCTAGTCTGATTTCCATTGGTACTTGATTTAAAAAAAAAAGCTTTGGTTATTAGCGCTGTAAAAATCGGTAAAAAGCAGCATTTCAGCTTCAGATAAACATTAATTCAGATGCTAAATGGTCTAAGAGTGAAATAAGTCCAAATGTAAATATATCAGTAATCGAAACTGAGACGCTCATGAATGCTAAATGTTTGACACCGCCGCGCCGCTTACAATATCAAGAACTATCAAAATATTTAATTCAATTTCTGTAAAAAGATATGGTTACCTTGGGTGTTTTTTTTTTGGAGGCTGAAACAATATCTTGGGATAATTTTTTTAGGCTATTCATTCTGCCGAGAGTGCTTTGTGCTCCTTGTACGACTAATTTAATGAATGCAGATTTTTTATTTTTTGTTTATTTTAGATATACTCGTAAATGTCGCTATCGGGAATATATTTTGAAAATACGACGAAAATATTTGGATTATTAAGGTTTGAGAGATATGCAATGTTGAGGGGAAAGAAGTAAGACATTTTAATAAGGAGAGTGTGCATGCTGCTCGAGGAGAAATCTTTTAAACAGTACGTGATCGAGTGTTTCGTCCTCTAGACCACACCCGCACATGGTACTATCAAGGACTTGGATTCCCGCCAAATGCAAAGCAATCGAACAACGAATGAATGGAAAAGCCTTTTTTTTGGAGTGTAAGTTGACTGATTCTATAAATTCCTACAAAAACTATATGAAAAATGTTACATAATAACGGAGGCGCCCAAGGAGTAATTTTTGCTCAGGAAATTACCACCGAAAAATAAATAAATGTAAATAAATGTTAGTAAGTAAATCACAAGACCATTCATGATAAATATAATTTATGTAGGCAGTTAGGTATGCTAAGGTATAGCTCCGCAATAGAATATATCTACGCATCTGTTTATACAAATACAAATTGTTAACAAAAAAAATTATACCCTTTGTTGATGGACAAACTTTTGTTTAATTTCTCAGATAATTATTTACACCATTCTTAATTCAAATTATTTCCGTGCTCCATTAACAAGCTGAGCTGTGAAGAGTATCACTATTCGCACACGGAATAACCTTATTAAATAAATTATCCGATATCTTCTATATCTCGGTGGATACATTGAGGGTCGAATCTCTCACTAACCTTTGTAGGTATAACTTTATCACTTCACAGGAATCATTAGTAAATTTGTTCTTGTTGTCATTTTGCTATATTCATACTTTTAATAAATATTTATTTCCTAGTTCTTTGGTGTAATTTTGGTTAAACTTGTATCAAATGTAAAATAAATTTACAATAGAAAATACAGTATCAAAATTCAGTGACCACTAGGAGCTGAACGCCGGATACTTATAATTAGGTCACTGGCATTGTTAAAATCACTGCCGCAATTTATGTGATTAAGGGTTTCTTTTTAAGAAAAAAAGCATAATAAATTTTTATGCATTTGCAATGCACTTCAAGTACGTTTGCTAATGCACAAACACGCCGAACAGCTGCGAAGCAGAGGCATTTGAGTCGACATAATTGATAATTATTTTATCGATTGTTGTTTTGTGAGGAGGGGCGGCAGGTGGCGCCAGTTTTCGAGGGTTTGGCGATTCTCAAACTGTCTCGAGACTCTGAATATATGTTATATATGGTAAACAACTAGTTTAAAATATTTTCCAGGCATCCTACCGTGTTGAGTTGCCTTAAACGATGGCAAACGCGTCGAAGGTGTTGTTATCTTCATCCACAGAAACATTACTAAACATATTTTAAGTTAACGCAACACGCTTGCAACTCGAAAAAAACTAGTCGAAACCAGCTATGAATTTTTTTTACAAATCCATTTTTCTATATTTGATAAAACTTGTTATTCGGATTATTATTATTATCACTGTGAAACTTGTCTTTACGATCTGTCTCTTTCAATTTACATTCCTTTTTAAATAACCTTTCCATCAATTCTTATCTAATTTAGAAACACTCAAGACACAATACTTTTGTTGTTTATAATAAAGGGTCTTTCAGATTGAGCGGTTTTTCAAAATCTAATTTTTTAAATTCTTGAATACAACACACAATTTGTATTGATTTCAAAAAACTTTTTATTGTTCATTGAAGTATAATGTATGACATTTAAATGCAAAATAACAATATCCGCCAAATGTCCACCTCTTGCGGCTCCATAGATGTCCACTCTTTTGTCAAAATGTTCGATGACATTTTTGCATGATTGCGGTTCTAACTCACCAACAACGCGAATAATTTCGTCCTTCAGCTCAGGAATTGATTGGGGGTCATTCTTATAGACCTGGCTTTTCACGTAACCCCAGAGAAAATAATACAACGGTGTCAGATCACATGATCTTGGTGGCCAATTAACATCACCGTTTCCGGAGATTACAATATATAAATTAATTCAACAATTTGAACGTGTTGTTGTATTGTATACGACTCCATTTTTAGCAATGTTATACATTACACTTCTCAAATATCACAATACCCAGGCAAGTTTGCGATGCCATCTGTGTTTTATCCAAGAATTTAAAAACCCGCTCAATTTGAAAGACCCTTTAGAGCCTGCCGGATTTTCACTAACAAGGGAGGTTCTATTTCGAACTGATTTTACTTTAAAGGCATATTACTTAATACTTTTTTCTGTTACTGTAAATTATAAGCTACTTATAACCAATCCTTTTAACTTTACTTAACAAAACGCTGCAGCAAATTTAACATTTCGGTCGTCTAAGAACTAGAATAATTTTGCTATCGAAACATTGGATTTGATTTGTCAAGTCAACCTTGCACACAACAATTAAATACGTGCATGCATAGGCGTTTTTTTTTTCAAAGAATATCTAAAAATTACACTCATTTACGTTGTGGTCATTAAAGTAGTTTGCTGAGCATGCAAACAGGTGTTCACATTGCGGTCGCGAGTGCAGATGAGTGTTAACTGTATTGTGTAATGTTTTTGACATCGCCTTGAGTCATCTTATAGTTGCTGGACTTCGTAATCGAAAATATCCTTGCCATTCTAACGTCAATTCAGTTGAAAAGCGAAGCTGTGTCGTGGATTTTTTTTATCAGAGTGGTCCGTTGCACACCAGCAAACTCACCGGTCCCACCGCTGTACTGAATTTGATGACACACCGAAGTAAGACAATTGGAGTACAGAGAAATGTTTTTTTTCTCTCTCTCATTCAGAAATTATAGATATGACTGAAGTCATAGGTATCCTTAATCCTCCAAACAATAGGCGGAAAAATAAATCATTGTGTCATTCGAGGGGAATAGCATAGTGAAGGGCTCGAATCAGTGACCTTCCGCACTGAAGTTCAGTGCACAACCACGCGACCATGCTCAGTTAGTCAACTCAACATGGCCACATTAAAAAAAAAACATTTTTAACTAGTGGAAACATTTTGAAAATCTTCTAGCGTATACTAAAAACTACGACTATTTCGTATTTATATGTAAATATTATACAAAATCAATACTTGACTTACAAACCACTATTTATTCTTAAAATAAATCTTTATAGCGTTAACTTTTTAAATGTATGAACATTAAAGTCGCTAACTAAATAGAGGAGCAATGAGAATTTAACAAAATGTTGAACCAATATATTGTATGATAATTAAATAACAATTATACGCACCTGTTTCTGATATTTTAGTTAGATTTCCATATTATACGAGTATATTTATTAAAAAGGTTTCGGCTTTCCATATTATAAAGGCTTTTACTTTCTTCGTATCATGATATTAACCAATAAAAATATCATCATCATCATCATCAATGGCAGTACAGCCCATTGTGGGCCCCGGCCTCCTCCAGCAGTCGTTGCCATTCCCCCCTATCGGGGCCAGTCCGGCTTCTTTTGCTTTTGGTTTCATAATCGTGTGGTTTCAGATAGACAGGTGATTAACCCATCGTATCTTAGGTCCCTGGTGGGGCTGCCACCTTAAGGCCTGAGACCCTGCCCTGGTTTTCTGTTAGGGTTTTCCTTCCCTTAGCTGGTGGGGTCTGGTTTTTAGGCGCCAGAGACTCGCCTTTCATCCTTCCGCTATCTGCTATGATCCACATAGTGTGACCACATTGCCCAGGGTTCGCGACGGGGACGCTAACGAATTGGACTAGCCAGTAGTGTTGCTGATAGTATGCAACTCGGCGTTCCACAGCATTTTATAGACTTACACATTCCAGCATAGTGTAAGTCACTGTGACCCTACTGACAATTCGAACCCCAATAAAAATATACCACTTTGTAATTCCATCAACTATATTTATCCCTACAACACGTATTTCTACAAATCAATACAGACGAAATGATGCCGATTTAATAAAAAAAAAAGCAATGTTGAGGTCTAACTGGTAGTGTGCCCCATCGAAAATGTGTATGATCTATTGTCCCAGAGGAAATGTTAATAAAATAACTTTAATATTCCAGTCTAGACTAACCACACATACTTGTAATGAATGTTAAATATTCTGATTAATCACAAAAAGTTTGCAAAGAAAACAAAAACAACGCACAAAGTTAAAAAAAAAGATTTTTTAAATTAAAATTTCCAATTCAACTTTAATATTAAATTTTTTTTCTAAATAAACCATTCCTTTATAAAATCATGAATGAATGAGATTTCTATTTGCAAAAGTACAACGATTTGAGACTTAAGATTTTTTTTAACCCTTTAAACTAGTTAATATTTACAATTCAATGCTTACTTCATGTTATGCGCACACCTTTATTTGAGAAGCAAGTAACTTCCATGAAATGAATATAAGAAGGCGTTACTGACCTTCACATGAGTTTAGTGAGGACTTGAAAACCCACCCTTAACTGACTTGCGGTCACGCTATTCTCTGTGGCAGAGGGTGCATAGTTTAAAACTAGGTGTCCAGTATATAGGCTAGCGGATTGTTGCTGAAAAGTAGGTTGTATATAATAATAATACACGAATGGCTTCTCCAATCTAGATGTGTCAAAGAATAGTTGCATTCGAAACACTTTGTAAAAGTACTGGTAACTTACTGTGCTGTTTGAACATCAAGCCTTAATCCACTTTATGAGTATACTAACTGCGCTGCGAGTCATTTTCCTTTTCCCATGATGTCGGACCTTAAGTCCGTCGTCACTACTATTATTTCACACTCAGGTGTTTCGCCACCGGAGAAGGATTCCCCATGGGCAGTCCCTTCTTCGTCACTACTTGACGCCGTGCTCATAAAACAATAATAGTGAAAACAAATAAGATTTCGATCTCTGCGCTGGATGGTGACTTATTTTGTCCCCCATACCTGCGTGACTGGAGGCGGTATTGAACTAAACTTAACTAACACAACACGAAAACAACACAGACCAACCCCGGGAACATTCATTTTTACTTCTTTCTTTTAATAAGAATTGCACCAGAAAATAGTAATATAATGAAAATCTAAGTTTTCTTCCTCACATTAATATTATATAATATCAAACAAAGCGACGAGGACTCGAGGTTTTGTATTAAGAATAAAAAAACTTTATAAATTATCTTACATTAAAAATATTGTATATAACACTTGTGAGAAGTCAACTTGAAGTATAAATCAACCTTTTTACAAATATACAATAATAGGTGCCTTTCGAAAAGGTTTTGTATATTTTTTTGCGACACATTTATTATAGATTGTCGACTCCCATAGATAACATTGTCTTTAAAGAGGAATTGTGATTTGCAAAATTGATCGTAAGACGAGTTGTCTCTGGTCTGATATTTTTTTTATAAAATAATTGATGATGATATTGGCGGCTCAAATATTCTAGACGTTATTCTATTCCGTGTACTAATAAGAAACACTAGGATATATTTTTTATTGCAGTCGAGAACAAGTTGTATTCATAATTCAGTGATTAACAGGCTTTTCGCTGCCTGGGAAATGAGCGTGCCATTATTGTGGATAAATTCCACTTAAACTTGTACAACATGACTTTTCATTTTTTTGAAGAGGTATTTTTCTCGAGATCTTATGTTATTACTGAAATGTTGTGTATATTATTCCACTTGATCTTTATCGGAATATTTCTGTGTCGGACGCACTATAGCGTCATAAAAGTTTGAATATTGTGTATTTCAAATAATTAATGGTTTCTATTTTATTATTATGCTTTGAGCATAATTTGAAGATTGATGCATGGATTTGCTTTAGTTTTTTCATGTTTTGATTTTAATAATATATTTCCGAATATTATAACGTTAAACTGTTTATTATACCTATATACGTGCTTAGTTTTGTCCTTTCATTTTTCCAAATTGTTTAGTGATATGTTGTTCTTGATTTGGGTTTTGATTCTAAGTGTTTTTCTATATGTATTGATTAGATGAATTATATATTTTTTTGTAAACTTCGTTTCTTGAGAGGCATTCAAAGCGTATAATATAGCCCTGGGCTTTGTCCTGAAGTGTATGTGTTGGTATGTGAATGCTTCTTTTGATCATTATTTCGAATAAATTGTATAAAAATTTAATGTTTATGATATTAACTCAAAGATATAATAATTATGTTCAAAATCAACCAGGCATTGTAAGTAACTAATTTAAAAATATTATGTATATAATACATTTTTATTTTTTTAATCAAATAAGACACAAAGGCCATGAAATATTGTCAACAAATTAACCATTTAAATCAATAATTGATAAAAAATACGATTACATTTAGTTAAAACAAAAAGGCGTGTTTTTTTTTTCATCAAAATAATGCCAGACCACATGTGATATTTATCTTACAAATAAGGCTGAGTTACCTGAAATGGGAAATTTTATAACATCCCCTACACCATCGAATTAGAATCTAGTGATTACAACTTATTCTGATCCCCACAATAAAAACTTAAGGGCCAAAAAATTACTCTGCTGAAGAAATCTAAGCATCTCTAGATGAAGTTTATGTTCCTAAATGGGTGGGTTATGTAAATTGACTAATAAGTGGAACAAAGTAATATCTTATAATAGAAATTGTGTGATTGGTAAAATAAACATTGTTTATGTTAATCTATCAAAGTCTTATTAATAAATAAACATTAATAACTTTCACATAAACTTCGTGTATCAGATCGTTGAAGAGACATATGGAAGTGGAAGGAAGTGAAATGGGTCACCCGTGAAATAACTTACTCTGGAGCTACCATTTCAAGTTTGCTCGTCAAAGAAAGCGCTGATGTAGTTTAAACAAACCTTTGTGTAATTCGAGGGCTGTGAATTTCTGAACTAAAATGGGGCTTAACATTTTTCCAGTCTGCATATGTGATGACGTGCTGAAACCTGGTAATATTGTAAATTACTAACAAATGTAAGAACTATCTAGAAGAACTGTTTTCATTAACTTTGTTCTTTAGTAGCTCGTCAATGCTTAAGAATAATCTTCATTAACTTTGTTCTTTAGTAGGTTGTCAATGCTTAGGAATGATCTTAATTAACTATAGTATGTTCTTCAGAAGCTCGTCAATACTTAGGAATAATCTTCATTGACTTTGTTCTTTAGTAGCTCGTCAATGCTAAGGAATAAACTTCATTAACTTTGTTCTTTAGTAGCTCGTCAATGTTTAGGAATAATCTTAATTAACTATGTTCTTTAGAAGGTCGTCAATGCTTAGGAATAATCTTCATTAACTTTGTTCTTTACTAGCTCGTCAATGCTTAGGAATAATCTTAATTAACTATGTTCTTTAGAAGCTCATCAATGCTTAGGAATAATCTTAATTAACTATGTTCTTTAGAAGGTCGTCAATGCTTAGGAATAATCTTAATTAACTATGTTCTCTAGAAGTTCGTCAATGTTTAGGAATAATCTTCATTAACTTTGTTCTTTACTAGCTCGTCAATGCTTAGGAATAATCTTCATTAACTTTGTCCTTCAGTAGCTCGTCAATATTGAAGAATAATCTTCATTAACTTTGTTCTTTACTAGCTCGTCAATGCTTAGGAATAATCTTCATTAACTTTGTCCTTCAGTAGCTCGTCAATATTGAAGAATAATCTTCATTAACTTTGTTCTTTAGTAGCTCGTCAATACTTTGTAATAATCTTCATTAATTTTGTTTTTAAGAAGCTCGTCAAAAACTGCCAGCGTATCCATCAAAGCTAGATAATAACATCCAAAACTCAATGCCTCCGTTTGTATGACAAGGTGTATACCTATATGTACATACTCAGATCAGGTCACCGTCCAACGGTGGTGCTGATGTTACTCAATAAAATTTCACACTGGAGATCCTTTATGAACACTCATCGACTATACGTTGCAATATCGGATGCAGTTCGTGCTATATTATGCTTTCCTACTATATTATAAGATTAATTTGTTGGAAAGAAATTACCACATGGTAATGATAAACCATTGTAAAGCTTATATTAAACTTTTTCCAATACTTTCGTACCACGGAAATGATAACAATTATAAAATTTTTACAAAACCCATTAAAAAAACCTTGATCTTGCGATCGAACTGTGTTTTTTTTTCATTTATTTAATTTTAATTGTTAAACATATAACATACTTCAGAATTGGTTGAAGTTTAGTTTTATTATTGACGTTAAGTTTAAGTTTAATACAGTATCTAATTAATATTAAAACAAGAATTTAGAAAAAGTATTCTGCGTTCAAAGTTAATCTAAAAAATATTTTTCAGAGCAAAAATCAACGGTTATAATAATCAAGTCGTTGAACCTCTTAACCTCTTAAATGAAATGTTTTTCATCGTTTTAATAATTTTTAAATTTAAAAGAAAATGAACCCAAATTGGCGCAAGAGAAAACGTGACTAACAGAAGCGTTTAATAAACAATTGCTTTTATATCGAGATATCCTTACCTTAACTTCACATTTAATTTTTCGCTTTCGTTATATTTTATCTCCAACGAAAATCCTATCGATGATATTTTAAACGTTTTACAGCCCAAGTGCCAGGTATTGCGTCCATTTGCCACTTTTCATTTTCATTATTCAACCCACAGTTTAAGGGGTGCTAAAATTTCAGGAAAATCCGTCGGGTTGAGGTAGGACGGAGTTGAAGTAGGGTGAACGAAGGGGAGAAATGTAGGGGTCGTTTTGAAACGCACCCCTGAGCCTTTTCCCTCTCTCCCTCTTACTCTCTATTTCCAACCGAGAAGGAAATGAAAAGAGAGGCACTGGGCATGCTCGGTTTGTCTGATTCATACACACACTATGTAAGAGTCGATTCGTCGTCTCTCAATGGGCGACTAGCATCAAAACGTTGTGCACGTTTCCACCTCGATAGAAAATAATACAAAAAAAAAACAATCCTTTACGTCAATTTTTTTGCGGTTAATAAATATAAAACAAATCTGTTATTATTAACATCTTATTGAAACATTTAAGAGTCACAATATTTATTCGAGTCAATTTTACGTTAAACGTCAAATCGTCAGTGATTTGTTTGTTTTTAACCCGAATGAAACGTCAATTTTTGTCGTGAGTGTGGAACGCCTTTCTCAAACAAATAATAACACCTTCATAAAACATTCGTGACGAAAAAAGTGTTCTTGTACATTTCAGGAATAATTTCCGGTCAAGTGCTTACTAAATTTTTTAAACCCGACTGTTTGAAGGTTTTCCGATAAAATTCAAGCAATAATTGTGCTTAATACTTATTTGTATCAATTATTTTCGTCAATTAGTGTAAAAATTGTCAAATTAATTATCGAAAATAATCAGTGTTGAATTTATTGAATGATAATATTTTAAATTTAATCGGTTTGTTAATGTTATTTCTCGTAAAGATTAATACTAAAAAGGTATTTTCTTTACTGTTTTGTGAACAATTTTGTCATTAGCTCAAGTGTTAACAAAAGAGGTTTTAATCGGGGTTAACTGTTTGCTTTTACTTGCGATTAATATTTTCCAAGGTGTTCTTAAGTAACTCTTGTGTGAAGCAATAACATTACATTTCAGTGGCAGCAACAAATAAGTGACTAACAAAAAAAATATTAATAAATAATACGTAAATAAAAAGGCATTTGACTAAATCAGAAGAAGAAATACAGGTGACTATGAAAAAAAACGTTAGCAAGATATCAAAAAAAAAATGACGCAAAAAAATTTTCATCAAGTTTTTATACATTAAAAATATTATTTATTTAAAAATAATGTGTTTATCATTTTGAGAAACAATAATTTTTAGATGTTGAAAAATATTTTGGTTTTTATAAAATGAACATTTAACATGCTGAGATTTATTCGAATAAAATAAAGGAATGGAGTATTTATTTAATAAATCATATTTTAATAAAAGCGACAGAGTGCTTTTACTATTATAATAAAAAATAGCAAAAAAAAGTTTGACAATTTTTTTATTTTTTTATTCAAAATGGGGTTGGCAACTTGAAGAGTTTAGATCAACTTTCACTTGGATCTGAATATTAAGGTTTTACAGCCAATAAATGCAAAATATAATAAACTTAATATAAAAAACAACCCTTTTTTGGCAACAAGGGTAGAATTAGAAGAATGTCTTTAATTAATTTTTTGACAGTCAATTATTCGTCCATAGTTTTAATAGCAAATGGAACAAGAGTGTCAAAAGATTTTTCATATGTACTCGTATGTATGTCCATTTGTAACTATCTTATGGACAAAATAAGTATTTTTATGGCATTCCAAAATTTCACAAAATATTTAATTATAACATTTGTTGAACTTTGTCACTTTCAAAAACAATTTATAAACTAACTATATACTCGTATAATACAAACTCAATTTTTTGTGAAAGTTTCTATCCATAATTAATAATATAGTTAGTTCACTTAATTTATTTTATTTTAACCGGGATTAAACAACCAAATTTGTTTTATAAATTTGGAGTTTATTATTTTGCGTTTAAATTTTTCTCAAAGTTTTATTTTTTAACCCAAATATGATATATATTTTTCTTAAATATAATAAAATTTTAATTATTTATTTATTTCAAGATTTTTTTCTTTGAAATATTATCAAAAGATTTTAAGTAAACTTGTTTGTTTATTATCAAGACTGTTTAAAAAGTTACGGACTTACTAAATTTTATGAAATGACATTGTAAAGAATATTTTCTGATATCTTGTTAACATTTTCAGTTTATCAAATATGAAGGTTTTCATGAGTTTCATCGCATTATGAATTGACCTTGTTACAACACAGAGGCAAGGGGTGTTAAGATCATCATAAATTCACCAGTAGGTGTTAAACCAACCCTCGGAGGTCCAAGGGGTCGTGCTTATCAATGACCCTTAGGTACGCCTCCTCAATCAACCTTTCATCATGGTAACAAATGTGTTACCCATGGTCCGTATAAGATACTCATGTTTGAGTAAGTGTAAATTATTTTGAGAAGTATTCTAATTAAAAAAATAAAAATAAATATTTTCGGTCAAGTGTTTTTGAAATAAATTTTTACATTTAAATAAATAAGCTATTTTGGAAATTCTTCGGTTGAATTATTGAAAAACGGTGTTTGACGACAAATTATATAATTGAAGTCGAATAGTTTATAAGTTTTCTAAATGTCCTCTTTTCTTTCGGTATAATAATTTTCGTTTCATTAATTGTGTTATTGTAGAAAAAATAAGTCTCCACTATGTGGGAAGAGATTCTGGTATATTTTCCTAGTTTAAAATGCTGAGTTAAATGATGGCCAACTTTTCGAAGGTGTTCCGACCTTCATCGTCAGGGTGATGTCAAAAAGTATCGAATATCATTTCAAAGCGTTGACCAACATTAAAGTTAACTAAGCAACAAATCGATAAAATATTTGAGAATAGTTAAAAAGTCTTTTACGAGTATTACAATTATTCTCACGAAAAAAAAATTAAAAAAATTGTGGAAACTGTTTTTCAACTTTTTTTTGGTTTTTTCCTAGAAAATTAAATTAAATTTGTAGCTTGTATATATCTTAACTTTCGAACCTCCTAATTTGTGAAAATTCATTACAATTATTTCGCATATTTACCAGTTTTGATGTTTATTTTCTAGGCTGGATATATATCTGGTTGGTTGGAAGAGATTGCCGCCTGGCAATAAGCCCGCCAGATTGTATTGCAATAAAAGTGTTAAATAAATAAAATAAATAAATATAAAAAATTACACATCGTTTGCACAATGCCACCTGATTTTGAATTTTAATTAATTATTTCATGTGATTTATTAAGAAAAAGATATTACGAAATAGCTTTGCCATTCATAGAGTATTTATAATAATAATAACCCAGATCAATGGAAAATGTTCTATTGTTCGTCCCAAGTAGACACATTTAAAATCTAAAAACAGAGGTCGCCCAACAAGAATTGTTAATTTAGTTACTTCGGATTTGTAATAACAGGTAATTTATTATTTTTTATCTCTTTTGTAAATAAAATGAGGTGTAAGCTGAAATTATAAAATGGAAATCATTTCTTTGTATCCACGTCCTGTCGTAGCTTTTAATAAATAATAGTCGCGTATGGAAGATTTACAGTATTGACATTAAGCTGTCGGTTGATATGTTGGGACTGTATTGTTGTATTTACTGCGGTCTTTCACAGGAAAACATTTTTTGCCTTTTTTTGTGTTTCACCTCGAGTGAACTTTTGAAGTTTTACTATCGTTTTATAACATAACAGTGAAGTTTCACTATCGTTTTATAACATAACAGTTTTACAACTTGGAAACGTTATTTAAAAAACCCTGAAACGACTTGTATATTAATAATTATTGCGTTACGAGCATTTGACTACACTTTTGTCATATATATTACGAACTGGAGGCTTTATTGGAATGTGGCAAACTTTTCCAGCCACTAAAAAAGTGTTTAAATAAGCTTAAAAGGATAACCTGACTGGAAACCTTATCGAAAAATCTGGTTACATCAATGCCAACTAATTATACAATAGTATTATATTGTTTCATTATTCAACGTGATTTAAAAGTACGTTATTAAAATCTTATACAAATAAAAATTAAGTTTCTTTCGCCATCATTGATGGAAAGGGCAATATATTGAAAACTATTAATTATTCTTAAAGGTTTAATTTTCAAATTAAAAAGCAGTTTCATCAAAAATGTAGTATTTTCCCCCTTTTTTCATGTTAATAATACAATATATATATAGTTTAAAAATATATATGAAGCTTAATCGCTCAATAAGAAGATAATATTTAACTTAAAATAACGACCTCCGAGCCCTCGTTGGTAAGATCCTCCTAATCCGGGGGTTGTGAATTCGATTCTAGTTGAAACAAACATTTAGAAGAATGAATTTCAGACTAGTTTTCAGTTAAGGCATTTTTCAGGAACCTTCAATGCTTTGAAAAGCTAAAAGAAATATTCTTTATTGAGTAAGTACACGCGTTAAGTGAAGAAAAAAAATTCAATTCGTGTATATGGAGTATCTATTTGTTTTAATATTTATGTTGATTTCGAACATTGCATTTCGATTCTCTTCCATTTTGTATTTGAATTTAAAATTTATTTTTTTGTGGTTTGTCTTTTAGCTCTGGTATAAAGGTTGTTAATTTTACCAAAAGTTTTGGGCTTACTTTGTAGTGTTCTATATTAGAGTATTCAAAAGTTAATCACTTTATTTCAATAATTACATTAATATCTGATGCATGCATTTCCACCTCTTATCCCTAGGATATATTAAGGCGGAGTGCATGAAAACATCCAAAAGATAGTAGAAAGAAACACGTGTTGTGAGGATTGACGTTCATAATGGAATAACTAAGAAATTTTGTTTAAAGCAGAAAAATCAATACCGGAAATTTGTGAGGCTCTTAGGCAAATTATTTGATATAAACTGGTATGAAACTTGTAATAATAACCACTTAAAGAATATTTTTTCAGCTTGATTAGAAGAGATGGTTACATGGTAATGTACCCGCCAAGAAATACCATAAACGAATAAAGTTTAATACAATTCAATACAAAATTGGTTAACATTATCAATTTTGAAAAATATTTTCCTGTCATGTAGACATACAAAATTAATAACACATTTAGAACAGTTTGCATAAATATCATAGAGAGTTTTTTTTTTTAATTCTGGCTATCCGAATTCCTTATGACTTATGATCTCGCTTTTGTGTCCTCAATCAAAATTTAAAATCACATATCGTGGTGAAGGTTGATTGTTTATTTTCAACGTGATTTTATTTGATTTTCAAAGAGTTGAGTAGATATGTTATAAAATGAGAGGTGCATGGCCGCGCGGTTAAGCCCAGGACGTTCGTGTGAAAGGTCGTTGGCTAAAATCCCGCGCTGTGCTACTCCCTTCGAATGACACTGATTTTATTTTCGCCTAGTATTTGAGGGTAAAAGGATACATATGACTTCAGTCATATATATTATTTCAAGAACAAAAAACATGAAGGTGTGCTCCGATCGTTTCACTTCAGGTGTACCATCGGATCCAGTACAGTGGTGTAGCCGGTGAGTTTAATGGTGTACAGCTCACTTAATTAAAAAAATGCACGACACAGTTTCGTTTTCCAACTGAATTAACGTTGGAATGGTAAAGGGATCCTCGACTACGAGGCCCAGCATCAACAACAACAAGATGTTAAGTGTTGGAAACGCTAATTGTGTATTCATGCGTCTTCATTAATGCGTTATTATCAACAAATATACAGGTATAAAGTATAATTTCTTTGTTGAATTTTAATGAGGTGTCTGACCGTCATGGTTTAGTTGTATAATGCTTGAGTTGTTTATGTGGATGCTGGGTTCAATTCCCTTTGCTAACCAAAATAAATGAACCCAGTCTTCGTCTACATTGATACCTATGAACATTTTTTTGTTTTATAAAAAAATAACAGGTAGTCCGTAAGGTCGTCAGTTTTAAGTAAATAGATTTTTTTTTAAATAACATAATTTACAATAAAAACATAACATTAGGCCTCTAGAAAGAGAAAATTACGTCTAGAAATTATATGGTATATAATGATGAAATCCAATTTTTTTTCTTGTATTATTTTTTATCTCTTAATAGTAGCAGGTTCAAATCCCGAGTCAGAGCACTCATGGGGAGAGAGAAATCTCTAAACGGCATCATATGAGTTCTTCTTTTATTATAATAATTATTAAAAGGGTTGTATTTTTAACAATGGCGCCACAAAGTGAATTTTTAAATGTAAATTGTATTATATTTTTAAAACAAAATGCTGTGGTTGAAGTTATATAATACATTTATTTTAATAAAGACTGCATATTTCTCATTTATTTTCTCGAAACCAGCGGGCATTATCATTAAGATATTCTGGCAACGAAAATGATTTGCATCTTTTAAAAATACAAGATAAAGAAATACATTGGCGTTTCACAACCGTATTGTTCTGCAGTTTTCAGGATAAAAAAACTAGAGCTTTCAATTTCTCGCTGCCTCGAACTGGTATAAAAGCTTCGACAAAGAGCTTTTGCCCATTAACCGATGCTTTTGTCAAAGGATCCCGGGGAACAAATGAACTTTTGCCGTTGGGCTGATCCTCTTCATTGTATCGGGAAGGCTTCATTAGAGGAGGGATTATTAACTGCTGGACTCTGATTGTATCTAAAACGGAATAAATGCGCTGGAAATTGTATTGTGAAATTGCTTTTTATGATACTTCGTGTAGCGAATCTTTAAGTAGAATTCAAACACCATTGGTTTTGTGATTCAAAATAACTTGGAAATACTACAAATCTTTCCCTTAATCGTATCTGAGATTAATTAATAATTTATTTGTTTATTAACCGAAAAAATATACGGCCAGCACAAAAATAATTACTAAAATAAAAAATATCAAGATCTTGAAAATATCATCACAATTCAAAACACATAACATAAGGTATACGAAATAATGTATGGTATATTACAGCAGTTAAAAAAATAGTTGATTCGGTTGTTTTTATTTTAATCAAAGAATAAATTATATTCCCATTTTTGAAGTAAGTTTTATTAAATCACATTTTTTACGAACAATATTTTAAAATGATATTAATAAATTCATTTCATTCTTCTCCAAATGTTTACGAATGATATTAAAAAATAATTTCATTCTTCTTCAAATATTTCAGAATGATATTTATAAATTAATTTCATTCTTCTCCAAATATTTTAGAATAATATTAATAAATTTATTTCATTCTTCCCCAAATATTTCTGAATGATATTAATAAATTAATTTCATTCTTCTCCAAATACGAGTATTTTAGAATGATATTAATAAATTAATTTCATTCTTCTCCAAATACGAGTATTTTAGAATGATATTAATAAATTCATTTAATTCTTCTCCAAATATTTTAGAATGATATTAATAAATTAATTTCATTATTCTCCAAATACGAGTATTTTAGTATGATAATAATAAATTCATTTCATTGTTCTCCAAATACGAGTATTTAAGAATGATATTAATAAATTAATTTCATTCTTCTCCAAATATTTTAGAATGATATTAATAAATTTATTTCATTCTTCTCCAAATATTTCAGAATGATATTAATAATTGAATTTCATTCTTCTCCAAATACGAGTATTTTAGAATGATAAAGAGGTATATTTGTCTCACAATAAAAAAAAACATTATTTCACTGTATTCAAACCATTCTAAGACTGTATTTAAATATTGTATTACATTTTCGTTGTAAACAGTACAACCTGATGGGCTTATGTGAAAGATTTTCCAGAAAAATGTTTAAAGCCCTTAAGTGATAACTAAACTGCAATTCCATTTAAAAAATCTGGGTTTCAATGGGACTCGAACCCGCAACCTCCCAGTTGGGAGACAAGCGTTTTGCGAACTAGGCCACGAAAATCGTCGAGAGATGTATGCAAGGTAAATGCGCGTGCTTGCAGAGCAATGCGCGTGTAGTCACACGGGCACAGCGAATGAGACGTCGGCACTGCAATACCAGATCTCGGACCGAATATTTAGTGTTTAGTTCATATAATATAGTATAAGTATTAAAATGCTTTATTAAAAAAGTAGATTCACAGTTACTTGCTCTTCTAACAAAGTAAGATCTGGTGATACACCTTTCCACGTGAAAATTCGAAACGTTAGGCTACAAAGAACTCCAAAGGGTGATCAGTCAGAAATGTCGAGTTACCTAATCTATATATTAATACAAAATGAGTAACGATTCCTGAAACTTGAATTTCCTGAAATGACATCATAATGTTTACAACGATTTTTTAAACTCGGGGCATTAAACCAAAAGAAAAATTTCCTGAAATATAAAAACCGATTCAGCTTTGATTAATCGCATACAATTCTGACAATATTATAAATCGGAGTCATTAAGTAAACACGTACTATTTCCTACCACATAGAACATAAAAACTACGAAAGAGAAATTTTATTTTACATTATTAATGGAAACGCTAGTTTTTATCAGCTTAGAATTATTGTCATCATCGTTTAAAAGGGAATATATACATTGAAAAAATAGTAGCCGCAGGTAAAAGAGTGAATGGTGGGTTAAAGCAATATGTTCAACAACTGCAACATAACAAGGGAAGCAAATTTGGCGGCTAATAAAGGATTCTTGGTAGGAACATTTAGACATGAAAGCGAAAATTGAACGTAGCAAAAAAAAATATGGAAGAAAGATAAATTCAGTATGAAATAAAAGCGTTTCGTAGAATGTGTTGAAGAACAATGGACGTAGAATGAGAAGTGAAGGCGTAAGAAAAAGTACAGGTTAAAATAATATGTAGTGTTTAAGATTTAAGAGAGAAGCATTGATATACGAGTAGTTCGGCCATGTAGACAAAATGAATTAGTAATATATACAGAAATAATCTATTCTTAAAGTTAAGAGGGTGCAAACAGGGAAAACCTTACAAAACATGGTACCAATTGAATAAATCGATTTCTGAAAAAAGGAAAGTTGAACGTCCATGTTCCGACAGAAAATTGATTGAATTTGTCAACAGTCCAAAGAGGGCTGAAAAACTCAAAACGTTTCTTTAATATAATACGAGGGTTGCTACTTAAGTTTGAGACAGACAAGTAAAAACAAATATTTATCATCGAAAATGGCTTTATTGTTTTTCAAAATACTCTCCATGAAGATCAATACACTTTTGCATTCGTTTGAACCAATAATCGAAGCATTTTTTCCACTCCGAATGAGGTAACTTCAAAACATGCGTTTTGAACGCATCAACCGCTTCTTCAGGCGTCGAAAAACGTTGACCTCGCAATTTATTTTTGATGTTCGGGAATAAAAAGAAGTCATTGGGTGCCAAATCAGGGCTGTATGGCGGATGACCCATCAATTCGATGTTTTGAGTGCACGAAAAGTTACTTGTCTGAGCCGATATGTGAGAGATCGCATTGATGACGTGATGGAGAATGATCCGTCTTCGACGGTTGGTTTTCTTCATTTCTCCGAACACTTCTGGCAAACAAATAGTGGTGGACGAGTAGTGATTTTCATACAATTTGCAAGTCACCTTTATGTCTATGATCTAATAGGGGATAAGTTGATATGCATCTGGAGGCTTTATATTCGATTCCTAATGGTGACCAAAATGAAATTACCAAGCTAAGTCAGTTTTTTCACACATAGGAATTAAAAAAAATGCTTTTCGCTACATGACGATTAATCCTCAAAATTATCATATATGGAATAAAAGTGTAATTAAACATTAATAAAGCTTCACTTCTCTTAAATACAAAAACGAATTCATTTCTTATCACAATCTGTACTACACGGGACAGGCCCATTAATTAATTAAATAAATTCGTGACCCAACAAAATCGTTATTCATTCTGTCACACGTGTAAAAATGTAAAAGGGGGGAAGAATGGAAAGTCGATATGGTATCACGTGGGACAAGAACATTACGGAATTTATTCGTATTTAATACTTAATTTGTTACTTCTTTCTTTTGTTATGCTATCACGTTGTAAACGTACATTGAAAATGTTTTTTTAAGTATTGTTTATGGCACGGGCTACGAATTATCGGTAGATTATCAAGAACTTAAATCTAATAAATAAAAACTGATGATTTTTTTACCCTTACTGTGGTGGTAACAAAACTGATGAATTTTATTTTTGTAATTTATTTTATCGAACACTGTTTATTCCACTTTTTTGTTACGGTAAAACCCTACTAGTTTCAAGGCTTTCACCTCATCTTCAGGAGAGCACAAACAAGACTAAAGTCTGTTCGAACTGGTACCGATATACACGCTTCAACGGTTATGGGCATTCAGGTTGGGGACTGAGGGCTGAGGGAGGCAAGGGACAATCTCGGCCAGCAGTGGCGATATTTTTGGGATATAGGTGTTTACCAGATGTTCGCCTCGATTTACTGACTTAGAAATTACTAGGGCCTCCAATCTGTCCAATTTATTTCCGTTACTACTGATATGTAAGAATTTGGGATCATCGATAGAAAAAGTATGGTTTCCACGGTGACAATGATTACCCATTTCAGAATAAATTAAAGGATCTGTTAAGACGGATTTGTGTTCACTAAATCTCTTTTTAAAGGATCTTCCTGTCTTTCCTATATTTGTGCTCCCCTGAAGATGAGGGAAAAACTGTGAAACCGGTAGGGTTATACCGTTTCAAAAAAAGTGTTTAATAAAATGAATTACTTTGTCTTTAAACTTCAACAACGTTAATGCCTTAACTATAAACAATATATAATGAATTTTATTTTACTCTTACCATGTGGTGGTAACAAAACTGATGAATTTTATTTTACACTAACTATATGATGGTAACAAAAATTGAAACAAAATATAAATCTAAACAAAAATAAGGATGGGATTTAATAAAAAAAAATATTTTGAAATAAATGTATTTCATTCATTTTACTTTAACTTTTTTTTTCTTCATCGCATGCTCAATGCTGAGGGTCGTGGCACTCTGTTATGTCTTAAATTCGGCGCAACAATATTGTTTTTTGGCACCCTCTCTTCAAAATACTCGCTTTACTTATTCGGATATGTTGAGAAGTAACCTTAAAATTAGTGTATAAACTAACCCGATGCCAGAAAAAAAAACATATATCCAGGTGTATCCACAGACCGGCACTCTATAGTACGTACTTTAATTTAGAGTCTAAACCGCAAATCTCCCTTTTGTCACAACTGTGAATAGGAAGGGAATCTTTCTTCTTTTTTTTTTCTACCGCGTACTTAATACTAAGCGTCGTCGTCCAATTATATGTCTAGAATTTGATGCATCATCTGTTTCTTCTCCATCGCAATCTTCTAAATTTATTTATTTAGATCGTGCATTTAATATGATAAATTCCTCTTGACCGCTTTCCCTCGACTGTCCCCATGTTCACCAGTTTCGTCGGACTTTCGTTATTCTTTCTTGCAACATGTCCAAAATATGTTTGGATTCTTTTCCTTCGTGTTACCAAAGGCCTTTCTTCTTCTTCCTCCTCCACTCCGCTCGGTCTTTAGCGACCCTCTTGAGCTCTGTATAGGAGGTGCAGTCCATATCGTGGCATAGTAGCTCCAGATAGTCTCGGCGAGGACGCCCTCTACCAATCGATCCCTTAATCATTTCCTCCAGTATATTGTGCAAAAGATTTTCATGTCGCAGCATATGACCCATCCATTCTGCATGCCTTTCCAATATGGTGTTTGACAGGTGCCTGGTTTCTTCGATCCTGCTGAGAACCTCGTCATATGTAATAAGGTATCTCCAGGAAATCCTTAGGATTCGTCTATAGGTCCACATCTCGAAGGCCTTCAATCTTTTTCGATCTCTTTCGCCTATGCACCATATCTCGCAACCATACATCAAAATACTCCACACATATGTTTTGACGAATTGCTTGCGGAGCTTTAGGTCCATGTTGTTGGATTTGAAAATCTTTGATTTCTTATTAAAGATGCATGTTGCTTGGTGGATGCGACATTCAAACCTGTCTTTTTTCATTCATCTATAATTCTTTGGTAAAAGAGGCGTTGGTTTACCTTAAGGTCCTCAGGAAACTGAGCATCCTTCAGCACCACATCTCGAAAGCATCTATCATGTTTCTTTCGAATCGGCAATTTATAGGGCTCAAAAAATGCCAGATATTTTGACTAGACGAACTTTGGGTAATTATAAATAAAGGCTGGTTAATTCAAATACTTGTCATATTTGTCATAGCTAATTTGCCATTCCAACTCGTTTTTAGATCTCTGTTTCCCATCCTCCATTATTTGAAATGAGATCACATAGATAAAAAAAAACTCGTCGACCTCTTCATTATACCTTAACTAAAGAAAGAACATATAAAGTTAATAATATTTTATATAATATGAACGATTTATTTAAAAAAAATAATATGGGAAATTATTACAACATGTAATAGACACAATTTATTATCTCAGAAGAACAATTTCTGACATCGCGAAATATACTAAATGTCTCATATAAAACCTTGAATCCCATTTTCCCTTTTATATGTTTAATGTTTTCCAAACCATATGATAAATTAAATTAATTGCACGATTTTATTTATGGCTTTAAGTGTCTATTTTGTCCATTTTATTGGATTTTCTTATGAATGTGTTTTGGACCTTTTCGCTCTAGAATTTTCTCTTCATAATATCACTACTGTTAATTTGGTAAAGTTTTTTTGTTTCATTTAAGCTTTACTCCTCTGTGAGAAAACGCTTTTCTTTCGTCCAGAGGATTGCGTTCGATTCCTGATAAAACTGAAAATAATTTGTGACTTGACAATGTTTTCTTTAATACACCGGACCATTATTTACGCCATCGTAAATTAAGATTATTTTTGGTGCTGTATTAATGAACTGAGGTGTGTGTAACATATGCTATACAGCATTGAAACTTCTCAAACTCGGACGTGCAGTTCTTTAAAATTGCCTTCATAATAAATAAAAAAGATTTCAATCTTCTAGTGTTGATCACGCTGGATGGAAGTTTATTGTATTTTATCCCTCATAGCATCGGGAGTGGTGACGAGATCAAGTTGAATTGCTTCATAATAAATAAAAAAGGTTTCAATCTTCTACTGTTTATTACGCTGGATGGAAGTTTATTGTATTTTATCCCTCATAGCATCGGAAGTGGTGACGAGATCAAGTTGAATTGCTTCATAATAAATAAAAAAGGTTTCAATATTCTACTGTTGATCACGCTGGATGGAAGTTTATTGTATTTTATCCCTCATAGCATCGGAAGTGGTGACGAGATCAAGTTGAATTGCTTCATAATAAATAAAAAAGATTTCAATCTTCTAGTGTTTATCACGCTGGATGGAAGTTTATTGTATTTTATCCCTCATAGCATCGGGAGTGGTGACGAGATCAAGTGTCATTGCGGTTTTTCTTTTGATTCGATTAATTTTCCTTAAAAAATAAACATTAACTTATTCAGACCTGAATAAGTTATAGTTTTAAAAAAAAAAATCTTGTTTGTGAGTATTATTTACACTAAATGCAACATTATGTCGTGCATTTTAGATAGGTGACACCCAAACATTCAAAGTCGATAATACGGTATCCTACAATTAATTTATTATCACTGGTAACGGAAATATACCACGAAGTTCTTTACAAAGTGTATGTGAATTCGGTGTCCATTATAATAGAATCCAAGTTTGAAGAGGTTAAAACCAGTGAAAAATAAGTGAAACCCATTAAAGATGTGATTTACCGTTAATATATACTGAATGAATAACAAATATACTCGCATATTTTAACACCAAATGCAATATTATATAATATCGGTTTAGACAAATGGCGCCCAAAACGTTCAGTCGATAATACAGCATCCTACACTTCATTTATTATCATTGGAATAAGAATTATATCACGAAGTTGTTTAAAAAGTACATATGAACTTTGTGTCCATTATAATGGACACCAAGTCTGAAGATGTTTAAATATCTCATAAAATTAATCAACTGTTGTTTTATCACTTGCCAATAATCAATAATGCATGGTCGTGCAGTAACGCACTGGACTTCCGTGCGGAAGGTTGCCGGTTTAACCCCCGCGCTGTGCTACTCTCCTCGAACGACACAGGCACTTTTTCCGCCTAATGTTCGATGGCATAAGGATACCTACGACTTCGGTCATATCTTTTTTTTTAAATAATAATAATAAAGTATATTTCAATCTTTTAATGGTGATTACGCTGTATGTAAACTAATTTTGACCTCTATAACAGTTTAGGTGGTGGATGATTCAAACTTAACTTGTTGAAATAGGTTAGTAAAAAAACCACAGGTATGAGGTATCGATTAATAATATTTTTCTAGTGTTCAGTTCGACCTCACCCCCACCCACGATATTATGGGGACAGAGTGTCTTCATCCAGGGCAAAATCCAAATCGTAATTTTTTTAATGAGCGTGCTGTCACGTAGTGGCGAAGAAGGTACTACCCAAAAGGATTCTTTCAGGGGCGACACATCTTAGTATGAATAGTAGTGACGGGGGACATACAGGGGTGACACATCTAAGTATGAATAGTAGTGACGGTAGACTTACAGGGGCGACACATCTTAGTATGAATAGTAGTGACGGTGGACATACAGGGGTGACACATCTAAGTATGAATAGAAGTGACGGTGGACTTACAGGGGCGACACATCTTAGTATGAATAGTAGTGACGGTGGACATACAGGGGTGACACATCTAAGTATGAATAGTAGTGACGGTGGACTTACAGGGGCGACACATCTTAGTATGAATAGTAGTGACGGTAGACATACAGGGGTGACACATCTAAGTATGAATAGTAGTGACGGTGGACTTACAGGGGCGACACATCTAAGTATGAATAGTAGTGACGATGGACTTACAGGGGCGACATATGTTATCTTAGTATGAATAGTGGTGGCGGTGAACTTATAGGGGCAACACATCTTAGTATGAATAGTAGTGACTGTGAACTTACAGGAGCGACACATCTTAGTATGAATAGTAGTGACTGTGGACTTACAGGAGCGACGCATCTTAGTATGAATAGTAGTGATGATGGACTTAAAGTCGGACATCACGAGAGAAAGAAAATGACTCGCAGTGCAGTAAATATACATATTGAGCGGTTTAAGGTTTGGAGTTCAAACAACCAAGTGGCAATTACTTTAAAATAAAATTGCAAATGCAACAAAATTATCGTTGACTCCAAAATGACATAAAATATTCAGAAACCCTGATTTTCGACACCACTAGGGGTAAATAGTCCCTAAGAGGTGAAACAAACAATGAACAGCCACGTCCGCCCAACAGATACTATCAGCCTGAGTTACTTCGCCGCCTTTGCTGTGCGGCGTTACTTCTTATTAATTATTAATATATGCCTAGATTTGTACCTTTCTGATACTCGTACTATGTTCATACTCAAGTTCATTTAACTACTTCTCCATTTACTTGAAGCGGAAAAGACAAAACAGGGTTTTAGTTTAATAACAATAACCCAAACCTATCCAGAACGCTCTGAAGTTCGTCCGAAATGAAAAAAAAATGTTAACATAAAAACTTATGTCACCCCGGTAGCGCATATTGTTGATAATAATTTAGAGAGTTCTGATGTATAATAACAGATGTCACACTATTATTTTTTTCTGTTTTATCAGAATATTAAATACGCGCTTTAATAATTCAATTATAAAATTGAAATCATTATCCGCGACGTTGAATAAATAATATTCGCAAGTAAAGGTTTTACACATGTGACCTTCAGCTGTCAAGGGATATGTTGGGGCGGTATTGTTGTCTTAAATGTAGATTTTTATTTGAGAAATTGTGTTTATAGAAGAAGGAATTATGTGTAGTTAACTTCTTTAAAGTTGTAATTTGGTGTTACTAGGAATATATTTGCTCTTGTAGAGAGTGTGCTCTCTAAACGAAGGTATAAAAAATATTATTTTATTATTATTAGTAGGTATTGAGGTTTACATAACGTTCCACATTTAGAGTCTGGTTTAAATCACTCATGTCTTAGTTGATACTTCCATCGTTTTTCTCTTTGGGAGTATTTTATCTGTTAAAAAAACGTCGTATTGAGTAATTTTGGGAAGAATTCAAAGTTTTATCGTTGGCGGGTATTTTATTTTGTGTAACTATTTATTTACGAGAAATTGGCATTCCTTCACCTTGAATTACCATTATAAAAAGTCGTTATATAAATAACGGAAATTATTGTCGTGATCAAATATACTTAACACAAATTAGAATAAAAGTTATATATAAAAAATAAGAGTATTTTTGTGGACCTTTGAAACATAATTCTGCAATACAAAGGAAAAAAATTGTAGGGAATAAATTAACACTCTAGCAAATATGCCTTTTTTTAGTTATTCGCATGTTAACAAACATTTAATAAACTGTTAATCTTGAAAAATTGTTCGCTTTGATCACCAATCCTGAATAAAATGTTAGAAAAGTCGTATTTTTTCGCACGCATGTTCTGAAAAAAATGTATCTCTCAACATTTGTTTCGATAACTCAAACATATATTTAATCGGTCATCCGGAAAGTAATTCCGTATATTTAGATAAAATTCAAGCGCAAAGTCGCTCCAAATGCTCATGGACTGTGGTTTTCGATATTTTCAGTATTTCAGCTATTTCCCGTATCGTAGAACTTTGTTATTCTCGATCAAAGCCTTCGTTTGATTCTGACATTAAACCTTAAACTCCTGTATTGGAATCAAGCTTAAATTAACATATTACTTTTTGAGAATAATTCAATATTATTGATACCCATTTTTTGTCGACTATTTGCCGATAAAATCAGTTAATGAAAACCTTCTTTGCATACCAACTCACCGCTGGACGTGATTGTGGAACGAACTTACAAAAGTTATCATATTTACACCATATTTTTTTTACGTTTAGAAAAAAAGAGAAAAAAATTACATTACTCAGAATAAACCTTCTTCCTACATTTCTCTTCGTCCTACCTTACCTTTGTTTCCCTTAATCCTACATTTTCTCTGTATCCCTTCCTTGTATTTAAACGAATATATTCCCTCTAGTTAAACTATTATAGATGTTTGTCATTTATTTGTTTTATTTTACTTGAATTCAAACAAATATATTCTTTTGTAAATTATTTAATTTTGACGTTTCCATGAGCTGATTGGTTGGAAAAAATGTTATATAGCAATAATCCCGCTAGATGTACCAGATATAATAACTTTGTATACTAAAGAGTAAATAAATAAAAATATTTTCAAATATTTAGATGGATTTTATTCAAATAAGTTTTACAAACGCTGATTTATGTATGTACTCAGTTCTGAAATTCGACTAAAAGCTTACGAATATATTTTTTGGAAAATAAGTTTCTGTGAAATCTTGATATGGAGTTCTTTGATTGTGTCCACGATTGTGAAAGCTTCTTTACGGAGAAATACTAAATTCGACCAGGGAAATGTTATTTTAAAAGGTTTTGAAAAATATGTTTTTGTTACGTCTTTTGGGAAAACTAATGACATAAAACGAACTTTACCCGATATTCAAATCTCTCTCTCTACCCTTATTTTGCTAAGTTTTGCCTTTTTTTTTTTTTCGGAAAAAAATCTTTGAGCATTATTAAAATAAAACTATAATCATAACATTTTGATGGGTTCACTATTAAATATACTCATATTTTTTCTCAAACATGATTTTTCACGGATTAACAGCTGAAAATAGGTATATTTGTGTGTTTGATTAGTTTACTGTTGAACATAGGCATAACATAATAGAAGGCAAAATAGAGGGCTGAAGAGGTGTTGGCAGGAAGCAAATCTCCTGGCTCCGCAATATACGTGATTGGACTGGCACAAGAGGCGTTGGGGATCTTATTCGGGCTGTCGGGGACAAAGATGTCTACTCTCAGGTGATATTCAACGTTGAGGGGACCTGACATGACACTGGGAAGAAGAAGAAGAATATAGACATGTCGATGACTTTTGATTGACTCACGGCTGAACTTAGGCATATCCGCAACGTTTGGTGGGTTCCTCGTTGTAGATGACAAAGGAAAGTATGATTGGAAAGTAAATGATATTTTAAAAAGAAGGAAACGTTAGAAGTAAGAATTTAAGAGTTTTATGATAAGGTTGTAGCGATGTTCGTTACAAACGTAGCGTGTGTCCTATTAGGACGTGCTGATGATGTTGATGTTGACATCGCTATATCTGTTTTAGTCGAATTCTGCGTTCCTTTTCGTTCGGGGTCATCAATGTAGCGAGTTGCTTATCTTTATACGTCGTGATGATCTTGATTTGTATTTATTTTAAATATAAATACTCAGGAATGCGGATGAAAACGAAAGTGAATAGCGAGTAAATAATAACAAGTCTTGACAGTTGAATGAACAATAATAATCATATTTATTTCTCGGCGAGTGGGTAATTTATACTAGTGAGTGAACCAGTTCGCGATACATATTCTGTCTCTTTCTAGCGCGTGCGCTGATTGACGGGTAGATATTTATTTGTATTCGGAACGGGCCGCGTCAATGCGTCGCCGTGTATCCCCATCTTACTCTTGCGCGTGCTATCACGTCGGAAGCGATGTGTTCTCTTTCTACCTTGGTATGCGGTGTAAATGCGTGTGAATAATGTTTTTGGCATGTCACAATTTGTAAATAATTCATCGGTCGTTGACCCTGTATGTTTACAATATTGACAATAAAGTATGTTTGACAATTCGATTTTATTTAGGTAGGTATCCTACAAGGTGTATGGATGTAGAAGAGGCTATGAATGTCTGTCGAAAAATAAATGTTTGGCGTTCTGTACACTCTGCTTATCCAGGCACAAAACTGTGTGATAGTGTGTATGCATGTAATTTTATAAACATAATTTATAAAATTATTAACTTTGCATGAAACATGTTCTAATCTAAAAAAAATTACACTTGAATCAACCAATATGGATCTGGTTGGAAATTTGTTGATTTTTCAGCACGAAATTTAAAACAAATCTCGTTAAACAAGGATTTAAATTTTCAAAACTTTTATATTTATTTTCAAAGTTTGATAAAAACATTTCAACCACGGCTTATTCAAAGTAAAAATCCAATTTATTTCGGCATTTGTAATTAATTTCAAGGAGAGTTCACAAATTGCATTTCTACAGTTTTTTTCAATATTTCAATGGTCGTGTAGCGATCAGTTATTAGACTGCATATTGGTCATTTTAATTAAAAAATTATGTTTTTTTTTTATTTCAATTAGACAATTAAAACCTCTGCAAAAGCAATTAAAAATAAATCAATTGAGAAGGATTTTACAAAAAAATATTATAAATAAAATACAACATACACCTTACATTCGTAAAATGTTAGATTTTGTTTTTCGTACATACTAAGTTTTCATTGTAATTTATTTTTATCAAACACTGTTTATTCCACTTTTTTGTTTCATTATGTTTATTCCACTTTTTTGTTTCACTGTTTATTCCACTTCCAGTTTTCATTACAAAAATGTATAAATTGTATTACGAGTATATTACACTGTCATTTTGTACTGCTAAACTTATTTTTATGTGACAACTTATTTCAATAAATCTAAAAAATTGTTCAAACAAGCTGTAACTAAAAACCAAACTAGAATTAATTTTAACAAAATGGCCATTTAGTATCGATTTCGCAATCCCTGGGTCGGAAGTTAAGCGTCTTACTAATTTAGCCAGCAGAGGAAAGCGATCTATATAATAACATTAAGATGTTGTAATTTATTTTATCAAACACCGTTTATTCCACTTTTTGTAACGATATAACCCTACCGGTTTCAAGGCTTTCACCTCATCATCAGGGGAGCAACAAACAAGACTGAATTCTGTTCGAACTGGTACCAACATACGTTACAGTTAAATATTTTTTTAATTGTTATTTTACATCTCTATTTTCTTCATAATTTCAAAAGGTTTGAATGTGTTACAAAGGTTTGAATGTGATTGATTGAATGGTTATTACTCAAACAAAAATCAATGAAACAAAATGCTTTAATTGATCAAGTGTGGTCAATACATATAAACATTGTCATAAATAGAGATGATTTAGACCAGGGGTGTCCAAACTACGGCGCCAACACCGGCCCGCGAGCACCACCAATCTATATGCCCGGTATCTGGCCCATCATAGTTTATTTTGATTACATTGTAAAATTTACAATGTAAGTAAATCATATAAAATAATTTTTGTTTAACGACCAATTAAGAAACACAATAACTGACATACATAATGAAATTGAACATTTTAACTACAGTATTTGCAATCAAACACACTGTATTTGTAAGATATCAATACTATACATTTAGAATGGTCGTAAGTAGTCGTAATAATACGTAACACACAGCACACGCTTCGGCTATCACCGCCGCAATGAATGTCCTTGACATTTGCCTGTAAGTACCAACCAAAATTGCGAACGGAACGGAGTCCACCCACGCACCCTGCGCCATAGATATCTCTCTCGCCGGATAGTCCCAATACGAAAATTGGCGCGTAATTCAAAACTACAGCATGTTGGTATGATGAGCTAGCTAGGTCTTGGCCCTTGGGACTTAGTGGAGGAGTCAGTGTGGCCCTAAGGCTAAAAAGTTTGAAGACCCCTGATTTAGACTAAATGCAGGACCGATTTTTCTTTTTTATCTCAAATAGTTATTGATTAGTATCAAACAGATAACGTTCTCCGTGGCCTAATTGGTAAGACACTTGACTTTTACTAAGGAGCCTTGGATTCGATACCCGATGATACTAAAATAATAGGATCTTAGTTTGGTAAAAGTATTTGCCAGGAAGCAATACTCGCACGCGCCGTGTAAACATGAGAGTGTCGTCTCTTTATATGCAGTTGTGTCACCAACACGTACAATGACAAACCGCGAGTTATGTGCCTACTCAAGTGGTTCTTAATATTGCCATTGTAAATTGCCATTGTAAAAATAGAAAGGGTCTACGCAGAACTTAACTTATATAGTTTCATTATAAATAAAACCTGGTGGTTTTGATGTCTTATGATAATTTCTTCTAACTAACTATAAAGAGGATTAAGAGTCCTGAAGTAACAACCAGACTGAAACGTGAATCGAACCCACAACTCCTGAGTTGTATCCAAATATGTATCCAAAATCAGGAAAGCATTTTTTTTATTAAATAATGAGAAACATTAAGAAAATCTAAATATTATCGACAATGAATAGTTATCACAGATACTAAAACTTAAAAGCTAAATTAGTTAGTTAACTTAAAACGAGTTTAACTAAAATTTTCGTAAGTGTTTTCTCACACTATCATCTCCATGAATTGGGTAAAGTTATAAATGAGTTTGTTATTTTCAATCCCGTGAGGTCACTTGAATTAATCTATATTGAATAAACAAAGTGTTTCTGACATTATTTCCTAGGGATTAATTTTTTTTATAACTGTTATAATATCAAGAAACCACAAACATATTCTTTATTTATTTAACACTATTTTTGCAAATACAACCTGGCAGGCTTTTTGCCAGGCGGCAATCTCTTCCAACCAACCAGACAAAAGTAAATGAAGCAAGTTACGTGGTCACATAAATCACTCAAATGACTATCCATCCCCACGAAATCCATAAACACATACGTGAGCATATGCCCACGAACCCCATAAAGACGGACAATCACCCGAACATTATTTTTCATATAAAGTGAGATATCATCAATTAAAATGAAAGGAAGGGATGGTGGAGAGAAAAGGAAAAGAAAAGTCAGGAATGAAACACGTTATTTTACTGACTAGAAATTAAGATTTTTTCAGTCGCTTCTTAAAGCATACCATGGACGGAGCGAGTCTTATATTGGTTTGTAACTGATTCCAGAGTCTCACTGCATGGCCTGTAAAGGACGACGTAAAAAAAGAGAAGCGGTGAACTGGAAAGGCCGATAGACAATCTCTGTTTGAGCGTAGCGCTAATCCATGATTGAAAAGACGTTGAAAATTTGCGGCGAGATAAGAGGGGGCGGTGGGACAGTTAAGGAGATTATACAATAGAGACAGTATGTGAATTTGGAGTCTATTTCTAACATTCAATCAGTTCAATGCCTTTTGATATGAAGTTATGTGACCGTACTTTCGAAGGTTGAAAATGAATCTAAGACACACATTTTGAAGACGCTGTAATTTGTCTAGCTGTTCCTCTGTTACATCCAAGTAACAGTCGTCCGCATAGTCAGGAATCGGAGAGAGTGGAGATTGTACGAGTAAAATTTTGGTTTTAGTAGGTAGGAATCTTTGCAACACTTTAAGGGAATGAAGGCTGAAGAAGATCCTTCGGCTTATCTCATTTATTTGATCACGCCATGACAGAGTGTTATCTATTAGCACTCCTAGAATAATTTTATATTCTCATAGGATAAATTTATATATTAACTTATTAACATTTGTAAAAACATAAATTTAATTAGATATCGCCATTTTATGACCACTTTAAGGAAATGTCTTGTTTAGCATTTTTCTGCCTAAGAAACCTCCATGACAAGAACCTGTTTTAAATATTGTAAATACTTCACTAAATTTAAATAAAATAAATTCAGTTCAAGTATTTACAACACGTTGACACGGTTAAAAATTAAATTTATTATTTTACAGCTTACAAGGAATATTCTAGTTCACCAAAGTCATGAAGACAACAGTGTATTCAACCCCATTCTTCGAGCCTTCTTGGTTAGAATCATTTCAGGCTTAGTCGGGGTAGAACCGACACTTGTGCCATGATAGAATGAACTTTAAACATTTCTGTCTACCTACTCCAATAGGGCTATGTCACTATTGTAATGATTAAGATGACAAAGATTTAAATAGATTTGTATTCCCCCGTTGAAATTCAAATGTACTTTTTTTTTTTTTCTCTTCCAATTTATCTACCTCGAGTCCTTCACAAAAATTGTGTCCATTTTATATGCTCCAAGGATGTATGTTTTTTCAATCCAGTTTAGTTCAAAACTTTGTTAGAAGCCCACCCTTATGCATAATATATACTTTTTCCTTTACGTGATCCAATAAAAAAGATTTTAACGTTATCACATTTTCCAGATTCAACAAAATATAAAAAATCTTTCAGGAATCTTATTTGGAAAAGAGAAATAAAATAAAGAAGCTTTATTGGCAAATTTATTTTTGATGATTGTATTTTTTTGAGAAGACTTTATGTTTTTGGATGAACCCTCAAATGATTTAATTAATGTTATTATGTCTCACTTGTCATAATCAAATATAATGAAAAAAATAAAAAGCGCCTTTTAAATAATATTTTATTCAAAGGAACTTGAATTCGGGAGTTGAAGCTACAATTATTGAAAGATTCGTGCATACCATCATGCCATTTTCCTGTCGCAATCGACAAATAGAGTATTTTCCAGTATCGACACACACACACACATCCTTAGCCTCTTCTACATCCATAAACCTTATCATACAACTTCTACGATTTCTCAGACAAATTAAAATTTTGTTCTTTCAGAATATAATTCACTTGATCCAACTATGCTTTCTTCGGTCTTTCTCTTACATGCCTTCTATCCACACACATTTTTCCACTATATATTTTGTTGTAAGTATTTCTTCATTCATTCGTTCCATATGCCCAAATCTCAGCATGCTCTTCTACATCTTACTTAACACATTTGCCTTAAATTCTCATACATCCATAACCATTCGATTTAGTATTATATCATACATTGTCACTCATGTATTCTTCTCAATGCACGCATTTGTACTACATTGATCCGGTTCCTCTCAGTCTTTTTCCACGTCCACGTTTCACTCTCATATATTGAAGATGGCACCAAAATACTTTAATGGACTATCATCTAAGCGGATTTTGATACTGTCCGGTTTGTGTATACGAGTATATGTTGTAAAATCCCATTGGTTTTGTTCCTATCGATACACGCCGTTCGATATCTCTCTCTCAACTCTTCCACCATCTGAGAAAACTACCTCAGTAGCCGAATTCTTCAACTTGTTTCTATCTTTGATTATGAACCCATATGAAGCATTTCCTTTTCATTTCACACTTTTCTATCACCAATATTAATAGTGTTAGAAAACAAAACCGTTCAGTGTAAGGGAAGGAAGGTGGTAGTTGTGGCCATTAGCGGCGGCCATGCGGTCGGCATATATTTTGACAAAAATATAATATATTGGTCGAACAAAATATATAATATTATAGAACTTACAAAGAGATTATGAACTATAAAAACAACTGCGTTGATCTTTGATATTTGATAGTGTTACATTCAACTTTGGTTCTGGATTACACAATACTGATAACGTGGAATTGCAAACACCGCGAATAATTTGTTTTGGTATTTGGGCGCATTATCTTCCAATGACTGCTCTCAATTCATTAACGGTTGCCGATTTTGTTTCATAAACTTTATCTTTGATGAGTACCCATAAAAAATGTCCATTTGCGTGAGGTGTGGGGAGCGCGGATAGTATTCATTGCTACATTTACGCCCAATTCATGTGTTTGACAAATTTTCACTAAGATAGGCCTTAAAATCACGATGGTAGTGGAGAAGTGTACCATATTGCTGGAAATAAAAGTCCTACTCATCCCTAAACTTCGCATGTATACTTGGTATAACAAATCCCAGCAGTATGTTCAAGTAAACGACAAAGTTTAAAAGTATGCATATTTTTTGGGGCATCCTTTGTCTTTACACTTGTCATTTTTAATTTATTTTATAGTTCATGAAAATGAAGACAAATATTGGTGATATTATTTGACCTCTAACAAGATAAATTGAAGGGCTCTTGAAAAAGCTCTGCAAACTGCGTTGGATCGCTGTTACATCATTATCACATCAATATAATCTTGATATATATCCAAATATCAGAAAGCAATAATAGTACAAATGACTCAATGGTGAAGATGTGTTTTATATTATTGAAAATCTTCTTTTACATTATCTTTGAACATTATACATATTTGGCTCACCACTGACAGATATTGATCTGAAATAGCTTTTGAATATCTACTTTGGTTACCAAGAATAAAATTATTGAATATTCTCGTAAGTCTAAACATGGGATTGATTGAAAACTTATAATTTTTATCGAGTAGTCGTTATTTTTATGCGTTGTTTATAGTTAAGGCATTAACGTTGTGGAGGTATAAAGACATTGTAATTTGTTTTTATCAAACACTGTTTATTCCACTTTTTTGTGACAGTATAACCCTACCGGTTTTGGACAGTAGAACCCTAAGTCTTGTTTGCGCTCCCCTGAAGATGAGGTGAAAGCCTTGAAACCGGTAGGGGTATACCGTCACAAAGAAGTGGAATAAACAGTGTTTGATAAAAATAAATTACAATATTTTTATGCGTGTCTGATGTATCGAATATTAGTAGTTTTTTATGCGCGGTGATTGGACGTTGTGATTAAGTTAAGGACGTTGTGATTGTATGCATGTGTATACGTTGTTGTATTACGCTTTTGTTATATATATTATAGTACTACCTGTCGAGTTTATTGTCATATATACAACCAACCAATAATGTGTTATAGAGATCTAAAGTAATAATCAGACAAAAACCTTTATTTTAAATTAAAAACTTACCAACGAGATCGAACCTGTAACCTCTAAAATGTTTTACCAACTAAGCTAAGGGGGTGTTTAATATTGAAGCAACGCAAGGGCACCTTGATTACTTATTGAACAAGGACAGTAATTCATCTCGTTCTGGAAGATTATAAGTTACCTTCAAAGCACCACTCCACAAGCTTATCAATTCATTGAAAAAAATAATCGGCCCAAAATGCTCTAGTTTACTTCAGAAACTTTTAACCCTCATATGGTGTATTTGCTATCAAGATTATTTAACTCAAAGTACGTAGAAAAATAGCGTCCCATGTTCCAACTATCCAGCATGCTCAATATTGTATACACAAAACGATGTTATATCACGGAGTATGTAAGTACAAGCAATTAATTGATCAATTTGAAATCCCCTCAAAAATTAATATTCGTCGCGTTATGATGTAATGATTGAATAGGCTTGTTTTTCAATGCGCCTCCAATTAATAGATGTGGTGGTTTTGAGCAGTAGGCAAGCACGTGTTTGCAAAGTGGCGCTCAGAGCCGGTGGGCGCTGTACGCTGCAATACCCTCCAACTCGGGGGGAAAGCATGTTAAAAGCCTTTTATTCCCGCAAGACCATTTTCATCATATCGGAGTAGACGTTTTAAACCATCGGTGTTGATCAGTATATAAACTTTTTGAAGTTTTTGTGTCTATTGAAGATTGTGATATTTGATAGCAATAACCTTAATCTTGTTCGGTATCCTTATTGCATTCATTCGTATGACACCCTTCAATGTATCGATTGTATTATATTATACTTTTATTGTATACAGTACAACTTAGTGGACTTATTGCTATGTGGAAATATCTTCAAACCAACCAGAAAGATTTAAAAGATACCTTAAGTGAAACCAGACAAGAATCCTTTTTTTATCTTGAAATCGAATCCGCACCCTCCGAGCTGGGAGACAAGCGTCTTACCAAAAAGATCACGAAGATCATCTATATTGGTATTGGGAATATTGATTTGGATTAAGTTAAGTAGTGGACTGCCAAAACTAAATTTTGCCCACACACAACAGACAAGCGGCACAGGAAGTCATCGTGTGGTAGCAGGGAATCAAACATCATCCCCACCTTAAAATACCTCTAAATGACTGTTATTATGGGCCGATGCTTCACTTAGAGAACCCACTGTTATAACATCAAAAGAAAATCTCCAGAAACTAAAAAAACTGCGTAAATTGACTGGAATAAATAATTTTGAGTGACCAGATGTCTTGCAAGCCTCAATCTAGGCTTTTTGTTACTCAGTTGGCGAATATCAAAACTCACTATGGAACATGTCTGCTCATGCAAAGCAGATAGATTGTGTTTTTAACGAAACATATCGCCCAACTACTGTATGTCTCAGACCAACCGCATTTGAAAAGTTTCACACACTTGCTGGAATGTACGAGTATCTTCAAGACATCCGCCGCAATATCGTACGCTGGAGAGAGAACCACAAACAACTTAGAGATTCCAAACACTTTATGTATTACCAAATATCAACAGAGTCAAGTATAAGGTCACGCAGAAATATTTTGGTTATCCGAAACCCCCTCGAAAGTTTTTTGGAGTGTGATTCGATTCTTGGAGAACTAGGACTGCAAACCTGTGGACATAGATGTAGGCGTCGGAGTGCCTGTCGGTGGGACACTACCAGCCATGGGTCTATAAAGGTCTTTAATTCACCTATGCATCCACGTGGGTAGATCAAAAGAGAACCTACTCAGGGGAAAGACTCAATGTCGCACATCAATCACATCAAATAAATTTATAAACGAATATAACTTCCAAAAACTATATTTTGACATAAAAGGAAAAATAAGTACATAAAAAAATTATTTTATATTTTTGTGTTCACCACAGATTTATTTTAGGTTCACAACTTGTTTCGAAGACCACCGTCTTCATCGTCAGGTGAACATAAACTAAGTTGTTAAAATATATCCTGTACAAGTGTAAATAATATAATATAATATAAGAGAGATGAGGTAGGGGGAGAGATGTGATACAATGGTGAATGGGGCGGGGAAAAAAATTGAATCTTTAAGGCAGGGGGGGATTTTAAATTGGAAACATATTAAGCAGAGGGCTATTATGAAAATTAATTTGTTTGTTGATGATATTTAAACTTAATTTTATAAATTTTTTTATCTCGTGAATTTCCAAATTGTCAAGCTGCAATCCCCCTCGGTTTATGTGTAGAATCCGCAAACCACGATTAATATCGAACGAATGGTTGTTTTCAATTAGGTGGTTAGTGAACTTTGAAAAATTATTGTTGTTCAGGCATCTTAAATGTTCCTTAACTCGTTTTTTCAAAAATTATTTTCGTCTTGCCAATATAAAAATATGAGTAATCATTACATTATTATTTGTTAACTCCGGATTGTAGTGAACACAAATATATAAAATAAGTTTTTTATTGACTTATTTTTCCTTTTATGTAAAAAATGGCACCACAAAATGAAACTATAGTCTTTTCGAAGATTCAAGAAACTATTTTTTTTAATTCATTGTTAAGAAGCATAATGGATTTCTATTACACCTTAAATTCAGTCACATAACCCAGAAATTGGCTTGAACTGTATAACTTTTAATTTCCATCTGTGAATATAACATAATGTTAACAAACTCACCAATTGTGCATTGTGCAACAAAGTTTCAAACAAATACAATGATTAATAAAATTAATTAAAGAATATAATTCTCACTTTTTTTCGTGTGCCAAAATTTGTCCACACCTGTCATACGGTATCAAATCAATCTCCGACAAGTAGTATGTGCATCACGTGACCTAGAATTTAATCCAATCAGTGGATTGGCGAGCCGCCAGCACGATATGATTTGCGGACACGCGCGAACCACCCTTCGAGTAACGTACAGGCACATTATCATGCGATACTTAAACTGTGGCTCAAAAAAACTTTTTCAAGTTTATTAAATTATTTTAAGATACTCAAACTTTCTTTATAATTTCGATAAAATTATAAAAAGAAAAATATTTATTTTAAAAATATAAATAAAAAAATTGAAGGCAGATCATTAAGAGCCTTTAAGGAACCGTTCTTAAAAATCTATTTTGAATTAATTACCTCGCTTCCCAATAGGGAATGAAATAATTATTTTATTCCATAATCGTCCTTCGTGGCCTAGATGACAACACGTATAATTTACAGCCCGCGTTATGAGTTCGATTTCCGTTCGTATCCTTTTTTTTCATATAGTATTTCTATCAGGTTTTCAATAAAGACCTATTTAATATCTTTATTGTTGGTTGGAAGAGATTGTCTTTGGTTATAAACATATCATTTTGTACTGTGTACAACGAATACGTAATATCTTCTTTACTATGAAACCCAAAGAAAATTAGTTTTATATATTAATTTCGAAATATAAAACTTACACTGTTTGATGACCTCCGTGTCCTTTCAATTCCCGTTGGTATCCGATATTTTGACAAAGGATTTTGGCCTGGTTTTCCGTTTTTAGTTTAGTTTTAACATCTTTATAGTTGGCTGGAAGATATTATCACATGGGAAGAAACCCACTGTATATAACGAATTTTCATGCAACTATACAAATATCTCTTCAAAATATCATTTAAACTATCAAATTTTTCTTTTATATATAGTGGCAAAGCTGTCTTCCCATACAGAGATCGCGGACTCTATTCCTGTCAATATATTTTTTTCAATAAAGTGTTACAGTATGGCTGTTACTTAAAACTTTTTCAACATCTTTGTGATTGATTGGAAGAGGTTGACATATATGGCAATAATCTCACCAGGTGTGTACAACGAAAGTATAATACGAGTACAATACGGTACAATATTTCCTAATATCTTCATTCTGTCATGCCCTAGTTTCACTTGCATATTAATGTTGAACTAAGTTTCAATTTTTATAAACCAGTTTTGTTTTTCTTTCAAGTTTTAGTAAATATGGTACTTATAAAATGATTAATTTACACAAAAGTAGAACATTTGAAGAATTTACTTATTGTATTACATAACATTTTCATTGCATATACTCGTATATTGTAATTGGCAACCTATTTTTGTGCAGTTGGTGGAGTGTGGTAAGGACTAGACGATACTGTATACAACGAAAACGTAAATATATACAATTTTACATAAAAAATGGATCTTTAATACATAAATTATCATATCCTTTACGCTATTTCCTTACTAAAGAAAACAGCGAGCTATTTCACTTCTATCACGTCCATCCCTCGTCATGTTTTCTCACCTATTATGAAGGCTTTTCACTCTACCCTTTTAAATGCTTTCTATAAACACATTCGTTGTTGCTCATGATACACAAGAAAACTTTTGTTAGAATGTACGTGATACGTTTGATATAGGTCTGGCTATACAATCATGACATGATATTCGCAGGGGTAGATCGGGCAATTAACTATACTCGCCCAGGGTAGGGGCTTGCCAATCGATATCGCATTATTCACTCAGCTCAAACCTATATAGTTATGCTCGAACACAGGGATTGGCAACTCTTTACTTTCAACAATCGTTGCTGTCATGGCTAAGCGTATTGATTGATATCTGTATATATCGCATTATTCAAAACAATGTAGCTATGCTTTAATACAATGATAAATAACTCCTTACTTTTTATCAACAAACTATTTGAAATGAGGTGAATTTATTTCAATTGAGTTTCGCAAACAATTTCTGGATTATTGCGAAGTCTAAAAATGGACTTTTTCAATATTGGAAACCACTAACTATTATATGTCTTGGGCAAGGCTTTATAGTTCAATTAATATCTGATAAGTATGTCATTGCGTTATTGTGTCTATTCTTAAAGCAGATAATACGGTCACCACAATGAAAAATGTCCAGAAACTTTTCCAAGTCTCATTGTATTCCAAGTCACAAGTTCCCATTGTACTTTTCCGATAAATTTTCTGTTCTTCGTCGTTAATGACTTTAACGAAAGCCAAAAGTTTTTCCCAACGTGGAAAAAGAATTGAAAATGCATTCTTGGGTATTCATTTGCATATTTATTACACAATTCGATCTTATTCTAATAAATTTAAGTAATTATATAAACTTTTTTTAAGAAAATGAAATAAAACCCACAGCTACTATCTTAATAGTCTTATACTTACAATAATTTAACTAATTCATTTAATGTTTAAGCCCACTTATAGTGGATTCAATTACCAAATAAAAACACCCTTAAGAAGTGGGCTCTCTTAACAGTGCTACATAAACTGTTATTTTGTTTTTTTATTTCTTTTATTACTTTTTAAGGTGACACAGCTGTCACTTGTTTAAAATAAAATATATAGAACTATTAAGGTCATTTAATTTGATTTTCGTAAAAAAACTAATTACAGTACCCGGCGGTAAGTAATACATATTGTTTGAAGAGCGTCGTCTCTGTCGCACGATGTGCTAACAGTTCGGTATCGTAGTCACGATGCGGTTAGCGCAACGTGCGACAGAGACGACGCTCTACAAACGATGTGTATTACTTATCGCCGGGTACTTGTACATAAATTGAAGATCGAGAGCATTATTTTTTATTTAGGCTTTTTACTGTCTTAAGAATATATCAAGGCAAACCTTCATAAATCCTTAATATGCCTTTCATATTTAGATTTAAAAAAATAATTATCACTTGGAGAACATTTATTACGCTTGAATGTAGTGTATCTTATAAATATTTCAACTTATAAAAAAATAAATCATTTTTTAAACAACGGATATTCAATGCGAAAACTGCGCAGAAGAAAAGAACTGATTAATGATCTACTTTGAATATTTTTCAATGTTAAGTAAGACTCGTTAATTCAACAAAAAAGAGTTAGTCTTTATTACAAAAAAATATATTCTAAGATATCTTAAAGATCAAAGGTAGCTGATTATCAAGTTTCGTAACTTGAGAAAGGTGAATAAGGCCTAAACTAAAGACATCAAAGGAAATTTTCAAAAGACGTCTTTACGGACCTCTTGAGGTCACGTACCGTGAATACAGCCTTCCAGTCCTCGACCTTATGGAGAAACCGGCAATTCAATGTTCATTTTAATCAAGGACTATCTCTTTTCAAAGAAGTATAGTTTTTTTTCAGGAAATATATTTTTATGGTTCATGTATAATAAAATATCATCAGGTTTTTAATTAAATATCATAACCGTGAATTTACTGTTTTACTGCAACATTGGTTAGAAAAAAAATTAACTTTATGAATTTGTATAGTTTTTTTTTTTATTAAACAAAGTAATATATTGTACATACATCTGTCAAGGCTATACCTATATACAAATTTATTACTTAACTAATCTTAATTATATGTTATAATTTATGAACTTACTTAATCTTATTTTCCTACATGTCATTGTTATTTTTTTACAATCTTAATATATGATTTCTTAGAAATAATTAATACCTACATACTACTTATAACTAGATAACAATTCTTACACAAATTTTTTAGCAAGAACAAGTCCACTCGTTCAGGTACTTGTATTCCATCACATTCACTCAGACCTTGGTCGTCCCAGCTATGTATTGCAGTTTCGTTGTATAGACTATACATTGCTGATTTATTGCCATTGGCAATGTAACTTGGCTGGTTTATTGCCATTGCCATTATAACCTGGCTAGTTTATTGCAATGTCTCTTTAAACCAGAAATATGGTTAAAAAGTATCAAGTGAAAACTAGAAAGAAATCATTTTTTAAATAAAATCTGGATTCCTACGGGAATCGAAGCCATAACCTCCGGGTCGAAAGATATGTGCCATACCGAGTAAACCACGGAGGTCCTTAAAAATTTTAATCAAAAATTAAAAAAAATGTTTAATAAAGATTTTATCAAGGAAACCAGTCCTGTCACATAATATTTATTATTCTTAATAATTTTATTACACAATTTTATTAAATATATTAACATTTATTTTGGAAGATTTAATTTATTTTGAAAAGCTTTCATTGAATATATATTGTTTATTTAATTTTTATATTCTGAGGACACTCGTACATTAAGTGAAACCGATAGATATGTTACCTAGTTAAAAAGTGAGCAGAGAAAATTTGCATTCTTTTTTATATATTGTAATTATATTAACTTGAATTTTCACATATATGAATCAATTGAGAAATCACAAGAATTTTTATTTTGTAATGAATACTGCTTTCAAAAATAAAGTCCAAATCAATTATATATGTTCAAATTTGTCTTTGGACAAAGCTTTTGCTGTTGCTGATCCAGTAGAATGGTCTGCCTCTAAGTATTAGATATATTGGTGGTGTATGCAGCTTTAGGTAGCACTTGACAACAACCATTTTTAGGAGATCTTATTACACATATAATAAATACTACACCTTAAGCAGAATGTGTTACTATCACATATCGGAAGATCTTCAAAAGTTTCTTTGTAGTTAGTCCTCCCTTAATAAATCTTCACAATTTTCTTAGCAAGTATATTGTTCTGAACATATGTAGAGGCGAAGAAGAACCTTAAATACTGACCGCCCCTACCACCTCTCTATCTTGATACAGAACTTATTTATTTTCACTTAGTTGAACTTTGAATCTGTCAATAACCGTGAGATCAAATCCCGAGCTAGAAGGGACATAGAAAAGAGTCTACTTTCTAAACGGATCCATAAAAATCATAATTTACTAATCTAATTTATATATTTGAAATAAATTAATAACCTTTCATACTTAAGAACTTTTTTGCATGGTTACACCTAAATATACAAAAAAATAACAATTGTTTTATCATGATATTTATTTTATTTTTCATGACATGAATTTCAAAGAATCCAAATTATATTTGTGTCGTTATCGACTATTTACAAAAATAACCCATTTTTTTTGTTACATTGAAAATAAATCCACCCTTAATTAATACAATGAAGTCATTAATATTAATGGCTAAACGGTTTTGTTCGATAATATACCGAATATTATTGGAAGGGTGAGGTGTTAACCCATTAGTACACAAATTTGTGCTAGGCAATCAGTGAGATACAGGCATAATCCTAGTTTAATGGGGACACGACAAATGAATAACAACAAACCAAGATCCAATCAAATGTGTGTCCAAATTAAATTACCGGTTGTTTTTTCGCAAATTATGTACGAGTATATTCCTTGCCATGTGTAAAATAAATATAATTAAAAAAATTAAATCTATTTATTTCATATTACAAAAGAATTCTGGTCTAAAATTTTATTATTTTGTATGTACAACTAAGCAAATTCACGATATTACAATTAATGCAAACATCAAGCCATTTCAATTAACCAAATGAAGAGCTCAGCAGTATTCAAACAGCCGAGCAGATGCTAACGAGTTATTAATGATAGTTCTGTTGAGCAAGAAATGCAATTTAAATACCTAGAAAAAATCTCCAACTGCAACGATCTTTGCAACGAATCGAGGGAACAAATAAATATCTATTTCTTATTTTCAACCTCACCCTTTCCTTACTCTTTGAGTGAATATTCAATTCATATCCATAAAATACTTAAATCAGAGTTCAGGTTAATTCATTTAAACCCGATCTGAAGTTTTTATTTCGCTCAAACCATGTGGAACCCAACTAACAATAATAAAAGGACAATTTATTTGTAGCCGTACAGAGAGCAAACTCTCTTCAAAGGTGCTCCAACTCGGGACTCGAACCCACTATTATTGTCATGTTGAAAACATATCAAAATCAATATATATACGAGGCATATCCAGAAAGTAAGTGTACTGAGTTTTTGTAGGTTACAATTTTTTTTATTTAAACAAAAAAATTACGTGGTTACCGTAGTACATATGTAAGCTATTTTTCGACATAGTCGCCATTCCTCTCAATGCAGGTGGTGAAGCGGGGTATCAACTTTTTGATGCCTTCCTCGATGTAGTTTCCCGCCAGCCCCTCCGTCCACTTCTCAACCTCCTCCTTTACCTCCTCGTCGGTTGAAAACCAAACAACAAATAACAATGTCTTTAAACCTCCACAACGTTAATGCCTTAACTATAAATAATATATACTAGTTGCAATCCGTGAAATATTCACGGAAGTAAAACAAATTCTACATTTATGAAAATATATATTCATAAATGTAGAATTTGTTTATATATATCATTTATACATCGTCCCCTTTTACACCGGTTCAAAAATTGTCAGCTAGTTATTTAAAATTCGTTCAGTATAGTTTCCATCTTTTCATTTATCACGGACCCACCGAGATTCAAATATCCAATTTATGGAGAGAATCCAAGTATTCCTATCTCGCTCTCTTGTATTCAAAATGCAATTCTTGTATTCTTTCATTGGCAACAACCATCGTATAGGTTTTGGCCTATTTATACTACGCTAAATTAAGTATATGAAAAGAAAGGTTGTAACTGCGGTCATAAGATAATGTTTTACTTCCCCGCATCTGCATATGTACAGAAAAACATATTTAGCAAAAAAACAGTAGAAAACTTACAAAGGATAGTCGAAGTACAGAGAAATCTTTGTAGATTTTCCGATTTGTGATAGTAACACATCCAACTTTAGGGTAAGTATAGCATATGTATTGCTTACATCGTAGCGGTGCACGTAACCATGCTGCACTAAACACTCATGAACGGTGGTTTTCGATATTTTCAGTATTTCAGCAATCATTCATATCTCTATCAGTGCCTTCATTTTGTCGTTGTCAGTGGTTATCGGCTTTGCAGAGCGCACGAACCTTTTTTTCAGGCAATCAATTAAAATACAATACAGACTTTGATGGGTGAATTTTTGTAGCCGTCATAAAGTGTCATTATTAACTCTCATTATAAGAAACATAATGAATATAGAATCAGCCCAATCCACCCCAACGGCCATTAAGGAGATTAACGACGATGAAAACAAATCAATTTATCAAGGAGAAATCACTTAATAACCCATTTTCCCCAATGACATGCAAAAAAACGATAAATATTAGTTACTATTTCTTGCGCCAGAGAGAAAAGCCGGGTGGCGTTTTAACAAACCGTACTATAATGCGATGAATAGGGGTTAGCCGTTATCAATGGTTTAATCTTTATGTGTTTGATAGCAAATTTAAGTTTTTAGATTTTTGTTAAAAAAAATCACAAAAAAAATCTTAACATTATTTTTCTTCTTATACTCGTATTTATTTAACTAACAAATTTGCTGTTAACAACAGTAGTTAAATTTATATAAGAGATTTTGAACGATTGCTCTTAACGGCCGTTTTAAGCGTAAATAGTGTTTAAAACAATCAAAAGTTAATTTGAGTTATCTCTCAATTTACAAGGGGAAGGTTTTAGAAACACAGCGCATAAATGAAAACTGTAAAAATGGAGCCACATAATGCTATGTAAAATAAATAGTTAATACATTTCTAAATAATCTATCAATTCTTAGTTCAGAAAGTTTTATTTTTTTTTCAATATTATAGCCTTTACAATTGTTTACTGACAATTCACACATAAATTTATGAGAGTTATGCGTTTAATTAAAACGAGGAAAAAATACAGCGTTTACATTTTTGTTGTATTCAAAATCACTCTCGCTGAATGAATCTTCCGTTGTTATAATTATTGTTGTTTTAATCGTAGTTGTTTCAATTTTCGTTATTGATGGCATAACGAATTTATTGAGTCTCCTACTTGGTTGTCTAGTTATAAACTGAATTAAATGCATTAAAGTGAATCCGGGTTAATAGAGAACGCGTAAACGGGAGGATTCACGTTATTCTATTATATTTTATGCAGTTTGGACTCAATTACATCAAATAAAAACATAATATAAGAAACGTTTTAATAAATAAAAGTAAAAAATTAATATCAATAGAAGCAATGACCACTCATGGTTCCCTTAAATTGAGTATGTTATGTCTACAAGGTTTATTTAGAAATTTATCCACCGAGATATGGATGATATAGTTATCAGAATATTTGTTCAATAAGGTGTGCGAGTGGTAACGCTTTTAATATGTCTGATAAAAGCGTTACCACTCGCACACCGTTCAATAAGGTGTGCGAGTGGTAACGCTTTTAATAATAGTCAAGCGCACACATTAAAAAATGTGGAGTTGAACCATAGGTAAAATCAATATTTCCTACAATTAAGACGTAGAAATTTTTTTCGGACTCGCTCAAATATTAGAAAGTTCGGAAGTCCTCTTGAATTTTATAAGATTGATATACGTACGTATTAAGATTAAAGTTATTTTTTTATGATATTTTTTTAATTTTCAATATTAACTTAAATTTTAAATTAAATTAATAAAAAATATGAACATTTACTACAAAACTAATAAAATTTTGTTCAATCCTAAACAAGAAAACAATAAAGAAAACATTCTTCATTAAACTCGATATAAATATAAACTGCCTTTATTTTTTATACAAAATCACTAGTTTTTTTGTCTAAAAAGGTAGAATATAATATATTTCATATTATGAACGCTGAAAATATTATTTTACTTTAGAGGGATTTTTCGTAATGTTTGAAGTATTTTACTTACTACAGCAGAACTGTTATTATAATATTATATTTTTCTTACTACGGCAGTTAAGAATTTTATATTTCTCTTCAATATTTTGACTTAACAAGAAATATATTGAAAACCAGATGGTCTGGTGGATATTTGACATGTTCTAGTGGATATTTGACGTAGAACTTTTAGATCTACTTACTTTTAGATCTAATTCCACTCAAATTCCACAAGGCGCTCCTGACTTGACATTAAATTATACAAACATTTTAAGTAATTTCATCAATTTATTTTAACTATCATAAATCTCAATGAAATACTCGTATGGTACAGCACTTTTGTTTTAGAGCCAAGTGGTATTTTATGCCAAGCACTAATTTGTATAGTATACATTTGTATTTAAACAATCCCTCGTATAGGAGTCTGATTTTCACTGTTTTTCGTGTACTCCTAGGTGGCTCAAAAGCCCAATCCTGGATCTGCACACGCTCGCGCAGTGTAGGCACATTCTTCCAGGCGGCATTTGAAGACTCAGTGCATCGAAATTTTTTTGCTTTACACGATTTTCCCTCGTGTAACGACCGAAACATGCACCTCCCGTTTCTTTGCCGACTCCTAACTAGAGATTCCCAGAGCTTATACTCCGATCCCCGTTACCACATCCGTGGGTCTTGATGTAGAGACGTGAAAGATGAGAGACGCAAGTTCGTGTTTTTATTGAATATGTACATACTGCAGCACTTCAGAAAACACAGAATATTGACCTGGAAGTATGATGGCAAAAAAATCAAGATGACCGGACAATGATAATCTGCAGCTTTTGTCCACTTTTCCAGCCGTATTTAATAGTATACTACGCATAATCATCGCTAATGACTTTGTTGTGTGGATATTTAGGTAAGAATCTTCATCTGCAACCATTCCGCGTTAGGTGGCCTTGCTGAAAGAACATATTTCCTGAAGGCTTTGTCTACACTCTACAAGATCATCAGAACATGCATTTTGACTTATTAAATTCCCTAAAGTTGACAACCCTCATATCCAAACCCTTCGAAATTCAAAAATTGTCCTGTAAAGAGATAACACTATCAGTTTAATACCAACTTTGATGCACGAGAGGGAAACGTAAGCATAGAAAAGTACTGGAAACGTCGAATGAAAAATATATGAAAGATACGGAATGAATTGAGTAGGGATGAATGTGAATTTAAAAATGATGCGTTGATTAAGATTAAGAAGGGCACTCGAAAACGGTTTGGACACGTGAAACGAATGAATGAAGAAATGGTCACATAACAAATAATCAGTGCAAACACGAGTATGAAGAGATGCTGTTTAAGAGGAATACTAAAAATAGTAAAAAATCATAGATATTTATACAGGACTTGTATGAGAACATAAACATATATTTTTATACCATCTGCAGATACAGGGAAGTATATTATCAAACGGCCGCAGGCACCACCATCCTAGTTTTACACTCAACTTACGACAGTACGACGTTAAGTAATACACATCGTTTGTAGAGCGTCGTCTCTGTCGCACGATGCGCTAACAGCTCGGTATCGTAGTCACGATGTGGTTAGCGCATCGTGCGACAGACACGACTTATCATACTACAAACGATGTGTATTACTTACCGCCGGGTACTGTATATATATATTTATTATTTATTATAATACTTTTACTGTGTCAATAATAATGGATTAGAATTCTGAGTAAGAGCACGCTTAAGCAAAACGTCATTTGTTAACAGTGCTCTGAACAGGTAAATAGCCCTTTTTATTATTATTAAGGACAAAATATGTGTTTCACGTTAATAAAGTCTGTTGGTCTGTCCTTTCTAGATACTCCAACAGGGAAATGGCATAATGATATGTATTTATGTACGTAGAAAACATATTTGTCTCATAAATTCCACAAAGACCTCCTTGTTATTGTAAACCCTTCATGAGATGGGACTTTGAAATTTGACTTTTAAAACGCCTCCGAGTCCCATTATTAAAACATGTTTTTTTGCCCTTTATTTTATACTAACGACAGTTTCATGCTAAATGCGATAGTTGGAAGATTAAACTACCCAAAATTGAGATGCTGAGATATTTAATCATTGCTTTAGTGTTAGTTATAAAAAATTCCCATCTTAGAAACCCGTTTCAAGAACAAAGTTTCAACAATTCAGGTAACTAAAATCTGATAGGTAACGAATCATTTAAGGTTTTTTTAGCATACACATGCATTATTTCTTTTCCTAGACATCCTAGACCATTGTTTGTTTAACCTTTTTTGCCTTGCAACCCCTCAAAAGAAAAAAATAAGACTTGGCGAACCCTATTCAAAAACTTGATGTCAAGTTTTTAAACAAATGTGTTCGTTTTTCTCAGAAATATTTTAGTACGAGTAATACTTATGTTTTGTATGTGAAATTTATTTATATTTTTACGACAACCCCCTCCCGCCCCGATAAATGACCCACAGGTTAAGAAACGATGCCTTAGCTTTTTATATTACACCTTCGTCGTACATAGTACAAACCTGGTGGTTTTATTGCCATTTGGCTATCTCTTCCAACTTCTTATTGAGAAGTTTTTTTTCCAAGTTTATGATCACTGTGCATGATAAACTATCACTTACAATTACAAATCTAAATATCTACAACGTCTCGCCCAATATATTTATTTTGAATGACGGCATTTTACTGTAAAATATATACATATCGAGTTTTTTTGTGAAGTGGCAATCTCTTCCAACAAAACCCACAAGCTGATACGCGTCAATAGCTGGATAATTTTTAAATTCTTTATGTAAGAAAACTTACTGAAATAATTAAAAAATAACAAATGAAAATAAGGAGTGAATCAAAAAAACCTTAATACGTTTCCTGTAGTTTTCTCATTAAATATGTAAATTAATTTGCGGAAAAGCACCCTTTTTCTTATAAACTTTAACAAGTTTTTATTATTTTAACTTGCGTAAGTGATAGTTTTCAATAAACTTTAATAAGTTTTTTTCATTTTAACTTACGTAAGTGATAGTTGTCAATAAACTTTTTTTCTTATAAACTTTAACAAATTTTTTGTTTTAACTTCGTTAAGTGATAGTTTTCAATAAACCTTTTTCATTCTTTCTTAAATTTGTCTTTGATGAGTGTATGGGGAGAATCGTAATACTTTTTATGTATTTATATTGATACAATATGTTAAGAGTTGACTCACGTGGTACATACTCGTTACTTATTATTTAATTTTTTTTATTGTAGGAATAAAATAATAATCAACAATGAATTTAAAATATCAATCTATTTTTTAAGTTTATATATATCTAGTACGATACAATTAAAAGTCTAATTTATTGAAGTCATAACAGATGACAGGTAACAATCCCAAATCAACATATTAATAATTTATTGGAGTCACAACAGATGACAGGTAACAATCCCAAATCAACATATTAATAATTTATTGGAGTCACACCAGATGACAGGTAACAAACCCAAATCAACATATTAATAATTTATTGGAGTCATAACAGATGACAGGTAACAAACCCAAATCTACATATAAATAATTTATTGGAGTCACAACAGATGACAGGTAACAATCCCAAATCAACATATTAATAATTTATTGGAGTCACACCAGATGACAGGTAACAAACCCAAATCAACATATTAATAATTTATTGAAGTCACAACAGATGACAGGTAACAAACCCAAATCAACATATTAATAATTTTCTGGCTATTTAATTGATTCATGGTTTATTCCAACACGTATGTAAGGATGTGGAATATAACATAAGCTATATAAAAAAATACATAAGCAATTGAGAATTTTGCACATATATCATCATCATCACTGTCAACCAGGGTCGATCCACTGCTGGATGAAGGTCTCCTCAAGTTGACTCCAAGTAGTTCGGTTTTTCGCTCGTTGATGCCATGTGATACTGCCATGCTTCCTGATTTCATCTATCCTGCGTACTTTCGGTCTTCTTCTGGGCCTCTTTATGCTTTTTGGGTTCCATTGGATTATTTAGGATGTCCATCGATGCCCATATATACCAGATATAAATAATAAGAATAAAATACATAATTTTTAATTAAACAAAATAGAATATACTAAAATTGCATATAAAAACAAATAAGTATTCAGATCAGTTTATTTACTTTTTGTGACAATAATAATATATTTATTGTATTTTCTAACCGCATTTCCCAATGGCGGAGAATAAACTATTGACTTATTGACTTAATGAGTTATCAATTCGTATTATATGTTTATGTATTATCCATTTACGTTGCATTAGAAATGCATCAAAACCTGGCATATAACCCTGAGCAAACATTTTTGAAGCACTTCAATTTTTCGGTAATCCAAATATGATTATAATTCTATTATTGCACTGTAGTACCTTGAGTTTGTGTCTGTCATGTTTTTTCTCATATAATGTAAATAAATGAACATTTATATCGTCCTTGTGGAGAGTTTATTCTCTTAATGATTATAAAAAAGAATATTTGGTTTTATGAAAATAAAAACATCCTCGTAACATTTAGTTAACTATGAAGAAAACATGTTATTGAGTTTTTACCGAAAACTATTGAGATATTTCCCCTTTTTTTATTACCAATGAAAGGGAAAAATCTTACACGAATTCTTCTCACTTAAAAAAATATCGAAAGGAACTTTTGATTGATCAAAATTCGATTTCTTTACGCTTTGAAATACATTCACGTCTAGAACATTTTTCATGTACTATGAACATGAAATGCTTAAATGGTTATAAATTTGTATCGTTTAACAGTTATTCAGCGAGAAATTTGAATACAGTTTTTAACAAAATTTCTTTACCGGAAAATGTCTTAAAAAATTTAATGAATGAATCTTTTTATTATATCTCTCCTGCCATTATTTAAAGCAGGAAGCCTACTTAATAAAAAAAATCCCCTCTTAATTTCTAAATTAAATTAGAGTTCCAAATTTCATTGTTATAAAAATGTAAGACCCTTTCTTTGGTGGTCAATAAAAAATGTAAAAGGACTCACGTTTGAATTCTTATTTAATCTTTAAAAAAAATTTTTTTTTCAAGAAACAGCAAGGTTTTTTAATTATATTTTAATTTTATTTAAAGGAATGACATTAAGACTTATTTGCTCTTATGTTAATAAAAATTTAAACATTTATTTTAAATAAAGGAAACAAAATTATGGATTTAATACTTGTTTTGGTTTGAGCAAGTATTATGTGCTTGTGTTAATTTTGTTTTTTTTTTAGGATTTGATAAATTACTGAAATGCTAAGAATAAAACGGTAGTCATATCACCAACCAACAAGTTAGAACTTATCCCTGGCTCGATCCCAACTCACTGTCTGCGAAGACTGTTGGGGTCAGCTCTCCTCATCCTCAGGTTGTATGCTCTTCTGGCCCGGACTACGTCCTCCAGGCCATGCCTCTGCATCAGGTTATCTTTTTGCACCACCCATGAATTCTTTGGTCTTTCTCTGGTTGTTATTCGAGGAAGATCGATGAAGATAGCTTGGTTTACAATGTGATCGGGTGCTCTGCGTCCAACGTGCCTACACCATCTCAATCGCCTCTCCTCCATCTTACTGTTGATGTCTGTAACACCTAGGCTTCCACGAATGCGTGAGCTTTTTATTTTGTCTCTTAGGGACACACCAGCTGACCATCTTAGCATGCATATTTCAGCAGTTTCTAGTTGCCTGGAGTAAAAGTTATACATCGTCCAGCATTCGGAGCCATAGAGGAGTGCGGGTCTGACAATCGTTTGGTATACTTTTCCTTTTAACTTTACTAGTTAGACCAACAAGTTAGACCAACAAGAAATAAATAAATACAAAAGTTAAAATATATTATTTGAATTTAAAATACTGTTTTCATATCGTTTATTTTATTCTTAAAAAAAATAGTTAAAACAAATTAAAAACCATCAAGTTTATTTTAAAACTTTTTTACACCTTCAATGTGAATAATCACCTTCAATGTGAATAATAATGTTTGAATTTTATAAATTTTTGGTTGCATCCCCCCTTAGCGTCATTCTACAGGTAACACAGCTTACGTATCTTTTATTTTTAGTAAACACAGCTCAAGTCGGAATGAAGCATGAAGCTTAACTAAAGTACGCCTATAAATGTATTGAAATGAAATGTTTATCCATAAATGTCGCACTTATTAAAACTGCACCCAATCCCTTTTGAATTCTATAAAATAAGCAGTTTTTTCGTCGTCCTGTAAAATCAACAAAAATGACTTACGCGGTGTTGTTAGCTAAACGACGATATATAGTATCTGAACAATTTATTGCTGCAAGGTAAATTCTTTCAATCTACAACCTTTTTCATAATTAATTACCTTCGGTGTGAAGAGTCGTGTCCAAAACGTATTAATCAAAAAGTTATATATGTGAGTTAAATAATAAGAATTAAAAAGAGATAAAATATAGGTTGGAATTTGAATTCAATGGGAGTTCGGGTGTGAAATATTTTAAAGATTATCTTTTTTAACGTACTTCCTTATTCAATACTGATGAAAATGTAGCACTTAATTTAAATTAACTAGGATGATTATTCCAAAGAGGAGCTGACTGAATCGTCCAATATGTATTTTTCATTTATTTGGTCATCGTCGTTGCTGGACCTCGTAATCTTGGATCGTTATTCCAACGTCAAGTCAGTTGAAAAGAGTAGCTGTGAGTGAATGTACCTTTGCACACCAGCAAACTCACCGACCACACCACTGTGCTGGATCCGATGGCAAACCGAAGTGAGACGATAGGAGTACACAGGCATGTGTTTATCTTTTTTTCCCTTTTTTGAAAGAATAAATATGACTTAAGTCATAGGTATCTTTATACCTCCAAATACAAGGCGAAAAAATGGCTGTGTCATTCGAGGGGAGTAGCACAACACGGGGTTCGAACCGGCGACCTTCCGCATGGGAGTCCAGTCTGTTAACGCGCGGTCATGCACCTCATTTATTTGGTACTTCATTGCAGAATGGCACAATTGGCAGATTTATTACTTATTATAATATATTCCAAACAAACAACCAAACAAGGGTCGCACATGTTATGCGAATTACTGGTTGAAAAAAACACCAGAACAAACTAAAATATAATAAAGAACTGAAAACGTTTTTTTTTTAAAACAAATATTTTTTAATTTCCCTAATGACTAGGGGAGACGAGGGATATGGAAGGACACGAAGTTTTTGAAGAGAGATATAATAATTTTTACGTCACATTTTGAAGAAAGTCAATGAGGTTACAAGTCTTGCAATAAATGTTAGCCGATCTCAGAGTCTAACGAAACGGAACATAAAGGAAGACAAAGAAACAAGAGCGATGAATTGGAAACTCCAAGAGGTAACCTTTACTTGAGCGCAATGCAAGTCGCTAAAAAATTTCGGTGAGATATATAGGGTACACGGGACAGGTAAGGATGTTATATAATACATGCACATGTTAACGTTTTCGTACCCTCAACCAATTGAGATTTTTTTACCATATCGCTACTAAATATAATATTTGGAAAATGTACCGCTTGCAATTGGTCTGTACCGCACATACAGCATGCGTTCGCATAGACAGAATAAGTTGTTTTAGTCATGAAAAATTTCTTACAATCAATTTATTTGTTTTTTAACGATGTGATCATATTTTTCTGATGGGCATATGTATTGCAGATACGTATTTTGCAGTCGTTATTTTTTTGTCATATTACTCAGTATCATATACATACGTAGTATACAAGTAGTCCGCATAGTAAGAATCGGTTTCTTAGTCAATAACTATTTATAATAATCAACCAATTTTGCTTTTTACGATATAATCATATTTTTCTCGATTCATTATTTTTCGCTAACAAATACTTTAACCCTTCCTTTACTGTGCTAAAATTGAAACGCGCGCTCCGGTGTTGGGTAGTGAGTACGCGATCAAAAATTAGCGATTTTAAATCGGAAAAATAAGAACATTCATAGATAATCCCCTTAATTAATTATAATTGAAGTTAAAAATTATAATAATTGAGATTTATTTGCTGAAAACATTAAAAACCATCTGGCAACGCTCACGGAACGGGCGTAGGTCTAATCTATTTGCAAGCTCAGAAGCTACTGCGGCGCGGAGCGTCAGTGACTTATCCCGCCGTGGCTTACGCTTGCGACGATTGAGACAATTGAGCTCCTCGCAATTCAGTGGAGTATGCAAGAGTGAGATGCGAATATAGTGTCGCGCTTCCCGTATACTCTTCACCTATCGTCAAGACACAAGGTCGAGGCACTCACAGCGTTTAAATGCGAATTTGTTTTCGATCTTCACAAAATACCCACGATGTAGTCGATAAATTCTGATTATTATTAATATTATTTTTTAAATCAATGCGTAAATATATTATGGAGGAATACCTAAAATCTTAACCTTGTATTTATTATATTTATAGAGATATTGATGGTTATTAGAAGCAACGTGTAGAAGATACCCAACACAGGGAAGGAAAGGTTAAAGTCGTTTATTTTTTTGCCAAATTGCTCAGTATCGTACATGTATCATAGTATACGAGTGGTCCGCATAGTCAGAATCGGTTACTTAGTCAATAACTATTTATAATAATCAACCAATTTTGTTTTTTACGATATCATCAGATTTTTCTTAATTGAATATGTTTCGCTAAAAAATATTTTGCAGTTGTTAAAGCTTGTCAAATTGCTTAGTACCACATATATAACATACGTTCGCATAGTCAAAATCGGTTTCTTTATCAAGAATAGTTTCTTACAATCAACATTTTTAAGATATTATCATATTTTTTTCTGAGGTTTAACATAACATATGTTATATCACTAAGATATTTTGCAGTCATTGAAGTTTGTCAATTTACTCGGTATCATCCATATATCATACGTCCGCATAGTTAGAATCGGTTTCATAGTCAGGAACGGTTTTCACAATCAACCAACTAAGTTAGTTTATAATAATATTTTACATAATATAAAACAGATATTTTACAATCCTTCAAGTTTTTCGAATTGTTTTTCAATAACACCAACATAGCACACATCCGCATAGTCGAAAATCGGAAACAACAACGGAAAAGGTTTGATCTTTTAAAACAAATTCCACCCTGAAATCAAATTTTACGTTTCAAGTATTCTAACCCATAAAACAATGATAAGAAATATATACTGTAACGTTTTATTTTTCGCGGAATTCAATTTTATCGAAAACCGAAAAGTAAAATTTCTCATAATTGGCCGCTTTCCTCATATTTTTCTTCTAAAAAATAATTATCTCCCTGAAATCCCCTTCAGCCCCACTTGTTCAAAGACAAATTCGAAGAATCGATACGACAAAACAAATAATAAGAAGAAATGGAGGAAGGAGGAGTCGCGAAAATGGAAAATGCTCTTGGAAATTCCCCTGTATTTGAGGGACAAAGGAACGGCCGAAGAGGAAATCTTGGGAAGAGGTTTCTTGATTCAATGTGGCGCCGAATCTTTGGAGAACACTCTTTCTATATGACTTTTTTATCTCGCGCTGTCTATATTCGTAAAATATAGATATATTTCTAAAAGTTAGAAAACAAACAAATTATTTTGTTAGACGCTTTACTTTGGCCAAATAGTTTGTGATTATCTTAAAAGTTTTGCTTATCAAGTTTGATTTAAATTGACTTTGTTAAAAGAATTAATAGGGATGTGTTTTTCAAAAATAAAAAAAAAATTTATTTCTAGTTTTAAAAAAAATATGAGGAAAATTACTTTGATATGGAAACTGCTAACGTGACAATCTCTGTGACCTAGTTGGTAAGACGCTTGTCTTCTAAACCGGCAGTTTATATCTGTTGGAATCCATATATTTTTTTAAATGGATCCCAGTTTTCATTTAAGACCTGTTTAACATTTTTCGATTGGTCGGAATAGATTGTTACTGGCAGTAATCCCAACAAGTGGTACTGTATACAACTAAAGTGTAATGCAATGTAAAACCGTCTTGAAAAATTACAAAAAAATAATAAATATATTTTTATACATGCTTTGTGAAAGCTCATTTATTTTTAAAATAAACAAGTTTGGTAGCATGAAAGTTTCTCCATGTTTTGAATTTGACTGTCTTTTTTTAATATTTATTGATTTCTTTTTCTTGGTGTCGATTTTCGATCTGTTTTTTCGTCATTATTTTTGGAATGTGGAGTGCCAGATATCCTTCCATCTGTTTGGGTATCTCTACGGTGGTTGATTTCCTATTCCTGGAATGTGGACTGCAAGATATCGTTTTATGTGTTTGGGTATCTGTCCGGTGGCTGGTTTCATATTCCTGGAATGTAGACTGCTAGATATCCTTTTATCTGTTTGGGTATCTCTCCGGTGGTTGGTTTCCTATTCCTGGAATGTGGATTGCTAGATATCCTTCGATCTGTTTGGGTATCTGTCCGGTGGCTGGTTTCATATTCCTGGAATGTAGACTGCTAGATATCTTTTAATATTTTTGGGTATCTCTCCGGTGGTGTGTGTCCTATTCCTGGAATGTGGACTGCAAGATATCGTTTTATCTGTTTGGGTATCTGTCCAGTGGCTGGTTTCATATTCCTGGAATGTAGACTGCTAGATATCCTTTTATCGGTTTGGGTATCTCTCCGGTGGTTGGTTTCCTATTCCTGGAATGTGGACTGCTAGATATCCTTCCATCTGTTTGGGTATCTGTCCGATGGTTGGTTTCATATTGATGGAATGTGGACTGCTAGATATCATTCTATCTGTTTGGGTATGTCCGGTGGTTGGTTTTTTATTTCTGAAATGTAGACTGCTAGATATTTTATCTGTTTGGGTATCTGTCCCGTGGTTGGTTTTCTATTTCGAACTTACTCAAAGTCTTTCCAAAAAGTGTCAACATAACTTTCCTTTTGAAGGGTTCTACGTCCTTTTCTTCCATTGTAATATAACTCCAATCTGGAAAAGTGAGGGAACTTCATAAAATCAACCGTTTTGTACGACGGAAAAAGATTTATTGATTATTATAAAATAAACAAATCAATCAATCAACAAATGGGAAACTCCAGAAAACTTGGCCTTCTTTTTACAGTAGATTCTTAATCTGTTTTTTTCCCTGCAATATTCCTTAGATGTGGACTGCCAGCCATCCCTCCATCACTTTGAGGGTGTGTCTAGGTGTCAGCTTCCTATGGATTGACCAAAGGAAACTTGACAGGAAATCCGGGTCTCATGATTTTTTTCACATAATCCTGCCAATAACATATCAACAGTTTTCCCCCTCTTACGATGTCATTGATTTTAAAAATTCTTCCTTTTCCTGTTTTTTTATATAATACTTTGTCTCTGAGTTTTCTGTCAGTTACTCGTTTATTCGTATATTGCAAAACTATTATTTTTGATGTTCTAAGAAGGACTTTCGTTCGTGTGGTTCATATTTGATTGTAACAATCTTCATGCATAACATATGTGTTTATAATCGATTTTAAACAAGATTAATTTTGTGTTTTAAGAGTAAAGTAGACGAATATTTGAAAAGATTTCCTGGAATTAATTTAATAAAGCCTTACGTCCAACTTTAAATTAACTTTGTTTACAGAATAAAAGGTTTCCAATCTAAATATTTAATAATCCGAAGGGTCTAATCCAATATTTAAAGTAAACGAGGATTTAATGTCTAAGGAACTTGCATTTGCATAAACCATCGTTGAATAAAACAAATTTGTCTTATTAATAATAATCGTCAATCAAATTTTTATTTGATCTCTTCATTTATGCAAATCAATTAAATATTTAAAAATGTTTTTCCCGTGACATTTTATTACGTTTTATTACTGATATGTTTCTATCTACAATACATCACTCAAATGTTTTTATCTACAATACACCACTTAAAATGTTTATATCTACAATACACCACCTAAAATGTTTCTATCTACAATACACCACCTAAAATGTTTCTATCTACAGTACACCACTTAAAATGTTTCTATCTACAATACACCACTTAAAACGTTTCTATCTGCAATACACCACTAAAATTGTTTATATCTACAATACATCACTTAAAACGTTTCTTTCTGCAATACACCACTTAAATTGTTTATATCTACAATATATCGCTTAATATGTTTCTATCTACAATACACGACTTAAAATGTTTCTATCTACAATACACCACTTAATGTGTTTATATCTAAAATACACCACTTAAAATGTTTCTATCTACAATACACCACTCAAAATGTTTCTATCTACAATGCACTACTTGAAATGTTTCTATCTACAATATATCACTTAAAATGTTTCTATCTATAATACACCACTTAAAATGTTTATATCTACAATACACCACATAAAATGTTTCGATCTACAATACACCACTTAAAATATTTCTATTTACAATACACCACTTAAAATTTACGTCATTTTATTATAAAGGCGAATCGTAACGAACAAGTATTATATATGACAATACAATAAACCCTTCATTTTGTGTGTCGAGTAATTTAATAATTCAAGGTCTAATTTGTTTCCTTGATCACAAACTTTCAGTTGAAATGCAACACTCTGCTTCAACATACTTAAATTCCAAATATGGAACACACAATTGCATCATAATATAAACAACCACATCTTAATCGTATCCAATAACTCTTTATTACACACTCTACATTCGCATCAGTTATTTTTACATGAATTTATACAAAATATTTTCAACACATTTATATGATTAAAATAGATCATTTTTCATCAAATTACTATAAAACAAGCATGAAAAGATCTCTATAAAAATTGTCATGTCTTTGGTAACGAAAATGATTTGTTGAAAGCTTTTCGACTTACAATTTTAGAATGTCCAACACATAACTATCATTTATCGACGCACTATATATTATTGTCAGTGCACGCATTACAACATAATATACCATCAAAATTATCACAGTAGTTAGAAATTCGTATCTTCTTTTTATATTCTGCTCACATCTTTTTATATTCTGCTAACATATGTGTGGAGTATTTTGATATATGGTTGCGAGACAATTTGCATAGGCGAAAGGGATCGAAAAAGATTGGAGGCCTTCGACTCTTAAGGATTTCCCGGAGAGACCACATTACCAATGACGAGGTTCTCAGCAGGATCGAAGAAACCAGACACCTGTCAAACACCATATCTGAAAGGCGTGCAGAATGGATGGGTCATATGCTGCGACATGAAAATCTCCTGCACAATATACTGGAGGGAATGATTGAGGGATCGATTGGCAGAGGGCGTCATTGCCGGGAGTATCTGGAGCAAATATTTCACGATATGGACTGCACCTCTTATACAGAGCTCAAGAGGATCGCTGAAGACCGAACGGAGTAGAAGAGGAGATGCAGAGCTTTGCTGCTAACCAATCACCAGGATTGAAACTGTAGAAGAAGAACATCGGTTGACTTTTGATTTATGCTTAGTACGTCAAACAATACCAAGACCAGCTAAAATTATGGGTCATCATGTTAGCAACAGCGTGTTAGGAACGTAGAAGTGTGTGAACAAGAAAGATATGTGGTATGATGGTGTATGCTAGAATAAGAAATGAAAAATGTGAGCTAAAAACTGATATGTTATGCACTGTGAAAACGAGGACGTTGAGTTGGTTTGAATATATTGAACGGGTGAGTGACGAAAGACAAACTAAACAAATTTTTAATACAGGCATAAACTGGAGTAACATAAGTGTCAAATAGCAAATTGAAGCCTTTTAAACCACAAAATATAGGATTTTTACAATGTATTCAATAATGTTACATACTTTTTGTAAGTATGTGTATACAGTTGTAACTTTAAAAAAATATCAAATTGTATTAAGTATCGATTATGAACTCGATATAGATAAGGCATTTATAGCAAATAAAGAAAGTTTAAAAAAATAAGCACATAATGCAAATGTGAGAAGAAGGTGTGGTAGAAGAATATCAATTAAAACATGGTCTTAGAAATCATAAGAGCTGTATGGATGCACAGGAGACAAACGTTCTCGTATGTCGCAAAAGGAAAAGGCAACACCCTATCCTATATCCTACCAACAGGGAAACAACGCCGTGATGGTAAAATGTGTATCAATTATTCATATATCTTAACGCAATTTCTAAGGTTCAATTATTTTGTCATGTGGCAGCAATACTCTAGAAGGGTTTAACTTAATAAAACGTAATTTTTAAACGATAATTTCATTGATTAAATGTTTTAGTTCATTGGCTAATGATTTGTTCTCTTGATCCAGAGATCATGAATCTGGGAGCGTGTTTGAAATCCATATTTAAATTTACTAGGAAAAAAAACTTTAAAACAAAAATAAGCATGGATTATTTGCGCAACAGTGATATAATGTTTCGTATCACTGACATTTGTACGGTTTTGACAGCCAAACAGTACCACAACAAAATATTGCTCGCATTTGACAGTGGCTTTACTTTGAAAAAACATTTAGACAAATGTTAATTATTATTTGTTAAGATCTTCTCCTGACTGATGTTCCCTGTCAAGGTTGTAGATTTCATGTTTTATTTTGTTTAAATTAAACTTTTTTTTCAACCAAAGTATTGTTCCATTAGATTCGATAGAAACGTTCATTTGGTATTTTTTCTTACAAGTAATACAGTAGCCACCACTTATTTCGCTAAGTGCACTATAAGGAAGATTATAAGAATATTTTCCTTTAAGTTGAAAATATAGTATCACAGCATGTGATGTAAAGTAAGTATATATATATGATTTCCGATTGAGATAAAAAATATGAGATGTTAAATAAATTCAAATTGCATTCAGCTCTTCAAGTTGTATTTATTCGTTTAACACTTTTCCTGAATGCCATTTCATCTGGTACTTTTATGAACGAGTGGTTAATTTCATAAGATTAACCAGAAAAAATATTAAAAAGCTTCTTTGTGAGACAGAACTGTAAAGTGCAGTTACAACAATATAATATATATATACATACGAGGCGTATCCACAAAGTGTGTGTACTGAGGCTCTCACGACCGGATGGATTTTATTTTCGACATGTTGTCTACATTTCTGTGTAGCCTGACCCTTCCCCTCCGCAACGAGACCGGTTCGAGGTCAGTACGTTGAGAAGTGTCGACGCGACAACACGTTTCGTGAAAAATGTCAACCCAATCTCCCGCCAAGTGCGAAATTTTGTAAAAAGGCAAGAGTTTTTGAGACGCTGCAAACTCCATGGAGATGCATTTCTCCGCTCCATCGTTACTGGAGATGAAACTTGGGTTGCACACTACACGCCTGAAACCAAAAGGCAGTCTCAACAGTGGCGTCACACCTCTTCACCCTCCGCCAAAAAGTTCAAAACCACAATTTCAGCAAAGAAAATCAAGGCATCCGTGTTTTGGGACTGTCAAGGCATAATTTTAATTGAATATATGCCTTAAGGGGAGACCATCAACTCTGCAAGATACTGTGAGACCCTAAACAAATTTCGGAGGGCGATTCAGAACAAGAGGAGAGGCATGCTGACAAAGGGAGTCTGCCTGCTGCATGACAATGCCAGACCACACACGGCCAACGCCACGAAGGAACTGCTCGCCTCCTTTAAATGGGATGTCCTGAACCATCCCGCTCATTCCCCTGACCTAGCACCTTCAGATTACTATTTCTTTACCTCCCTGAAGCTGCACATGGGTGGAAAAAGGTTTTCAATCGACGAGGAGGTAAAGGAGTAGGTGGAGAAGTGGACGGAGGGGTTGGCAGGAAAATACTTCGAAGAAGGCATCAAAAAGTTGATACCCCGCTTCACCACCTGCATTGAGAGGAATGGCGACTATGTCGAAAAATAGCTTACATATGTACTACGGTAACCACGTAATTTTTTTGTTTAAATTAAAAAAATTGTAACCTACAAAAATTCGGTACACTTACTTTCTGGACATGCCTCGTATATATTACACTATACAGAACACCTTCATGGCCCCTTGTTATTTATAATTTCTCAGCTCCGTTTTTCTCTTCTTGTAGAACGAATTTGACGTATAATAACTTAATTGAATTATAATAACGAAACGTTGACATCATCCGTGGCCTAGTTGGTAAAACACCTGTCTTTCAACCCATAAGTTGAGGTTCGATTCTCATTGATACCCATCTGTTTTTCATTTAAGACTTCTTTAACATATTATTTATCTGTGAACGAATTATGTTTCTCTAGTTCTACCATTATTGTTATGAGATTAGCATTTAATTTGTTATTTTTACTTGAATTTCAAATAATGTTTTGTTTTTGAATCTTTTATGGTTAAAAATAACTCAACTTATCCAAAATGAGCTGGTTGGCTGGAAAAAATTGCTTTATAGTAATGCGACCGTTAGATTTGTCATGTAAAATCATGTACACAAAATTGGATGAGATTGCCACATGACAATAAAGCCGCCAGATTGTACTTTATACAACAAAAGTATAACACAATGTAAATATCACATGACAAAAACAAATCAATACATCACATAATACATACCTGACTAGTTTTACTCTTAGACCTTTTTAAATCTGAAAGTATGTTTTTCTGTTATTTATATGCTGCTTGTCACATTCTACATTCTTATAGCGCTGTTAAATGTATTGTAAAAAAGCTCTGCCCAACAATAGGCTGCAGAAGATGAAACCGGCCGATCGTAGCTTTGATATCTTTGTCATCGGAACTTCGGATTTCATTTGTCAAGACTGTGTGCTTTCTGAAAAGCAACATCTTGCACGTATAAACCAAACCAAGCAACCAAACCATTCTTCCACAGGGTGGCTGTATCGTATAAACTAGACCGCGGAGTTCGTTCATATTTGAACAAAGAAAGAATTTGTATATCTTCTGATAAACTCGTTTCATTACCATATTCGGCTGTAAACAGGATTTATTGTATGTCATATTTTCATACATTATTTAGTAGTACAGGATGCCCCAAAAAAGGCAAATACAGTTTGAATAATTATAAATTTTGTATTTATTAAAACATATCCAAAATTTAAACTACAAAAAAAAAAGAAGACAAACGTAATTTTTTTTAACTATCGCAAATGCTCAAATTGATGGTCGCTTTGTTCCATGCAGTATTGATAACGTGGAACTTCAAACATCACGAATCGTCGATTTAGGTATTTGAGCGCATTATATTTCAATGGCTGCTCTCAATTCATTAACACTTGCCGGTTTTGGGCCTCAAACTTTATTTTTGATGAATCTTTAAAAAAATGGTATATTGTTGGTAGATTAGGGGAGCGCGGGGGCTATTCAAGGCTACATCTACGTTCAATCCATCTATTTGGCAATTTTCTATCAAGATAGGTCCTCACATCACGATGATTATAGGGAGTTGTACCATCTTGCTGGAATTAAAAGTTTTCCTCGTTCCCAAACTCTTCCTGAATACATGGTATGATAAATTCCTCCATCAAGTTCAAGTAAACGACTCGGTGTAAAAGTGTGTATACATTTTATTGGGATGCCTTATAGAAATCTATTCAAACCGGACAGTGTCACAAGGGAAAGATTATATGTGTCGACGCTTTTCAAACCCAGGTAAGTCCACGCAAGTTCAAACCGAGCAAAACGGTATTTTGTCCCTGATCACTGAAAACTATATATATAGGTATAAAAATGATGTCTTTTTTAGAATTGCTATATAGATGACATTGTGTTTTCATAAAAAAATTCTAGAAATACAAATCAGTAGAAAAAATAAAGCATATTGCAATTTGGACATACCCACTTTTGAAAAACGCCCATTGAAAATGCGTGATTTTGATACAACACCGCATGGACATACCCGAGTTTGATTGTTGTTGACAGTACGACTACGCTACGACTGATCGGTCATCTTGAATGATGATGCTCTCTGATTGATCTAAATGGACATGTCTGACTTTGATAAAAACTCTTATTTCAATCACCATTTTGCATTGATTTCACGAGAAGATATCTTATTTTGAAAAATGCAGATTTATCCAGGACTACATTTTGGTATATTTAACCCAAAAATGTCATTAAGTGGACATATCTGGGTTTGAAAAGCGTCTACACATATTATATCTACATTACTGTTTGATAAAATAAAAAAACGATAAGAATGAATAAATAAAGACTAGTAAATATCATCGACCATTCGTTGCGCACCCCGTGTAAAAGATACAACCTCGGATGAACGTTGGGGTGGGAACGGATCAATACGAGTACAAAATTTATTCAAATTTCTCAATGGAAGATACATGGCATCGGTTTGGAAAGGAGAGGACAGTTTGGTGTTCGCTTCGAATGGTTCTCAGGCTCCCTGGTCCGGACTGTTGAGTACCTTCTCAACTTTTACTGCCATTTTATCAATTGTCAAATGACCCAAAAACATCTTGTATTTTTGTTCCCGATTCATAGAATGACAGACAATTCGAGTCTTTTATTGAGATCTTTTATGTATAGAAAAAAATATGATATTTTGTTTTCAGTATTCAGGTCAACACAAAAGTTTTAAAATTTTCAATTTGTATATTATTAATCGTGATTATTGAACAACTGTGATAAGTTAGTAACCAGAAATTTCTTCCAGTAAGAATTAATGTATTTAAAGTTAATTCATTAACACAGTGGAGATTTGAAGATATTTTCATTAATATAATCAAAAACTGTTTATTTCACTTTATATAACAGTATAACCCTACCGGTTTCAAGGTTTTCATCACATCATCAGCGGAGCATAAACAAGATTGAATTATGTTCGAACTGGTACCGACATACACGCGTCTAACGGCAAAAAAACGGGATGAGGATTATGGGTGAAGAAAGGCAGGGACAACTTCACAAGCAGCGGTGAGATCTTGGGAATGTATATTTTTGATAGATGTTTATCCCAATGGACTGACTTGAATATGTCTAGGGTATCTAATATCTTCAATGTATTTCCGTTACTTCTAAAATGCAAGAATTTGGCATCAACCGTGGATCCTTTTACAATAACGACTTAGATTTTAAAAATTGTAACCACGTATAAATTTATATCCCACCGCTCATGCCTACCACATGATCATGCGAAGTTACAGTTGAAATTAAATTCCACTGCCTAAACCTGATGTTAATGTTTATTTATTTCATCGATGTTTTAATGAATTATTTTATTTATTGTGCAAAATACGCAGTCTTTAGATTATAATAATACAGATATTATTAGTTCACAATATTCCATTCCCGGTTCTTTAAGAATATAACATAATAGCAACTACCCAGATCTATAGAATGTACCACTAAAATTTAAATGAAGTAAAAAAAATGTAAAATCTAAAAACAGATGTTCCCCAAATAGCACATAATACCTGATAGTTCTGATTTGTAATAACAGATGCCGCATTACTTTGACTTTTATAATTAAAATAAAACATGCGCTGTTACAATTGAATTATTGTACAAAATTTAAAGAATTTCTTTTTTTCCATGTCCTGATAGTCTATTAAATAAAAAAATGTCGTGAGTGATCTTTTTTTGGTTTTGACATTCAGCTGTTAGTTGATTTGTCCGAGCTGTATTGTTGTCTCTCGGAAGTATATTTTTTTAAACTTGTTTTCTATGCTAAAAAAAAAAGAATACATATATACAATTTTCATTTGTTTGTCCTCAAGCAACGTTTTATTACAGCTTTATAAGTTCAAAAACCTTATAAAAATTTAAATCATACGCGGGTCATAGTTTAGCTTCATAAGAGTGAAGTCAAGTGTCCTACTTTTTAGTCACCTTATAATTCAAGTCAAATCAAATTAATTCTGCAAGAAGATAAAAATGGCTTTAAGAAAATAAAAATACCACGTATTATGTTAAAATAATGACATTTATTATTTTTTCTAGTATCATCCTTCATTCTCGAACAATGATCACTCGAAAGACGTCAAGATGATTTGAATAATTTATCATGTCTTAACTTATGAAGGTTTTTGTAAGCCTTTACCCCATCAGCCTATTACATTCCAGAGGAAGTGTATTTCACGCTATAAGCCTAGCAACCCCTGAATACCTATTGAGATAATCCGGTCTATTTTCCTGACCTATCTTAAACTGACAGATAACACCCTGAAAGCCAGACAATCCCGCTTTAGCACGTTCCGCAGAGGGCACATCCCTAACGCATAATTACTTGATAAATCGTGGCGCCATACCATTCAGGGTTTGAATACTATAAGGCATAGATAGTATAAACTCTCCTCTTTCAAGACACGTCACCTATTCAAGCTTCTTCAATAATAGAGTTATTCGGTTGGATTATCCACTGTCAAATATCAAACAAACAATATAAAATATGTATGTTATGTAAAGAAAAGCGAGACATATAAGCTTCTTTTGAAATATATGGTTTTCACTACAAGCTCCAATAAAATTGGTGAAACGACGATGATAAATTATGATATTTATTTTTTCTTGTTCTTCTGCATTTGTCCCTTACACGCAGCGTATCTTATCTGACCAGGTCACAACGATCGGTGTTAGGTTGTGTAGCTCCTACACGCCTCCTGAGAAAGTAAAAAAATGCAGCTGTGTACGATGTGGTCCATGATCTGAATTTCCCCACACTCGCAGTGGGACTCAACAACCGTCACTCCATCTTACCTCCCGTAATACAATCTGGAAGATCTGGAGCAAATAGACAACATGTTGGTCGCCGATAAATGATGGATGGAGTGTGACATAAAAAATAAACATCTAATGCGTTACTCGACGGTGGGGCTTTCTGGGGTTTTCCTACCGCGTAAAGAGTGGTGTTCTTTAAACATGATCAGATGCGAAGTGGATCGCACTGCATAAATGTATAAGTAGGGTCTGGCAGAGTGGCCTCTCTGTCGTTTGCTTATTTGTGCTGCATATAAAGTTGTCAATTCATATTATGATTATCCCGAACTTATTCAATTAATTGATTTGTGAACTTACTCCAGGCTCACGAGACATTTAAGCAACTAAGTATTCCTAGAATTCATCCATTGTTACTATTGTTCAGTATGGGAAACTAGTATGGACACTGGATAAACTCATTTGAACTCTCCTTTTACACATACAAATTGATTTTGATGACGAATTTTCTTCACACGAGTGTTTTCGCGAAACGTATCGCTTTGATTTGAACAATCGTTTAATGTTTATAACTTATTGTGGTCTAATTTAATATATTTGTTATTTTCTTCTATTGATGAACTAAAAGTCTCACGACTGTTTATTTATTTAGATTGTTAATAAAAATTGGGATCACCAATATTTTATTTACATTTAGCATTTTTTAAGTACATTTTTTAGAAATACATGTCAATATTAGATTAGCGTTTTAAAAAATAAACTGTATTTTTAGTAAAAATCTAATTGTTTATTTGATTTTAATCAGATGTGGGTAGGTTTTTTTTTTAAAAAGCAATTTTTTTTTTAACATATGCAAATGCGTGAAACCACCCACTTTTATGCACGCATCGATTGTCTTCTTTACACTCCATTTGTTTTTTAAAACATTTTTAATCTTTTAATAAGAACGGGACCAATTTCTGAGTTAAAGCCCCCTTGAGAGGAGAGTCTATTCTCTAAAAGGTGCTATATAAATTAGCCTTTTATTATTGTAATAATTACGAAATTACGTTAAGCCTATGAAATGTGTTATTCTTTCAGCTAAATAAAATATGGTTTTCACAAACTGACTGTTTGGAAGTATTTATTACATAAAAAGGCGATTAATTATTATGAACGTCTTTTATGTATTACCCGGATGTAAAAAATATTTACGATACAAGAATTTAAGGCAATTTTATACAAGGGGATGTTGAAATTTTTTTTACATCAAATTTGTTCATTTTTCTTGCGTTATTTTGTGACTCACTTCAAGGACACATACGTTTAAATTTAAAATCTATTAAATATTTTCTACACATATGTACAAAATATGCGAGGAAGCACGGGGTACTATAAAAAAATGTTTGAGTATTCTTGCTTGTCTACATGTGGTAATATTTCCAACATGCATGATGATAAAATATGCGTTACTTTCTCTTCCCAATGGACCTTAATCCAAAGTTCGATAATTGAAGTCGAAAACAATATTGTTTCCCTACCACAATCTTCAACACGTCCGTATCATCAATATTGTTTCCCTACCACACCTTCAACACGTCCGTATCGTCAATATTGTTTCCCTACCACAATCTTCAACACGTCCGTATCGTCAATATTGTTTCCCTACCACAATCTTCAACACGTCCGTATCGTCAATATTGTTTCCCTACCACAATCTTCAACACGTCCGTATCGTCAATATTGTTTCCCTACCACAATCTTCAACACGTCCGTATCGTCAATATTGTTTCCCTACCACAATGTTCAACACGTCCGTATCGTCAATATTGTTTCCCTACCACAATCTTCAACACGTCCGTATCGTCAATATTGTTTCCCTACCACAATCTTCAACACGTCCGTATCGTCAATATTGTTTCCCTACCACAATCTTCAACACGTCCGTATCGTCAATATTGTTTCCCTACCACAATCTTCAACACGTCCGTATCGTCAATTTAAATATATTGAGGAGTACCATACGAATGAATATTTGAATAAATTATTTTCCTTTATACTGTCAAAGGTTTTTTTCAAATAATTACGAGGTCATCACTTGGCAATTGACTGGCCTTGTTTTACACCGTGCAATTAATGTTTTAAAAATAACAGTATAAAAATACCAACATTTATGCAAGGAAGTAAAACATGGGCGTGGATAAAGATTGAACAAATCCTATTAAATGCTGTAGAAAAACGTACACTGACTTAGGAATTACAATGTATGACAGAATACAGAATAAAGTGATAAAGTATGAGTATAAACTTAAGAAATGTACAAAGTATGATTCAAAAAAGCACTGTGAAATGCATTGGGTATGTAAAACGAAAGAATTAAGAAACACGAACAAAATAAATGCAGTTTGTAAGTATGATGATAACGCGTAAGTATAAAAAGATCAAGAAAAGTATGGTCGGATCAAGTGAATGATATTTTGAAGGAAGGATATGTAAAAAAATCAGAGAAATCATACGAGCTGTAAAGAAGGTCTATGAATGTGGTGATAGTTTGGCATTATATCCTCTCTACCTTCTTCGAGAGGAAAATGATAGTACGTAAGTAAGTGTAATATAAATATTTAAATATATTTTCGTACTTAAAATTCTATCTTCCATCTCATTTTGAAACATGCACCAAGTATTCTGTCCGTCTGAATATTTCAAAATATGCAACATGAGAACGTTTCTGAGTGCATTTTGTGAATGTACATCTTTTATAGAACTTTAATATTAAAATGTTAAAGTGATTTTCCAGAATATGCCCCCAGCAGAATAACGAGTTGGACTTTTAACTTTCTTCATTTCGTTTCTACACAGTAAAAACTCACCAAGTCAAAACTTGGCTAACGTTAGAAACTGAGTGAACCCATGTTAACAAACTATAAATAATGCAAACGTTATAACGATTTTTTTCCTGACAAATACTCATGAATCAAGGAGAGTAACAGACTTAACGAAATCAATGAAAGCTTTGATATTTACAAAATACAATTTCAAGTTTTTTATTTTATCTGTTAAGAAATGAAGAATTTTTGTCAGAATAAGAAGTTCTGAAAAGTATTATTAAAAAGCAGGGTTGTGGCAAAAAAGTTTACAAATCCAGAAATTTTTAATGATCGACTCCAACTCAAATTAAAGTACATATATTGCTAACCACGTGTATACGTTATACTTAATTACGTGGCGCAACTGTTGTACTTAAATGGAAGTTTAAATATAATGTTTACGGGGATTTTTCACCATACTATTAAACGATATTTGTACTAAATGGTATACATTATAATTAAAACCATAATTTGTGTGGCCAATAAGTTAAAAAATTTATGTCGGGGTCGAATTTAAAGTAGCATCTGTCGATTCCGACTCCAAAAAAACCAACCGACTCCAGATATCCGACTCCTGACATTGACTTCACAGCCCTGCTCAAAAGTATCAGCACTAACAATATGCTTACATATTGATATTTATGTTTTTTTTTTAAATAAAACGTATATATCTTCGATTTCCTTTGGATTTGAAATGTACTCCATTTCAATGAATTTCAGAATAGATTTTCTTCCTTTTTAATTTTTTCATGTGATAACCCTATACTAGTTACTATAAACAAAGCTTTCATTTGTGTTAAATAAAATATTCCAAATACGTTAATTCAATATTTATTTATTTCATTTTTTAATATGATAAACGGTATAATATTGGTCAATCTTTATCTTCTATAGATTTTAAATGTGGGACATATATCGAATCATGTAATCTAGTGCATTTTTTCTACTAAAGGGTTTAAGTTTGATTTCATAGGATACAACAAAAATCATATCAATTCATAATGTGTTCTGTCATAAATTATCCCCCAATGAATACTTTACGCATTTGTACAGCATTTATTCGACTCCTTTCAGTCTACGCCCATTTTTAAATCTCATACTTCAAAGTTTGTACTAATGTGGATGATTCGAATTTTGCTGAAATTAGATATCTCTCAAAATTTTGACTTGCCAGAATAAGGATAAGAAAGAGAGGAGTTTTAAGATGGTTATGACATGTGGAGAAGTAAATGATGAAAATGAAAGGGAAATGTGTGCGTGGAAGCAGAAAACAGAGGAAAATGTGGCTGAACAATATGGATCAGATTTTGAAAGAAGGTAAAGTGAGAAGTATGAATAATAGAAGATTGTGCATGATGAGATGTATGAATATGGAGGAGGCAAGAGTTACGTGCTTGAAAAGAAAAGTTTGGAAATATATTATCTCTGCCTATCCCGCAAGAGACACCACGGGAGATTAGTATGTACATATGTATGTATATATTGTCCTCAGTGAGATACAGACAAAAGCCTAGTTTACTGGGGACACGACAAATGAAAGGCAACAAACCCAAATCCTTTAAAACTGTGTATCAAAATTAAATTACTTGTTTTTTTTTCGCATATTATGTATATTTCTTGTCATGTGTAAAATAAATTTTTAAAAATAGATATATCTCAAAGAGGCGTTTGAAAATTTAGGTTTTGATGCCGGTTTCTGTTGTTTTTTTTGTGGGTTGATTGATTGGCAGTACTAACATATTATTATTTTGTTATTTCACTGACACACTCGTATAAAATAATCTTGACTTGATGTGTTTTTACTGTAAGCCGAGAATATGTGAAAATATTTTGCAAGCTTTTCCAAAGGAGGGAAATATCTCTACGTGAACGGGGACGCGCATATTCGCTGAAGAGCGGCGGATGCCGGGGATTCTGCTCAGATTATTCCGAAGCAGCTGCTCTCAATCTGAGAAACAGGCACGCCCAGAGGGTGCTAAAAAGCTCCCCCTGGGGATATAAGACGTTGTAATAAAAAAAATCGTTTTAATAGTGGTGCCATATGAAAAAAAAACTAATTTAATGCGACAATAACATCATTTTTACTGATACTTTGATTTGACTGTGAATAAAAGTATTATCAAATATTTATGTATTCAATAATTTATGTATTCAAAGTTTATCTTTAAAATTTACCTGAGGTCTGTATTTCAGGAATACAAGTGCTGCAAAAATTCAAACTGACAAATAAGTCATTGATGACATATACCTCTTTACCAAAACGCCATTGATGTGTTTATTGAGACAATATCACATAATTGTTAAACAGTGAAATATTCATATTAAAGTTTTTTCGATAACTTTCTTCATTATTGACGGGCAATTACAATTTTAAAATAATTTCTCATTTGATGCATGTCAAGCCAATAAATAGTCTAATTTGTGTGGCCAATAAAGCCAATAAATTAATTAATGACATATACCTCTTTACCAAAACGCCATTCACATTACTTGTCATACTAAGAAAAGACAGCTGTGAAATAATATTGAATACAATAAAATGTTCTAAAACCTGTTTTAAATGTAGAATTTCTAATTATAAATACAATTAAGTTCCCTACTAAGAATGGTAATCAGAAACTCGAAAATACAAAGAACTGTTTTTTTTTTTCAAAATAAGTTTCGGAGCATCTTTCTTCTTCTTCTTGAATAAAAGCCGTGAACTCCTATATATGAAGGAGTATACGCTAGTATCAAGTGATATCCACTCCATTGGATCTCGTTAGTTATTTTCACATGGGCGACATCGGCGCACTTTTTCCAATATGACATGTCAGCTTTCACTTCTTGATTATTAAAAAAAATTACTATGGCTTTTGTATCGTACCTGACGTACGAAGGGTGAGAATCATTTATGTTAATTACATTATTTATGTTAATATATGTGTCCTCAGTAAGATACAAGCATAAGCCTAGATTATTGGGGGCACGACAAATGAAAGGCAAGAAACCAAATCCATTAGAAATGTGTGTTCGCATTAACTCACCTGTTGTTTTTTCACAAATTATGCTTTTATAAGATTTCTTGTCATATATAAATAAAATTCAGAAAAATTAAAATAAGTAGAAAATTCGTTATTTTACAATCAGAGAAGCATAATTTTAGATATATAGTATTATCAATAGTTAGGCCATTAACAATGGAAGTTTAAAGACATTGTAATTTGTTTGCTCAAATACTGTTTATTCAACGGAATATAACTGTATAAATCTACCGGTTTCAAGGTTTTCACCTATTCATCAAGAGGGCAAAAATTAAAGTCTGGCTAGAGCACTCCTGACGATGAAGTGAAAAGTTTGAAATCGGTAAGGCTATACCGTTAAATAAAGTGGAATAAGCAGTGTTTGGCTAAACAAATAACAAATAATTTATGTGATTTATTGTGGAAACAAAAACTATGCTTTCTAATGAGGTGTTGGTCATATTTTGACAATTTAAAGGGTGTTAGAAGGCATAACACTTAAGAACCACTATTCTAGAGGGATGTTGGAGGTTGTTATCCTGGACCGAAGCCAAAAATTTGTCTAGGGAAAGCCTAAAAATATCGTTGAAAGCATCTTATTTTTCGCTATGTCGTAAACCTTGTTAAAACATTTTACCTCCGTAATTTCTCTTTTTTCTCTTTCTTTCTTCTTTTCAAGGCATATTTATATTATTAACAGCTCTATTTTGTTTATTTATAGACATTTTGTCTTTTATATCTGATATATTCATCAAATTCAAATATGTACATAAAGTAGCCATTTTTAACACATTGAGACTATTTTTAGCGCTCATTCGTTTGTTCGATAAGATTCACCGCCTACCCGAGACCTGTAATGATTAAAAATTGAAACAATTTTTTTTCGGCTTGAGTTTTTGTCATGAAAAGTCTATAGTTAAAAATAAAATATTTTGTGCGTTGAATATTTTTTGCTATATATTTGTATATGTCTCTTCGTAATGAAATGTATTATTAACAGTAATTTGTAAAATCTTCAAATATGATAACAATAGCTTCTTAGTGTCCGCCATGTTGTATAAAAAGGAAGATTGAATATTAAGGATACGAGCAATATAAGTATAAGGGCAGTAGAAATGCATGCTTGAAGAATACTGTTCTTAAGGTGGTATTTTCTCAAATGATGTAAGAGTTACGAGGAATATCATTAGGCTTGTAGCGATATAAAACATAGTCAATAGGACACTAAAATAAGGGGTCTTTCAAATTGAATGGTTTTTTTAATTCTTGAATAAAACACACAATTTGCTTTGATTTCAAAAAACTTTTTATTGGTCATTGAATAATAATATATGACATTTAAACACAAAAAAATAAAATCCGATTAATGCCCCCCTCTTGCAGCTCCACAGATATCCACTCTTTTGTCAAAATTTTCGATGACATTTTGGCATCCTTGCGGTTCTAACTCACCAAAAACGCGAATAATTTCATTCTCAGGAATTGATTGGGGGTCATTCTTATAGACAAGGCTTTTCACGTAACGCCAGAGAAAAATGTCCAACGGTGTCAGATCACATGATCTTGGTGGTCAATTAACATAACCGTTTCCGGAGATTACAAAACATAAAATAATTTAACAATTTGAACGCACTGTTGTGTTGCATACGACTCCATTTTTATAAATGTCATACATAACACTTCTCAAATGTCATAATACCCAGGTAAGTTCGCGACGCCGTCTGTGTTTTATCCCAGAATTTAAGAAAGCCGCTCAATTTGAAAGACCCTTTTTATTCCTCAAACAGGATAGTATGACAATGTGCTAAGATGATAGCCAACAGCAGTGTTTTAGCTCCAACTTTGACATATGGAAAAGATAAGTGAACGTGGAAAAGACTAAATGGAGGCGAATACATTCGAAAGATATTGTTTTGTCACCTTGCAAATAAAAAATATACCTTGCAAATATGAGTCGAAGTCGAGGTAGAGAAAGACCAAAGAAAAATATGATTGAATCGAGTGAATACTATTTTGAAATAATTCAGAGAAATGGCATGAGTTGTATGGATGTGGTAGTGGGGAAATAGGTGTTGAAACAGGAAAGTCTTGAGCTTTGTCCTGTATGCCTGCCCCAATATGGAAAAGGCGTGATGTATGTATGTGTATGATGCAAAGGCTTTGTATGTGTGTATGGTATATGAAGCAAAAGGCTTTTGGTATATATATGAAGCAGTGAAAATTTACTCGTATCATCTTCGCCTACACCGAAAGAGATATGGCGTGAAAGTATGCACATTTGTATGAATTCAAATATGTATGTAAGTGACAAACTTGTATAACTTTAGTATTTTAAACCTTACTCAAAACTTAGTTTTATTTATAATTATACTTAAAATATTAGCCAAAATGTTAAATATTTTGAGTATATAAGCATTAAACTAAGTATTGAACACAGTTTGAAAACTTTCTATATTTTTTTAGAAATTTTAATCACTATGGTGAAAATGACTGCCTTAAATGCAGTTCAATGATATCAATAACACTGCAATAAATAAATAAACAAATGTTTAAATTTCTTAAATCTTCCAAAAGACGTTTGTTACACTTTGTGGTGTAATGTTTATAAATTTACAATAAAATAAATAAAACACTTATTTTTCATTTCGTATTCACCACTGTTTAATTTGAGTTCACTACTGGTTTCTAGATTACTGAAAAGGCGGAAGGGCTCGTTACTTTTTTATTTTATCATAAATTTTGTTTTATTTCCAGCTCATACTTGAAGGACCTCGCTCAATATATATTTAACCGGGTCGGCCGACAATCAAAGACAAGCTGTCGTAAATGACATTTTTTTCATTTATTTGTAATCAACAGCCAAGGGTTTCAATGTGCAAAGCATTAAAAAAATCAAATACCTCGTTGATCTATTCCACTTTTAAACTCAGGTGAATTTACATACATATCACAAGTACACATCAGCACAAATGCACACATATACACAAACACTTATTAATGATGTATGATCAACAGATCCGCGTTTGCTAAAAGGCAAACCTTGGCAATTGTCTTGAGCGTCCAACTATAGGTGATACCCAAAGATTCATAAATAGGTTACATGTACACAAACACTTATTAATGAATTAGTATGATCAACAGTATATATATAAGACATATATAACAGTATATATAACAGGATATATAAGACATGCGTCCGCCCCATCATGACATATGGGATAGAAGCAAGAGCCGATATCAAAAGGACAAAAAACCTTCTCAGAGTGGCAGAAATGAGAACCCTACGCTCCATCGCAGGCAGAACTCTAAGAGATCGAATCATAAATGAGACGATAAGGTATGTCTGTGGTGTTCAAGATATAGTGAGGTGGGGAAGAAACAGAAGGAGCTTCTGGAGGGATCATGTGGACCGCATGGAGGATATAAGACTAGCAAGAATCGCTAAGACTAAAAACCCTAATAGCAGGAGATTACCAGGAAGTCCCGCGAAAAGGTAGAAGGACAGCTAGATATCATCATCCCAGGACAGTCCACCGTCACAAGCAGATCATACGACGTAAACCAAGAGGAAGAACAGTGCCGCGTTTGCTAAAAGGCAAACCTTGGCAATTGCCTTGAGCGCCATAATACCCAAAGGTGATACCCAAAGATTCATAAATAGGTTGCATGTACACAAACACTTATTAATGAATTAGTATGATCAACAGAGTCGCGTTTGAAAGGCCAACCTTGACAATTGCCTTGAGCGTCAAACCATAGGCGATACCCAAAGATTCATAAATAGTTATTTTTTTATAAGAAAGATTTAGATGAATATTTTATGAAAAAATGATTTCACTTCAATTCACATTTAAAATCTTATCATAATCACGACTTCAATGATACATCTCAATAACCTAATAATAAACAAAATAAAATTTTAATGGTTTATTCAAATATATTGTTTACATTATTTCATGCACACCAATAATAAATGTGCCACGGAACGGAGTTTTTTTCATAAGTAAAACAATTAAATACATATATGATCCACGCAAAGATAAAACAGAATCTGGACATCAATGACATCGTGGATATGTATTTGTGAAGAATAAAGTGAGATGCAAATTTTGTTGCGAGGTGCAAATTACTGCAAGTCATCATCAGAAACGGAAAGATTTTTTCAATTACGTATTGAGGATGGAGTGGGGGCGTAAGTTGTCAACTGTCTAGGGGCACCATCTATATAAAAGCAGCACTGACGATCAGGTGACTAAAACTCTACAGCAATCATCGCCGATTACATATTATCTAATTTACTAATGCGCTCTTTGAATTATTAATTTATTTTATTAATAAAAAATGATGAAGCCACGATCAATGTTTAGAATCCAGATAAACATGACGTATACTTCAAAAGCCAAGTGTCTCAATTGCTGGGGAAAAAAACGGTCAATAATAATAATTTGTTGAAATAATAATTATTATAAGCTCGTTTTACGCGGTATTGCCATATCATTAGCCATGTTAAAATATAATCACCTTATTGTCGATAATTTACGGTATACGCGATTAAATCATCAGTGATACCATTAAAAGCTATAGTATACTGAAAATTATTTTCCAAAAAAATAATATATTCAGAAAAATTAAACAAAACCCAGAGCGTACACCAAAGTAAAGTTTAAATATTTTAAAAAATGTGTCATCATAGCGACCAATGTTTTTATATTTGTATTGGAAATTGCATGACTGTACAGTAAAGCATTCGACTTCCGTGCTGAAGGTCCCTGGATAGAGACCCGCGCTTTACTAATTAATTGCTCATCTCTATTGTTCATATCTACATTATTGAATCCGACATATTTTATATTATTTTATTTTATTCTAGAACTTTACAATACAATATAATTCATAAGAATGTTTCTCAGTAAACCAATAATAAAGGTCCCATGATATTTAGAAAAGTAATCGGTAAAACAAAAAGAAGACACAAAAATAGATATATACATACCATCACAACGTTTATTTTTCGGGGTGGGTTAAGATGACAGAGCGCTTTACTTCCCTTTCGCGACACACGTCTGTCGCCTCTTCTAATTCCAAATAACTTTTTACATTTCTTTCTTTCAAAATTGCATTCACTTGATCCAACCATACTTTTATTAATCGTCCTCTACCATGACTTACTATCACATTTGTACAGTATATTTGTTTCGTTAGTCTTTCATTTATTCTTCATGCACAAACTTCAGAAATAATATCAACTCAACTCATAATTAGGGATACCATACAATTGAATGATATTGAGTGGTAATGTACTAAACAAATGAGTGAAAGAAGGAAAAAATCTTTACGTAATCTCAGTTAAAAAAATAAAAGTAAATGTTCCTCAAATTTAGTTCAATACTATAATATACGAGTATATGTATAAAAAAATAACAACGCCGTTTCAAAACAGAGAAACATATTCTCTAACGGTTAATTTTTTATCAAAATTGTGTTTCCCTTGAACTTACATAACAGGTTGACTGATATTCATTCCAAAGTAAAAGAAGGCGTTAACAAGCAAAAATATATATATTTATGGTGAAGTGCATGGCCGCGCGGTAATGCACTGGACTTTTGTGCGGAAGGTCGACGGTTCGAACCCTGCGCTGTGCTACTTCCCTCGAAAAATACAGGCACTTTTTCCACCTAGTCATAACATCAATTCCCAAACATTACGGAATTGGTGGGTAATCAGAAAACAAATTCAAATATACGGAACTCTTTTTATGTGACGATTACAAAGCATGAATATTTATTTAGCTTCAATTAATTATATTAAATACATACATACCATCACGCCGCTTTCATACCGGGAAAGGCAGAGGAGAGAGCGCCAGTATTTCCTATCGCGACATACATTTTTCACCTTTTCTTCATCCATACACCTTCTCATACAACTCTTATGATTTTTTTGACTTATTACATTTCCTTCTTTCGAAAAATCATTCACTCAATCTAACCCTACTTACCTTAATCTTCCTCTACTACGCCTTCTACACACATTCGTTCGTTTTGTTAAAGTTATTAATATTGATTATTATACAATATAAAATAACCGACTCTTGTTAAAAAAATTAACAAAACAAACATTGTGCAAATGGGAATAGAACGCGTGGAAGAGGAATACCAAGGAATATAAAGTATGGATGGATCAAGTAAATGATATTTATAAAAAAACGGAATGTTAAAGTCACAAGAATCATAGTAGCTATATGATAACGTACGAAAGACGACCTCCGTGGACTAATTGATAAGACGCCTTTCTCCCAGCCAAGAGGTTGCGGGTCGAGTCCCGCTAGTACCTAGATTTAAGAAAAAAAATCTGGTTTTCACTGAAAGTCTTGTTGATTGAAAAATATTGTCACATGGCAATAAACCCACCAGGTACATACAACGAAAGTGTAATAAAATACAATACAGGTATGTGTGTCGCGATAAGAAAGTCTGGCGCTCTCTCTTCTCTTGTCTACCCCAACGGGGAGACGGTATGTTGTTGATATGTATGTATGTTTTTTTAAAGTTTTTTGAAAAATAGGTATAGGTTTTGGCATTTGTTCAGGAACTTTTCAGCATTTGAATTTGTATTAGAAACATCTCTGGCATGAAAACCACAGATAGCTTGCCATGTAAAGACAATATATATAAATAAATACATTCACCCTCGACACAATATCCCCACATAAAAACATCCACTGGCATTATGGCCGCCGGATATCCCCACGTTAGCGGACATTTGTGATACAAAAAGCAAACAAGATAATTATTTTCTGGCAGGCTAACAACCATAATAACCGTACAAAAACTGAAGAAAACCAAACGATACGAAAACCCTTTTTGCCGATATATAAAGGCAGTTAATATGGAAATTTGACCGCTTCTTTTACAGTTCCAAACAAGTGATAATCTACATATTTTCAATTTTTTATACAATTATGTGTAATAGGGGATGTTATTATAATATCGTTAAAATTTAACGAGGGTTATGGAGGTTTTTTGTACATTCATAAAAGCTATATTAATTGGTAGGCTAATTAGTATCCAAATTTTAAAATGAAAAGTATAAATTAGGTAAAGAATCACGAGTACTGAAGATGAAAACAAATGATATACAAATATACGTGTATACCGAGTATTCTAACGTGTTCAATTTTTTTAATATGTAAATTAATAACATACTATATATCCATTTTTAATAATAAAAACAAAACACTTATTTTTTATTTGAGTTCACTACTGGTTTCAAGTGAACTCAAATAAAACAGTGGTATAAACAAAATTAATAAAATAGTTTTATTTATTTTATTAAAAAAATATAAACATGACACCACAAAATGAAACAAGCGTCTTTTTTAGGATTCAAGAAAAAATAAAATTATTTTTTGTGATTTGTTTTATCTAACACTGTTTATTCCACTGTATGTAACGGTATAACCCGATGATAAGGGGAAAGCCTTGAAACCAGTAGGGGTGTACCGATACAAAATGTGGATTAACAGTGTTTGATAAAACAAATAACAATGTCTTTAAACATCCACATTGTAAATGCCTTAACTATACATTATATTTAAAAATATATATTTTAGCATTTATCAATTTGAATCAATCAACAGTGTATTTTCTATAATAAAATATACTTAATTGTAATATTTAATTTTAATTTGTTTTGACACTAATTTGAGTTGTATTTAAATTTCAATTGAATCCCTTAATGTACAAATTATCGCTGTTCATTTTTCAGTGTTTACATAAAGCGTGAAATAATTCAATTATATTTACTTGTCTGAGTAAAATGTATCTTTTTTAATTTTAATTATTTATGGCCAAAGACCATAATGACGCGTCAACGGGGAAAAAACGAGATAAAAAATGTATCATATTCAGATCACAGATGTCAGTTTAACATTTATTTTATTTTGTACTACTTTTATTCTTTCAATAATAGTGTATTCGTATATCAAGTTGGAGCGCCATTAAATAAAGTATATTCTCTAAATGGCGTTACGTATTTTTTCATGATTATTATAATTATTCGAATTAATTAATAACATTTTCCAATGTACTGGGTGGTATGGGAAATTCATTAATGTTTCATTGGTGTTAAATGTATTCAGTCGCATTCTTGCAAACTTAGGAATTTAGAGACCACACAGTGAGAAGAAGAATTTAGATATATTAAAAACAAAATTAATTCATACCTTTAACAATGGTTTGTATGAAAAAAAAATAACACAAATCCCGTAAAAGTTTCATTTCCAAACCCTTAAAAAAATATGACAAATGAAGGGTATGTGTGATAAGAGTAGATTCATTACTCTTCATCCCCCCTGTCATGGAAATCATGTACTATAGAAATAATTCTGGTAAGTCGAAAACCTTTTTCAGAACTGAAACAAAAAGTCGAAAATCGAGTTCTTTACGATTGAATTTGAAACTTTTAAAACATTTTGTATTCAGACATTATTATAATCATGGTCTGTGTTATTAAATTGTCGGCGTCCGAGGACTAACGGTTAGCATTCATTTTAAGCAAGCGGGCGCTTTAAACTCGAATCCTAGCGGATTCAATTCCGGATTGGTTCTGTTAGACCATCTTACATCTAATTTTTTTTCTGTAGCTTATATACTGCTTATCATTAATTCTTAACGCGCTTTTAAGTAACGCAAAAAATGCTGTATAAAATTCCTAACCAAAGGTAGCAGAAAATTAAGCCTGCCGATCGACTTAAAAGTTAATCCTCTTGTTATCGAAACGTTGATAGCCTATCGTATCGTATTGTACACGAAAGTATGAAAATAAATTATATTCCCGTTCACTGTTTATAGTATATTGGACAGTAAATATTTAATTCAAATAAAAAAGCTACCTTATCATGTAGACAGATTTTGGTCACCAATTTAAATAAAGGCTGACTGAAAATTGAATAGATTTTTTTTGTAATTTCCCTTGAATCTAATACAAACAATTTTTCATTTGGCTAACTCTTCAAACTAACTAAAAAGATATTAAAACCAAATTCATTTCATTTTTCCGTTTCTGAGTCCGAATGTTGGTGATACACTTTAGTATGCGTAAAAGTTTTCTATAATATTATTAATAATAAAAACATACATATTATCATAACGTTTCTCTACTGGGGTAGGCAGAGAGAAGAGCGCACCAAAAATTCCACTCACTGCACACATCTTTCACCTCTTCTGCATTCATACACTTTCTTATACAACCCATACAATTTATCTTAATTTTTAACATACATGTTCCTTTTTAAAATAGCATTCACTTGATCCAACCGTATTTTTTTTAGTCTTTCTCTACCCCGCCTTCCATTCACATTTGCATTGTATATATTGTTTAGTTGGTCATTCTTGACTGATTCGATTCATGTTCTCATACTGTCTCAGAGTATTTTTTTATATTACTCAACACATCACTCTAAAGTTAATATTCATCCTTAACCATATCACTCCGTATTCTAACAATTGCACGTATTAACAATACCATGCACGAGAAAAGGTAGCAATAATTTTACGTGTGTTAGCGTTGTTACTAGACGTAAGTGTTACGTGTGTTAGCGTGGTTACTAGACGTGTTACGTATGTTAGCGTTATTACTAGACGTAAGTGTTACGTGTGTTAGCATTGTTACTAGACGTAAATGTTACGTGTGTTAGCGTTGTTACTAGACGTAAATGTTACGTGTGTTAGCGTTGTTACTAGACGAACTCAGGTTAGAACCTTCTTTTTACGGTTACTATCAACAATCGAACCTGAACTCCACGGTAGGAAGTCAATCGTATTATTTACTAGATCACAAAAAACGGACCCTTTTTGAAAAATTGGGCACTAAAATATTAAACCCGAGTAGGAAGATAGGCTTACTAACAATACTACGAAGGTAGTCAAATATTTTTTTTTCATTCCAATCTACTTCACATTTTTCATTCCAATCTACTTCACAATCTACTTTCATTCCAATCTACACACATTACGATATTCCATCACTTTCCACTCAATCATCCAGTCATCATTAATATGATATTAGAAATGGATGGCAAGAGGAGATAGATATTCTGATAAAGCTGTTCTTAATCACACAATTTCCAAGTAACGAGGAAACTATTACGAATTTCTTTCAGTATTGGTTCACGGAAATTCTTTATGAAGAAACTTCATTTTCAGGAGGTTCCAAAGAAACTGAAAGCATTCGTCAGCTTTTGACAGTATATATTTTATGTTGAACTCGATATTAAAACATAAAAGTCGTCTGATTTTATGTTGGACTCGGTAGTAAAACATAAAAGTCGTCTGATTTTATGTTGTACTCGGTAGTAAAACATTTAAGTCGTCCGATTTTATGTTGAACTCGGTAGTAAAATATAAAAGTCATCTGATTGTATGTTGAACTCGGTAGTAAAACATAAAAGTCGTCTGATTTTATGTTGGACTTGGTAGTAAAACATAAAAGTAGTCTGATTTTATTGAACAGTTTAGTTTTATTATTTGAAATATTTTTTTTTCAAATATCGATGATGTAAATTAATAATTCGTCAGTAACATTTTTTTCGTGAAATAAGCTTTTATGATTTATGTAGCAAAGCACTGTTTAATCCACTTAAAGTACATCTTGATAATTGTATTCGGATGGGAGTGACAAGGTACTCACCGAAAAAAAATGTGGAGGAAAGTGAATGCCACTAATTCTTTTCACAAATTATATTTACTGTTACTCACTTATTTCAAGATATTTTTAAATTATTATTTTTTTATAAATAAATAATTAAAGTACGCATTTTATGTTTTATTGAAAGTCCGATGTTCTAATTTATTTGAAGTAATATAATAATATTGTGTATGGTAGGATAAAGGACGATGTATAATATTGTGTATGGTAGGATAAAGGACGATGAATATAATAATATTGTGTATGGTAGGATAAAGGACGATGAATATAATAATATTGTGTATGGTAGGATAAAGGACGATGTATAATATTGTGTATGGTAGGATAAAGGACGATGAATATAATAATATTGTGTATGGTAGGATAAAGGACGATGAATATAATAATATTGTGTATGGTAGGATAAAGGACGATGAATATAATAATATTGTGTATGGTAGGATAAAGGACGATCTATAATATTGTGTATGGTAGAATAAAGGACGATGAATATAATAATATTGTGTATGGTAGGATAAAGGACGATGAATATAATAATATTGTGTATGGTAGGATAAAGGACGATGTATAATATTGTGTATGGTAGGATAAAGGACGATGAATATAATAATATTGTGTATGGTAGGATAAAGGACGATGAATATAATAATATTGTGTATGGTAGGATAAAGGACGATGAATATAATAATATTGTGTATGGTAGGATAAAGGACGATTTTAGGATAAAGGACGACGATAAAAAATTATAAAGAAGGAATATGTATAAATATATTAGCTCACCCGATAATTTCAATTTCCGAAAGCAGCTCACATCCTTATTGAGTTTGACAACCACTGGCTTAGAGGATAATGAGATATATATTAAAAGTAATCTTTGACCACTCACAAAATATAGATAGATTTTACTTTTTCTTTCGTACGTTGTACTTCCAGCATGTCCAAATTGATGATGCGAATATTTTGAAGATGCTGATGATAATATTATAGATGCTGAAGCTTTGTATATCTTGTTTAACTTGATCTTTGGCGGAATATTTTTATAAACTGAAGCATCATAGATGTTTGAATATTGTGTATTTAAATTTATAGTCATTTATCGTTCTGATTATTTTTATTATAATTAAAGCATGATTTGAAGATTAATGAATAGATTTTCTTTTTTTTTTAAGTTATGGTTTCAATATTTCCAGATTTCAAAATGTTTATGTGTTTTCTCTGTCCTCCAATCGGACATCTTTTATCTGGTTCAGTAAAAAAAAAATGTTTGTGCCGCCTATGGTTTGTGTTTGTGCAGCCTATGGTAAAAAAAATAAAAAACATCCCAGATATTTCAACTAAGATTTCTTGACAAAATGTGACTAGATTTTTGGACTTGGTCACTCCGCGGATTTAAGTCAGTTGTCTAAGAACTAGCATTGTGTCTATTTAGACGACTTATACACAAAATTGTTTTATGTAAAAATATGTGAATATTAAAAAATAAACTTGAATCAGGTTTAGTTCGTTAAAATTATAAAAGCTAAGGGACACGACAAATGAAAGGCAACAAACCCAAATCCATTAAATTTGTTGTTTATAGTTAAGGCATTAACATTGTGGAGGTTTAAAGACATTGTAATTTATTTTTATCAAACACTGTTTATTCCACTTTTTTTATGACGGTATAACCCTACCGGTTTCAAGGCTTTCACCTCATCTTCAGGGGAGCGCAAACAAGACGAGGTGAAAGCCTTGAAACCGGTAGGGTTATACCGTCATAAAAAAGTGGAATAAACAGTGTTTGATAAAAATAAATTACAATGCCATTAAATTTGTGTGTCCGAATTAAATTACCTGTTATTTTTTCGCCAATTCTGTATATTTCTTGTCATGTGTAAAATAAATTAAAAAAATAAATAAGTAATTTTTTTAACATGTACAATGGCAACATCCGAGTAATGTGCCTTCTCTTCTGATTAAAAATCCGAAGAATTTATTAAACAAGACAATTTAGTGCCCCGGCTTTTCAAATAACTTATCCGCATTAGCTATGTGGATATGTGGAGAAATACCAACGAATACATACAAAAAATGAGTGTCGATTAACACATGTGTCACATACATGTTTATCGAAACTATTCGCGGAAATATGTCATTGTCCTCCAGTAACGAGTATAAAGCACACAAGCACACAAACGGGATCGCATTTCCCCGACTACCGCTAGACCGCACACTGCCATTAGTCCGCGTCCGCTTCGTTTTGTGTTGTGCGCTTTGTAATATACCATACATTGCTCCAGTTAGGTTTATTCTTGGAACATCTCTCCAATTCCATCAGTTGGTATAATAATAACTTTCTGGTTTTATTGTTAGACTTACTATAACGTACACATTTACGTTTATTCTTGGAACATCTCTCCAATTCCATCAGCTGGTACAATAATAACTTTCTGGTTTTATTGTTAGACTTACTATAACGTACACATTTACGTTTATTCTTGGAACATCTCTCCAATTCCATCAGCTGGTACAATAATAACTTTCTGGTTTTATTGTTAGACTTACTATAACGTACACATTTACGTTTATTCTTGGAACATCTCTCCAATTCCATCAGCTGGTACAATAATAACTTTCTGGTTTTATTGTTAGACTTACTATAACGTACACATTTACGTTTATTCTTGGAACATCTCTCCAATTCCATCAGCTGGTACAATAATAACTTTCTGGTTTTATTGTTAGACTTACTATAACGTACACATTTACGTTTATTCTTGGAACATCTCTCCAATTCCATCAGCTGGCACAATAATAACTTTCTGGTTTTATTGTTAGACTTACTATAACGTACACATTTACGTTTATTCTTGGAACATCTCTCCAATTCCATCAGCTGGCACAATAATAACTTTCTGGTTTTATTGTTAGACTTACTATAACGTACACATTTACGTTATTCACTGAAACCACTTTCCTGTACTTCTTATATCTTTAAGTTGCTAACGTAAGATATATTTTATATAACTATGATATAAATGATATTTTTTACCATATGGTATTTTATTGACCACTAAAAAAGTTACAATAGTAATACTCCAATTAGAATTTTGAGTGAGCATAAATATAAAGACAGTCATGAATTGAGAACTTCCTAGACCTAGACGCAGAGCTAGACCCAAGAGCTTGTATAAGCAAATGAAGAAGGACATAACGAGACTCAGACTATTTACGAGTGGTTGGCGATATCGAGAGGGATGGAGGAAAAAGGTCCAAGCCGCCTCCTAATGGATGGGATAAGGCAACATAAATTAAGAAGATGAATACAAAATCAATTTGTCACAATAATAATACAAAGAAATATCAAAATAACATATATGTAATACAAACTTGAAGCAGCCAAGGCTCAGGGAATCCAAGGCACAAACATAAAAAAAATTACATTTTTTGAAAAATTTAAACAACAATATATTCGTGAAATTCATCCACTAATACATATAAAAACGAGGATCGAGTGAACCTAGGCCCAAACATACAAAAAATAACAATTTTGGAAAAATTAAAACAAAAGTATTTGTTTACAGTCCATTTACTCTAATACACATAAAAACTCTACTAAAACATTTACTCTAATACGAGTATGTTACACATTAAAAAGCATAATATAACATGTGGTTTTATGGTTCTTATAAATATTGGAATACAGAAATATTGATTAATTTAGACTGGCAATAAGTAGCACTAACTTGTTAAGTGATTATTCCTTTGTTACGCGGGCTGACCCTTTTGAATAGGGCCTCGGATATTGACATCTTAAACGTTTCAGTTTTTTTTGTCTGGCGAGTTTATTGCCATGTGGCAATCTCTTCCAACCAACCAGAAAGATGTTTTAATGGGTCCTAAGTGAAAACCAGACTGGAATTCCATTTAAAAAAATGTGGATTCCAGCGGGGATCGAACCCGGAACCTCCGGATCGTCAGACAAGCGTCTTACCACCCGGCCACGGAGGTCGGAGCTTTAACTTTTTTAGAAAGTAATTTGATCTTTCTAAGTAATTGGTTTGGTGGTTTCGGCTTTAATATTAATATGTTATTTATTAACATTTATTTCTCCTTACAATATTCGTATATACTCGTACATTTGAATTGCTCCATGTTAAAATGGCCTCATAAATGTTTTTTGACGAATTGACTTAATGATTCCACTCTGTTCGAAAACATATTTTTATGTGATGTATTAGTTTCAAATCATTCGTGTTTAATTTTGCCGTTTGGTGGTGGTACAAACTTTGAAAAAGAAGATAGTTCCCTGTAAAAAGGGCTTCATTGAATATTTAATAAAAACATTAGTATAACTTCAATAATTAATCAGTGCTGACCTTTTAACATATTATGTTTTCAAGTTACAGTAAGAATGTTGGCAACACACTTTTGTCATTTTTTAATGCCCGTGAAACATACGGACGTGACACTCCCAAAAAAAATAAAGTGTCATTTGGCGTAAGTTCAAACCGTCAATATGTGATCGAGAGTGTCAATCCTGGCATTTTAAAAGCTCTGCCATTTATTGATGATTTAATATTTCACAATTTCAACATAGGCCGACATGTTTCTCCGATTGATTTACGAACTCAAAAAGCATACACGGAAGGCTATGTTTCAATTAAATTAATAAGGTTATCGACCTACGTACAGTACCCGGCGGAAAGTAATACACATTGGGCTTAAAAAAGAGACTGTCGGTCATAATCAGCTAATTTCGGCTTTGTAGAGCGTCGTCTCTGTCGCACGATGCGCTTACAGTCAATGACAGAGACGAAGTTAGCCGATTATGGGCGACAGTCTGTTTCTTAAGCCCGATGTGTATTACTAACTGCTGGGTATTGTAAGCTCTTTCCCTATTTTCCAATAGAACACACGCCATTCTATGAACATATCACATCTCTCCCGACCACAGACAACTCACAAGTTGATGATGATGAAGATTATTGAATTAGACGCCTTTGTGCATAATAAAAATACAAAACAAATTCATATTGGTGTGTATTATATTCCATTTTCCCAAATAGATGCTAAAAAGGCCTCATTTTCATTTTTTTTATTTATTGCTAGAAAATGAAAAATAGAAATAAATAAAAAAAAAAGGAACAAGTCCTATTTAAAGTCCGTTATCAAATATGTTTAAATTAACTATCACATCACGTTTATAATTTTTTTTTACACTGGGAAGTTTTTTTTCGACTATCTTAAAACTGTGTCAAAACACGTAATGATGCCGTTTTAACATGGAACAATTAATTTATCTTTAAGCTCTGTATGTTATTGGGTTAAGCATATTTATGGTAGCTTTATAAAATAAATTAATAAAGAAAGCTTACAAATTATATTGATTTATTGGAAAGATATACGCATCGCTTAATTATCCACAGTAAATTAGGCTTTTGTCTATATACTCAATGAGATATGGGCAAAAGCCAAGTTTACCCGGGGCACGACAAACGAAAGGCAACAAACCCAGATCCATTAAAATTGTGTGTCCAAATTAAATTGTGTTGTGCGCAAATTGTGTATTTATAGAATTCGTTGTCGTGTATAAATAAAATAAAATAAAGACAAAAAACCTCTACATACCAAAACAACAAAAGATAAAATATCCACAACTTAAATAAAACATCACAACATTCCCTTAACCTTTGCCATTTAGGGGAAACCTGGTTATTCCATATATATTTTATAATAATTGTTATCTTTGTAATACAATTAATGTTGCGTTTAAGTTGATTATATTTGACATTTTTGTTTTAGTGTTGTTATACCACGCATGTGAGATATCATGCACCACCTTATGTGGCCTTAAATATGTTGATATATTGTTCATACTTAAGGCATTCACGTTGTGGAGGTTTAAAGACATTGTAATATTTCAAGCCGGTTTCAAGGCTTTCCCCTCATCTTCAGGGGAGCATAAACAAGTATTGTTTGTGCTCCCCTGAAGATGAGGTGAAAGCTTTGAAACAGGTAGGGTTATACCGTTACAAAAAAGTGGAATAAACAGTGTTTGATAAAATAAATTACAATAAATATGTTGATTTTTGTTGTTGATATTTTATTCAATAAATGTGGCTATGGTTTATAATCGGTAACATACTTACTTGTAAGTATCGTACCTATTTTCAATGAATAATTTACCAAGATATCGACTCAAATATCAAAAAAACCTTTGACGAAAGTTGGACGAAAAGTATATGTTATCTCCATTATTAACATACATTTATATTTAATACCTTTTCGTGCATCATTCCATCTATATTAGGGCATTGAATAATTTGAAAAAATTAAACGCTTTTGATTTAATATTTTAATTCATACCCCATATTTTAGTATTAGTATAGAATTATTTTTTTAAAGCGTTTTAAGACAACCTCCGAGGCCTAGTTGGTAAGATGCTTAATTTGCTCCTGATGGTTTTAGGTTTCATTTCCAATAAAACAAATTAGTCCCTGTCTGGTCAATAAGTTCATCTGCGGTATATAGGTAATTTTAAGAAAACAGTTTAAAGGTTTTCCGCAGGGTTCTGTTTTGAGTCCGATTATATTCAAAGTGAAATGCGCCGATATTGAGAAGGATGTTCTCCATGATAGCATAAATTATTCAATACGCTGATCATATTGTCATTTATTTGTCTGATAGAAACTTGTCCTTGTTATCGGATAGGATTTCTAAATGACTTGACAATACTCTCGCGCTGTAGACGTTTGCAAGCATTGTTATTGCTTCACGTTCAGCAGTATTTTCTATGCGATGATGAACTGGCAGTGTGAGGCTGTCTTTTCTAGTGGCTCTAAATCCAAAAGCTATATTAAGATCACTGAAGACAATATTGATGACCATCATACGAATGAATGAATGGATACTTTTGACATTAAACCAACAAAGCTCACTTTTTACTTTTACTCGTATATTTCTAAGTTTGCCCAGTTTGCAGAAATCAATATTTGATAAATGGACAAATGACTCTTTTGAATAACTAATCAAAAGTCAATGAATAACACATATCAAAGATGGAGGTACTTTTTGTAAATGACTTCGCAGATAGTCACAAATAGTAATGACGCTCAATATTTCCGATACTGCTATCGTACATTGGAACTCAAAGAGTGACGAAATTGTAAAAGCATTAATGATTGAAGATACGCGCACTTTATTACGTCGTCACTTATTGTAGTCAAATTGCATCGTTCGTTTAGTCGAATAACATCATAGTGCTTAAATGACTTACCCGTTGAATAACGGCTACATAAAAATACTTCAGAAACATTTTGAATTCAGATAAAATCTGTTACAGTGGTAACATTTATAGATGCAAACGAGAAGAGCTTTCGATAAGGCTGGAGTCGAAAATCACTTACCATTCTCACATTTCCATTTTCAAGATACACATTTCCATTTTCAGTCATATATGACAGTCATATATGATACATACATATCACACAACTTCCCTGTCAGGGTAGGTAGAGAAGGTGGAACATCAGACTTTCCCATATCGACACACATCTTTTACCTTTTCTACATCCATACACCTTCTCATACAGCTCCTACGATTTCTCTGACATTTTACGTATCTTTATTTCATTCACTTGATATAACCATACTTTGATTATTGTCCACATCTACCAACCCTTCAACTCACATTCACACTGTATATTTTGTACAACTTTTTCTTCACTCATTCGTTTTACATGCCCACACAAATTCAGTATTATTTTAGCAAATCAGTCTTAAGTTCAAATTCGTACTTAATCACTTCACTCGGCATACTTTCATACATTGTCTCTCCATTGGTTCTTTGTGCACGCATTTGTACAACATTTATTCGGCTCCTTTCAGTTTCCCTCTACGTTCACGTTTCATTTTCATACATCATAATCAGTACTACAGTACGTACTCTGTTTTTCTTCACTCATTCGTTATTTATGTCCAAACCATCTCAAAGTGGTATTCTTGAGAATATACCTTATTTAACACTTTTATTGCAAATAAAATCTGGCGGGCTTATTGCCAGGTGGCAATTTCTTCCAACCAACCAGACAAAAGTAAATGAAGCAAGTTACGTGGTCGCATAAATCATTCAAATGACTATCCATCTCCACGAAATCCATAAACATATACGTGCACATGCCCACGAACCCCACAAAGACGGACAATCACCCGAATATTATTTTTCATATAAAGTGAGATATCATCAATTAAAAGGAAAGGAAGGGATAGTGGAGAGGAAAGGAAAAGAAAAATCAGGAATGAAACACGTTATTTTACTGACTAGAAATTAAGAGTTTTTTCAGTCGCTTCTTAAAGCATGCCAAAGACGGAGCGAGTCTTATATTGGTTTGTAACTGACTCCAGAGTCTCACTACATGGACAATAAAGGACGACGTAAATAAAGAGGAGCGGTGAACTGGAAAGGCCAATAAACAATTTGTGTTTGAGCGTAGCGCTAATCCATGATTGGAAAGACGTTGAAAATTTTCGGCGAGATAAGAGGGGGTGGCGGGACAGTTAAGGATATTATACAATACCGACAGTATGTCAATTTGGTGTCTATTTTTTTACATTCAACCAGTTCAATGCCTTCTGGTATGGAGTTATATGATCGTACTTACGCAGGTTGAAAATACATCTTAGACACACATTTATATGGCGTTTTCGTAAAGAGGTAGAAATCATCAATTACTTATTTGTCAGTTTGAAGTTTTGCAACACTAATATTCCTGAAATACAGACCTCAGGTAAATTTTAAAGGTAAATTTGAATATATAAATTATTTATCTATTCAAAATTTACCTTTAAAATTTACCTGAGGTCTGTATTTCAGGAATACAAGTGTTGCAAAACTTCAAACTGACAAATAAGTCATTGATGACTTGTACCTCTTTACGAAAACGCCCTAGATTTTATTAATAACCATTTTTCAATGATAGTGTATTTATAAATAAATGCTAACCATTAAAAAAAAAAGAAGTTCCTTAAATGTAAATATTTAAAATTCACATTCTTTAAACATAAATATTTGTAATTCACATTATTTAAATATAAATATTTGAAATTGACAAATAATAAACTGCGTATATCATACATGGAACTGTCTTTTTTTTGCAGAATTTACTACATAGTCGTCTGTCAGTCGATGTGTAGGACGTAAAAGGCGCGTCTGTCAGTCGACGTGTAGGACGTAAAAGGCGCGTCTGTCAGTCGACGTGTAGGACGTAAAAGGCGCGTCATGGGGAAAATATATTGGCTCCCTAAGCTCAAAAGAAAGAAGATTGATCACTCAGAAGCGACAAACGATTAAGAATGAAGAAGTATACGAACTATTTTTACTTTTGGTGATAGAGTGAAAAGAAGTGGCGAGATGAAAGAATTTAGATAAAAGGTCACCAGAAATGTCAACACCGAATTCAAACTAATGCGTTTAAAGGAGGGACTTTGTTATTTGAATTTTCATAAGTTAAAAACTTTAACGTTCTCATGGTTTAATTGATAATACGGTCGAGTTTGAGTCCGGATAGTACCGGAATCAAAGGGGTTTTAATTCTAGTAAAATAGTTCGTCTGGTAACAATTCTAGATTTATAAGACTCTTGTTCCCTCTTCACGTTTGAGGTAGTATTGCTAACACGTACAATTACGAACGAGTTTCGTGCCTACTTTAGTGGCTCTTAACCTTAACATTTATTGGATTGGTACAAAAACAACGCTGTCTCCCGGTCACGCGCTTTAATATGTCCGAGTCACATGAAATATAAAATATTTTGCCAACCGGTCTCCGATTTCTAATCCGTGTATACTTTGGTGAGCGCAAATCCACACAAATGTGATCCAATATACACACCTGAATAATAAAACGGAGTATTAATTTATATAGTATGCTAAACTAAAACCTGGTATAAGAAACCACCCAGTACGATAAATCCATATTTTTATTATACTGTCTTGTTATGAAGCGTGTTTTTTGGGTGTGATAGTATTTTGAATTGGTCGCCAAGATCGTGCGATTTAACGCCTCTAGATTATGTTCTTCGGGGTTTTGTTAAATCACAGGTTTACACCAAAAAATTCAAGACTCTCGATGAACTTGAGGCCAACATTTATCGTGTTATTGGCGCCATACAGCCGGAAATGCTTCACCGAGTCATCGAAAATTGGCGTGATCGAATTGGGCTGTGCAAAAAAAACCGTGGAAGGGATTTGCACGATATCTTGTTTAAATCACAAATAGCACGAAATATTCTTTCAAATTAAACCTTTAGATCCATTTTTGGTTTATTAGTTGTTGTTTTATTTTATTTTAAAGTTCTATCGTTCTTAATGGGAAACCCATCTTATGATGTGTACATAAGAGGTACATAAGAGCCAGCCACGGTCAACATATGATCTACATCTTATATCTTCAAACAATAATTGTCATTAAACAACCTATCAATTGAATTCAAATACACGGTCATTTAAATCATTTATATGTGTTTTATTTCAAAAACAAATCCTATCATACCCAAAAAAAAACATTTATACAGTTTTTCTCGAGAACTTACTGAAAACTCTTGTCCGTTGTTAAGACGCAATATCAAAAGTCTACTGATTTCAAACATTTTTTTGTCCATTCATTGAAAACAATATGTGTGGATATAAATAAATAAATAAATATAATATAATATTATACATAAATCAAATGACATTTAAATCTCAGTTGAATTGTTAATGAACAAAATTATATTTTTAAAATATTTTGTTCACTCGCTCACCTAGTAAAAACCTTTTCAATGTGCATTATTACTTGGTAAGTCAATAATGTATTCAGTTTAAGAAAAAAGTGCGTACAAAAGAAAACGATCGGATTCCATACAACTCTCATCCAAATATTGATCTTGCGGGCAAACATTCTTAGATTTTATACCCTCGTACGCTCAGTGAAAACACATTATTATCAAAAACCCTACCTATCGTAGCGCCACTGGAATACTAGATATAAAACCAACTTTTCAATGCGTCTCCAGATACTTGAATATGGAGCAGTGGCTTATCAGTCATTAATATTCTGACGCAACGAATCAATTCTTATATTCTTTATACGTATAACTTTTATTTATTTTACACTTCACGTACACAAATATACAATCGGTGTGATGATTGTCCTACGGCAATATACTAATATTCCAACTAACAAGACAGGAGTTACACAAGTTGTGACAATTGCTGGTTGAGATTTTACAAACAGAAAAAAAATAAAAACGGAAAATACAAGCTAAAGGTAGAGAATAAAGAAATAAAGAGAATATACATGGCTACGTTGTCGCCCAGACTTTGCTTTATCTCCCAGTGTATGCAAATTTTCAACATTATTCATTACACGCTGAATGATTGACTTGCTTGACTAATGATTTAAACAAAAAAAAACACGCAATTTTCTTTGCGTATTCACTATTATTTAAATAAAATGTTTTAATAACTTCAACACGTTGTTGCGGAGTTAGATTATGCATAATAAATTGTTATTAACCGCTCTCTACGACTGTTAAATATGAATTGACAAATAATAGCCAAATCACAATGGCGGCCAAAAAAAATCGGCCTGGAACATAAAACGCACCCTGTGTACATTGTAAGATTTGCAATTTACCCAGCGTGACTTTGTTATGAACTTCCAAGAGTTATCAAATGTGCACCATCCATCCTTATTTACGTTTAAGGGAAAATTTAAAACATATTATTACTCAAAATATCCTTTCATTCTAATTATTCTTTGTTTTCTTTTCTTATCATTGTACTAATCCGTATTGTCTTCCATCCATAATTGATAGACATTAGTCATATATTGATTTTTTTACTAAAATTTAAACAAAATAAAAAATATTTTATTGTAAAATTTGTCATGGATTAAAACTTTTTAACGTATCCAAGATGAGCTGGTTGGCTGAAAAAAAATGCTGTATAGCAATAAGTCCACCAGATGTATCATTTTTAATATGTGCACAAAATAATGAAAGTAAAAAAATAAATAAAAAGGGAAGGGAAATATTGTAGAGGAATAATATAATACGGAAATGGAAACACAGCCTTTATTATTGAAAAAAGATAAAAAGGCTTTTTGAAGCAAGCCAATGAGGGTCCATATCTTCATATGAGTAACAAGCTTGAACTGTAAGAAGATATATTAATTTATTGATAATTTACATATCGCATACACAAATTTATGGGAATCACATATTTTTCATATCTTTTCGTGAAATATTCTTCACCATTTTTCTGAGGAAGGAAAGTTTTATTTTTTTTTTCCTAACAATTTCTATACATATAAGAATAAAACGCCTCATAAATAATTGTAATGAGCAACGTGACGCCCAGTTCTTACCATTTTGCAGTATATTTTTTCCATTTTTATCCATCTAGGATGTAGTAAAAAATAATAAATAAATATAAAGTAAATTTAGCGTTACATATGGAACATCCCCAAAAAGAACATTTATTACTTCCTTGTCTTCATTCCTTATTTCTATCTTCGTGTTGTTGCCAAATCAAGATCAGGTTTTGTCTATTGTAGTGTAATATTTTTGAAGGATTTTATCATTTAATTTGAATATTGTATTGGATTGTCCGGAAAACTGTTTCATATAAGATCAAATTCAAACGTGATTTTTTTATATTTAGATGTAATTTGCTTGCGGACGGTAGTTTTTGATATTTTCAGTATCTCGGCAATCTATTGTATGTACCATGAAACGCTAGTGGTTCTCGATTATAGTGTTGATTTGGTCGTCATCAGTATTACTGGTCTTTCAGAGCGGACACAATCTTCGAGTGTTGTATCACCATTAAGGAGTTTACTAAACCGCATTTGAAATACTCGATAACTTACTACATCGTCCCCATAAACCAGGTGTATATTTGTTTTTTTGGTTTTTCTTGTAGTCTTTTCTTTGAGGTAAAAAAACACCAACCACATGAAAATATATTTTTTGTTACCTCTTCAAAATGACGCCTAAAAAGCGCCAAAGTGTTTTAAAGCGCCAAAAAGTAAAATTTCAGTAAACAATGGCCGTAAAAATGCACTAAGCTAATACCTTTCATAATAATATACATTTAGCACGTTTGGATTGAAGAAAGCAAGGATTTTATTTCCTAACGACGTCTATCCGAGAAATATGAAATGACTCTTTTTGAGAAGCTATTAATTTATCACACTGGCACAGAAATGCAATTATTTTGAGTAAGAGATCCCGTTTCGTATCTTATAACCAATTTGAAAAGAGATTTTGTGATTTTAAGATTAGCACACTTAGAGAAATATGGTTGAAACAAGTGAATATATTGTCTTTTTATGTTTTTTTTTCTGTTCTTAGCTCTTTTTTTCATGCCATATTTTATTTCTCATACTATAAGGCTTTATAATCAGTTGATATAAGACTCGAACCATCGTTGACGTTCTTCAAAAATCGAATAAAAAATGTAATATTTCCCTTCAGTGACATAACAAAGTCTCCATCATCCTTTTTAATCATTTTTTCTTTAACTTTCCTTGCCATATACGACCTTATCAAATTCATATTTTTGTTATTTTGATAGTGTATGTTTTTTTCTATGCATCAATATTGTCAATTTTATGATTAGTCGGAAGAGATAGTTACATAGTAATAGACCCTACATGTTGTATACAGCCACATAACAACACATGAAGTATTTTTTTTTAATAAAATTAAATTTGAAATGTACGATAAAGCAAAATAGTTGTATTCGATGTGATATGTATGCACAGAAGGCAAACGAATTATTTATAGTAGTTATATTTGGAGGTCTGTGTCTACTCCTACAGTGAAATTGTGTATGCTTTAGAATGTGACTTAAAAAATAAACATGTTTGTTTTGGCCTCGTATTTTTTACTCACATACTGGTGCCGGATTTATTTTCATAACCGTTGGTATAGTTTAATCTTTGGATTTGAACCTTTATTTTTCGATTTCATAAAAACTACTTTCCTGATTAACTCAATTTAAATATTCTTAAAACCTTCACCGTTCAAATGAAGTTATATAGGAATTATCATGACGATGTAAAATTCATTCGAATTTCTCTGAAATACATACTTGCAAAAATATTTATCTGAAATAAGGACTTGGTTAATTTTTTTAAATAAAATATATTTACAAAGATTATATACTTGATTTATTTCTTGGAAACCGTAACACGAGGATTTTATACAACCAAATAGAAAAATAGTTAAGCATATTTATAGGAATCAATTTATTTTTGAAAATTGTTTTTACACGAAGAAAAGCGTAAAGCTTTCGGTTTTTGCTTTGTAGGATTCCCTCTTTCTGATCGGATGAAAAAAAAATATAAGGCAATAAATAATCAAGGCTGTACTTTATTCAACGAATATGTTATACGACTCATTTTTCTATTAATTTATTTGAAGTTTTAAGTACAGAGTACAATCGGTGAACTTTTTCCAAAATGGCAACCTTTTTCAATCAACTAAATAAAATTGAATACAATTTATATCACAAATTTGGTAAGATATTATAATGCGTTTCTATGCAGGGGGCTCTAAACAAATATCAAGTGGCTCATATGTAGATAAAAGACAAATGAGAAAAAATATAACAATTGACCATTAACGTTTCACTAAATAAAATAATATTTATTTTGTTATTCCAACATAACCACTTCTTGTAGCGACACATATTTCTACCATCTATTACTAGACTTTTAATAGATGGACAGCTTTAGACGAGCTATAGTGAATGGTAATGTAAGTCAGCGTCCGGAGCTTTTATTTAGCATATTTGCTTAGCATTCGGACAAAAAGCTCCGTTAAACTTGAAAACTGAATTGTTGGTTCAAATTCTAATTTGAACCAGCAATTCAGTTTTCGTTGTTTAAGTTATTTTAGTGATATGTATTATAAAACAAATTCCAGAGTTTTCAATTTACTCATCGCTTGCTCAATGTTGAGAGTCTTAGATATCTGCAATGTCCTGGAACTTGTTCTTCATCCTTACAATATTCGTCTTCATCCTTCCCGGTCATTGAGCAAGTAAATGCTGCATTTCAATAATATCCTGCAAGCTCCTTTATTTGGACCGCATGTCTCAAAGGATGCATTTCTGTACATTAGTTTTCTTTCACTGTGCCCGTGATCAGCTTGTACCAGCTTGGCAACAATTTTGAATTATTTTCTGTCAACATGCCTAAAGTAAGTAAAAATCCTTTTCCCGTATGTTGTCGAAAATCTGACGTTCTGTGCTGATTCTTGAATGATAGAGAAGTAGGTGTGCGTTGTAATTTGTGAGATATAAAGCAACCGCCTCCACCATCACATCTCAAAGGCATGTTTCGTCTTTATTTCTTTCTTTCTTATCGTCTATGTTTCAAACATATATACAACTATGAAGAATACTGGATATTTCAATAAACGAATTTTGGTTATCTTGAGTATAGACTAGTTAATCATTAACTTTACATAGCTGAGATTACGCCACTCCAATTATCTTACGATCTCTGGTTTACATCTTTCATTATTTGAAATAAGTGCACTTAGGTAGACACACACTTGAACCTTTTCATATTTTTTTAACGAATTACTTCTTCGTAGAGTCTCAAACCAGTCCACGATGAGGGCTTCCGTTTTAAATTCGTGCTACAAAACAGCGCAGTTTAAGTAATGGAAAAATCTTACTTAAGCTCTCAGCACTGCACTTACCACACACAAATATATATATTACTTGCCTTATTAAATTATTTTGAAAAACGTTAAAAATGCGGATAATATTAAACCAAAAATTTATTTTTGAATAAGTCTACTTTTTTGTATTTCGTTTGCGAATTGAAGTAAATATTTTCAAAGTTAGATGCTCCAAAAAAGTTTCAAGCACATACATTTTTGTATTCCGTAAAAAATATCCCATATGCGACTCTCATGCAAAATTTAAAGAGAGAAAATACAATCGCAAGTAGATAATCAAAAATACATAACGTGTACTTCTTTCTTATTTACAACCTTTATTGGCATTCCACAGAGCAGGGAATGAAAAGAGAATCTGATTTTTTTTCTAAAAATGAACCTGCCTAGAATGAATTATATAAAGCAATCACTTCATTTACACGGTATATTTTAACGCTAATTCTCTTTAACGTGGTTTATTATATTTTAAATACAAAATATTGATATCTATTATAACAAAGTTGTAGTCGATATTTTTACATGCAATTAAAAAATAACAACAGGAATAATATAATATTTATCGCCAGTTATTCTGAATAGGTGCAGTAAATTGTAGTTACTGTATTTTTTTTTCTTTGTATGAATAAATCGTATATAGCTTTTCAAAACTTGTATTATAAAAACTCAAAAAGAAAGAAAATAAATTAATTTCTGAAAAAAATACTGCACATTTTGTGTTTTTTTTTAATTCTATAAATTTGTGATATTTAAATAAATTATTAATTGACATACATAAAACTAAATTTAATTTGTGAATTAATTTATCAAACATGTTAAAAAAATCTGTCCTTTCATTAAAAACCGGAGACCTCGTAACACATGTATTTGGGTTAAATTAGCTTTTTCAGTAATTAAGGGTAAATATGTATGTTTTTTTTATGTATTACAATCGAGCCCGAGCCCTTAGAGTAAATTAGGGGTAGAAAAGTGGGCAAACTGATTTTTTCACTAAAAATAAATTCGTGTACTTAATTACTCAAAATGTCAACGTATTATTTTATGATGTTAATAAATCATTAGAAAAAATATTTGAAGGACACTTTTTATTAAACTCTCGTGGTTTTCGTTACTTAATTTATAAGATGCATATTCGATCTACCGGAGGGTTGTAGGTTCTATTCCTGTTTATAATAAATGTGTAGTGCCTTCTTATTTGGTATTTAAAGTGTCTTCATATACATCTAAAGTTTTATTTTTCAATAAACGTAAAATAACATGTTTTTTCCCTGTTCATGAAGTTTTCGTAATATTTCTGTTTATTTGCGCAGTCGGCGAAGTTGGACTTTTTAATGTATTTGTCGTAAATACGATAACTTTTATCGTTATAAGCTCGTGGTTATTGATCTTTGCCTCGCAAGTACTGATAAGTCATCACATGTCAAAACTTTAAGTCAAATACATCGTCGTTGTACTACTCTTGTGCCGAAATCATACGCCTTCACCAGCATCACCATAACTTCATGTCCGTATCGGGGTAGAGGGAACGAAAAAATATTTACACACACACCTTTCGCTTTTGCCATTTCCATACACCTCGTTATGTACATAAAATCTCCTATTATAAAGGCTTTTTACTCGCCCTCTTTAAAATAATAATAAATTTTTTGGACGTCCACATTTTTTACAGTCTTCTCAAATATATTTGTGCTACTTATATAACTTACTTTTGTAAATTATTCACCATTCATTATTTTTAGGTGGTCATTCCATCTCAATGCTCTTGGATTCTAACAGGAATTGAACCCACAACAACCAGATTAGTAAATAATGGTCATGATAATAAAATAAGGAAGTCGTTATCATTTTCCTTACTCATTAAAAATAAAAGTAAAAAAAAAAATATCTGAAAGTGGAACAAAACTTTGATTTCAACGCAATTCGTTAACTGTTCCACGACATATATCTTATTTCCCCTTCTTCGTCATACTTTTTTTTCAAGTTTTTTCTCCTCCTCAGCGGTATCTCCATCACCATTGCCCCCCAGACAACACCCCTTTTTGTCGCCTTAAAATAACATGACGTGACAAAGGCCACTGGTCAACATCGTTTTTTGTTTGTGTTTTATTCTTTTCGACCAACCACTAGAAAATACTCCATTTCTGTTTAAAATTTCACATTTCTACAGTTCATTATCACGTTACAGAGATCTTGGGATATTTTAAACGATAACCACTTTTCTTTCTTTTTTATTTTAAATTTTAATCAATATATTATTTAAAATTAAGACATTAAAATTGTGAAGTTTTAAAGACATTGTATTATTTTTATCACACTTTTTATTCCACTTTTTAAAGCGGTATAACCCTGCCGGTTTCAATGTCTCATTTTTTTTATTTATTTATGAATTTATTTTCTCAAAACAGGCTTAGCCCAATTACATTGAAAAATACAAGAAACGTTGACATTAAATTTTTTTTTAAATTATATAAAATTAGAAATAATGTATATGCTTACATATATACACCCAAACATACACATACATACACACATATACTCAAAGTCACTTAAATACGTTCATGAGTGCTTTCTAACGCGCTTATTAGGGGAGCACAAGCAAGGTCCCTGATGATGGGGTGAAAGCCTTGAAACCGGTAGGGTTATACCGTCCTCAAAAGACAGTGTTTGATAAAAACAAATTATAATATTTAGTTAATTTATTACAAGAATTTTATTTATTCATCCGGTACTCCTGAACAAGACACCCTGTGTAGCCCAGTGGGTAAAACGTCGATCTTTCATTTGGGAACCGGATTCAATTCCTGAAAAAAAAAGGTAATTAAGAGTTCATCTGGTGACTATTGCAAATTTTGTTTCCTATCCACGTACGGTAGTATTTTCAATAAGTGCACTGACAAACTGCGAGCTGCCTACTTCTGAGTCTCATTACCTGAAAGGTCGATTACTTGGCTGTAGACAATATTGTCTCCTGGCTATGCCCTTCATCATGTCTGCGCTATTGGATATGTTAAAGGGTACAATTCGAATGAATGAATCATCAACAAACTAAATTTGGTAATAAGGAATAATTGAAGAGCGCGATTTGTGAGGCAACATTGTCTTCAGCTTAATTAATCAAGTCTTCAGGTACAGAACTACTGAAGAAGGCACAAAAATTGTCGTTCGTAATCACACGTGTTGACTATACTTGAAGACGCAACGAAACTTGTAAACCGCTTGCGCGCGTGAGTATTTTATCAAGTGAACTTTTACAATCGTTTGAAAGATCCGGATGGAAGGCAAGCATCTAAACAACTAGGTCACATAAATTTTCAATATATATTTGTTTCGTTAGTCTTTCTTCATTTATTCGTTCCACGTGCCTAAACCATCTCAAAGTACTCTTAATCATACTTAAAACATTAGCCTTAAATTCACATACATCCCTTATCATTTCATACCAATTTTGGCGTATATTATTATCATCCTTAATCTATGTTCTTTCTGTTTTTTTATTATACACTATCACATCTTATATACTTCTCAGTGTACGTATCTCTACAGCATCTATTCGACTAATTTCAGTATTTTTCCAGTTTGGTTAAGTAGAACAGACAGCATTATCACACCTTGTTCGTATTAGGGTAGACATAGAGAGAGAGAGGATATTCACTTAATTTAATCCTTGCACACACTTTTTCGCTTGTGCCTCGTCCATACAACTTAAACAATATAACTTATTTCATTCTTCCATATTTCAGAATTTGATTAATTTAGTAGTACCATAACTACTAAATTATGGAACTGGAAATAAAAATTATCTTAATTTCCAATTTTATAATTTGATAGTTCCATGTTTTTAGGTATAATCAAACATCTCGTTTCTTCTATGCTACCCATTTAGATTAATTTTGGATTTTTTTATCATTTTTTTTTTTTTATGTTACCATCCCAATGCTTTTTTTTTTCATCGTAAGCCGTACATATTTTTTCGGTCCGCATTGTTTCCTAATGTTCTTCTGCCTTATTTTGAGAGATATTGTTTTTACACGCATCTCTGAATGAAAGACGCTCTGAATGAAAAACTTAATTGGAAAAGAGTAATATCGTTTAAGAATTTTCATTTCGAAATCCATAAAATGTTTATCCTTATTTAACAAAAAAAATGTTTTCATGTATATATCAAACAGGTGTGTGTATATGTGGGTGTAAATGGTGTCTGCGTACTTGTCTACGTAGTTGGCTGGAAGGATTTGCGCCTGGCAATAAGCCCGCCCATCTGACGGACTTATTGCCATGTAAAAACTCTACCAACCAACCAAACAAAAGTAAATAACGGAAGTTGCATAATCGCAATAAATATTCAAATGATTATCTATCTTTATGAAATTTATGAACGTATATATAATAAAAGTAAAAGTGAGATATCATCAATCAAAGATAAAGGAAGAAAAAGGTGAGAGATAAAACCAAATGTGGAATGAAAGACATTATATAAATGACTAGAAATCAAAAGTTTTTCCAGACGCTTATAAAGCATACCAAGAACTTAGCGAGTTTAGCATTGGTTAGCAACTGGTTCCAGAGTCTCACTACGCGGACAGTAAAGGACGACGTAAAAAAAGAAAAGCGGTGAATTGGGAAGGCCAATAAACAATATTTGGCAAATAAACCATATCTGACCAATAAACAATCTAATACCAAAAAGTTATAACTCCATCACCAATTATTTTAACCAAGAAGTCGTATACTATTTTCTACTATCCTGAATGTCGGGGATAATTTTTTCATTTTCTAAAACAAAATGAAAAATGATCTTCTTTTGTGCAACATCTAAAAAAAACGCCCTTAAGATTTTTGCTCTCTGAAAATAAAAACGAAAAACAGATTTGATAAATTCTTTCTCCCTTTTGTGAATATTTTTTTTTGTCGGATGATAAATATACAAAATTTCACATTAATTGCAAAGGCAACATCTGTTTGAAAGTACTTAATTAATGATTCGTTAGTGAGTTACAATAATTATTATCCAAATAATAAATTACACAATTTTTAATTTAATACTTTGCATCCATTAACACAATTTCAAGCTGACATTTAAAAGAATACTGAAGCAAAATAATAAATAATTTGTTGTGTTTAATATTTGACTTTTTATGAATTACACTGCTCTACAAACTTTAAAAATTTGTTTTTTTTTCACGAAAAGGAAAGCGTGTTAACGTTCATTGACATATTAAACATATTACAATAAAATTTATACAAATTGTGTGTCAGAATATGATGTTGGTGGCAGAAGCCATTCGGTTAAAAACTTCCCCACATCTGAATATGTTAAGAAAAATATATTTTGTAAGTAAATCGCTGAGAATGTACTAAGGGAAGACGGACTAAAAAGAAACCTTTGTAGATCTTCCGATATATGATAGTAACACATTCAGCTTTAGGTGGAATATGGTGTTTATATTCAACTATAAATTTTGATAAAACTTCCAAAAGGGTTGTTTTCAGGCACATACTAATTCATTGCGTTCTCAAATGCTTTCATGAGACTCATATTTAAGTGGTGGCAGTGACAGCAAAACTTGACTAGTCTTCACTAGGGTTTCTTATACAATACTTTATGATAGGCGCAAGTGCTCTTCAGTGAGGCTATTCCTTTTTTTTTGTAGTATACACTCTAAGCGTTGCATTTCCTCTCACATTTTAAGTAACAGTATTTAGTATACCCACCTTGCAGGCCAACTACTATCGCGATGGGGTTCATATCATCACAAATTAATAGTGCATATTTTCATAATTTTATAATATATTTTTATGATATCGGTTTTTCAAGTCAACATACTCGTACATAAAGGGGATACGGTTAAAGTTAACATACTCGTACATAAAGGGGATGCGGTTAAAGTTAACATACTCGTACATAAAGGGGATACGGTTAAATATTTATGAATGTTTTGAGTTACGTCTACTTGTATAACATGTACATTACAGCGAATGAACAAATTACATTACAATTTTCCAATTCAGCACCCAAAAATTCATAAAGAATCACTTATTTTGTTTTCATAAACATTCGAATTTCATTGTTAAGCAATGTTATTTGTCGTTTTTATATTTTTGAAGTGAAACTTCTATAGGTGCGGTAGGGCAAATTGGCCTGAACGTCACGAAAAGTGTAACGGTGTATTATATTATTGTTATTATTATTAAATTAATCTTTATTATTATTAAAAACTTTATTTATTAATAAATTATTATTTATTATTGTTAAATATTAAATTAGTTAATTAATTATTATTTATTATTTTAATATTGATAATTATAATAAATTTTTAATAATAATTAATATCATAAAGTGTATTATATTATTATTAAAATTATTATTATTCATTATTAAAATATTTTTTTTATTTAATTCAGAGAGATTTCTTAAATTAAATTCCACATAACCATTTCCTAATCCTAAAAAAGAAAAAATCGTTAACAGCTGGAAAAAAGCAATGCATAAAATCAACTTTTCCTAGGAGCTAAGAAGTTTCACTTCTACCGCGCGAGAGTTTCACGCATCTGTGTTTTTCCTCTTCTCCGAGGTACCGACTGCTTAAAATAACCTTTCTCAATCTACAGAGCACATTCTGGGATACTACAATGATAATCGAGTCAATGATTTCCGAAGCGAACTCCACTCAGTTTATATCGGTTAATCTTCGGACCGATTAACTATTTCGATCTAGTGGCGTCAAATTATAGTTTTGTGGCATTCGAAATTTTCTGTGAAAGTACTGGTAACTTGTTGGGCTGTTTGTAGTCCAGGCCGTCAGCTACTTCATAAGAACTCGTACATTTACTGTCCTGCGAGTAATTTTCCTTCTCTCATGAGATCTGGCCTTAAGTCAGCCGTCACAACTATTGTTTTCCTTCTCTCATGAGATCTGACCTTAAGTCAGCCGTCACAACTATTATTTTCCTTCTCTCATGAGATCTGACCTTAAGTCAGCCGTCACAACTATTGTTTTCCTTCTCTCATGAGATCTGACCTTAAGTCAGCCGTCACAACTATTATTTTCCTTCTCTCATGAGATCTGACCTTAAGTCAGCCGTCACAACTATTATTTTCCTTCTCTCATGAGATCTGACCTTAAGTCAACCGCCACAACTATTATTTTCACACTCAGGTGTGTCACCACCGAATAAGGAATCCCTTTTCGCCGACAGTTCATTTTTCGCAACTACGCAACGACGCGTTTATAAAAAAATAAGAAAGATTTAAATCTTCTAGTGTAAAACATATGACATCAGAGATTAAATAATGAGTTCACTTCGTTACTCATATTTAGTGAAGTGATTCTCTGTAACCGAGTGGTGGGTTTATGCACTGGTGCGTACTTGTGTTCATTGATTCGCTTTTCTCTAAAACTAGCAGCTGTATTGAGGATTTTTTTAATGTATATACCAGTCCAGTTTTTTTAATTTTAAAATTCTCTTTCAAACATGATTCGTTTTTCTGTTGTTTTTCAAACTAACTGTTTATAGGCTGAATTTGAAAATAAAAAAAATTACAGTGTTTTTGGTGAAGTATTTATAAAACTGGGTCTTAAATACTGTGTTTGTCATTTCATCATCTTCACAGTTGGTCTTCAATCGTTTACCTTTTAAGGTTTTGAAAACCATGTAGATACACGTTGCTGTTTATTGCCATGTCGTTATACTGGTTCGTAGAATTAAAGGTTACTTTCAAATATTATAATTTTAAGGTGGCACCACTTGGTGAGTGTATGTTACGTATATGTCTTGACTTGATGCCGTACTCACTTTTGCCTAAGTCTGTATATATATAGAGAGATCATAATTTTCTCGTTTCTCATCTGTAAGGGTCATGATCTATATGATATTGGGGTAGTATAAGTTGCGACGATGTGTCCCCATTCCTCAGAAACTTGCCGTTAGCATGGTTTCCTAACGTCAATTTTTTCGCTCCGACTTGCTGGCACTCGATCACTTAATCTTCCTGGCACACTTCCTATGCCATCATCATCTACACTACTTGCTCTATCCTACAAAATATATTCTTTGTATGTTGAAATTCTACCTTCTAAACGTGAGGAGGGATGTATAGATCTATTCGTGCTCGTATAACTTCGAGTTATTGACGGGAGCTACACCTAATCCTACTATGCTGAAAAAGGTAAAGTTTTATGTTCCTACAACTATCCGAGGTACAGAAATATAATATATGCATATTTAGACCGACAATACGTAGAACTAATCTGCCAAGTGCTCTTTCTCTGTATTACGGGCTGTCTCTTTTCAATCAGACCTTGGATAATGACATCTTCAACATTTGCGAAAATGTTTTTAAAGAAATCGTTATCAGCTTTCTTCGTAATACGAGTTAGTTTTTTAGGGTTAACTAGTATTTTTTGTTTTCTAATTTATATTTTTTGCCCTTCTATTTAATGTCTTTTTAAGTTTTCTTGTTGTATAAGTTGTTGTATATAATTTATCTTTAAGCTTTGTATACAATAAGGTTCAACCTGCGTACATAAATTTTATAAAATAAGTAAAATCATAATATAAATAGGCAAAAACCCGTACGACGGTTGTCGTTAAAGAAAGAATACGAGAATTGAATTTTAAATACAAGAGAGCGAGAGAGGAATACTTGGATTCTCTCCGAAAGTAATTTGAATCTCGGTGGGTCCGTCGAAACTATACTGAACGAATTTTAAATACCTAGCTAACAATTTTTGAACCGGTGTACTATAAAAGGGGACGATGTATAAATGATATATATAAACAAATTCTACATTTATGAATACACATTTTCATAAATGTAGAATTTGTTTTACTTCCGATAATATTTCACGGGTTGCAACTAGTAAATAAATATTCTGGTTTTCTTATTAACGTCTGGAAATGTACATGAAATATATTGAGGATAGTCGTACCAAAAAAAATCTTAAATATTTGTACGTCCCATTTTGTTGCATAGTTAATACATATTTTAAACTCGTGCGTTTCCTTTCCAACGAAAAACGATTCGATTCATCAAAAGATAACCAACAAATGGCATTCCTTCGTATTTTTTAACACGAAGCTAAAACCAAATCAAGATTAGAGATTGTTCAGTTGTAGCAAATGTATGGTCACACTCTGCGTAAATTGTTTGGTTTTTTGAAAAATCATTAAAAGTGACGAGAATTTTGCGTGTTAAGAGTTGCCTACTTGACGCAGTGCGGTACCACACTTTTAACACGCCATCCTTGGGTTCAGTGGCGTACTTTGATTTAGGGGCTAATTTTTATAATCATTATTAATGCTTTTTTTTCAACTTGACGTGATTTAGTGTCTGAGGAATAAGGGCAGTGGAATAAAATAATTTTCATCTTGTTTGAAAATTCTTATTTTCATCCGTAGCTTTTGTGAATCAGTTGAACATACAATTTACTATCATAAATTATATTCTTAAAAAAATATTTATCAACTGATTTCATATAGAATATGATGGGAACTAAAATGCAAATAAAATGAACTACAAGTGATGGATAGCTTGTTCGGAGTTTCGGTCCGATGGTAGGACACCTTACTCCTTCATCGGATAAGTTCTGACTGTTAAGATATTTATTGGAAATTTTTGGATCTTTTTGGGAATCGGGAAAGGATAGGTTTGTGGTAATTGTTTTGATTTTATGAATGATTATGAGAAATTATAAACGATTAAATTCATATATAAATATGATGATATATACATAATATTAAATACAAATATACATAAATTTGTGTCGTCACACACTGTTTTATATTGAATGGGTGAAAAAAAAAAAAATGAAAAAATGAATTGTGAATAAATTATAAGAATGAATATAGTATATGTAGATAAGTAAATGAGTGGGGAAATGTGTGTGACTTTTATAAATATATTAAGGTGTAGAAAATGTTTATTGAAGGTGAGAAATGCGGTTGCCTATGGGGGTAAACTGTCTGCCGGAGGAATTATCGATGATGGGGTGTTCAGAGTGACAATCGGGGGGTCATTTGGGGGGATGATTAGAGTTAAAGAGGGGGGGGATTTCTTAACCTTTTTTTACTTCAGTATCAATCAACATTGCTGTATTTTTAAGTCCTAATTAGTTGACAAAAGTTGCTTGCTTAAAATCGTGCATATTTATCAGATAAGAAAACGTGAAAAAATGTACATATGATAAAGTAATTTCCATAACATATTTCTGCTTAGTTAGTTCTTAATCGATTATTGACATTGTTTTCTTTATAATATCATATCACAGCATTCTAATATTTCTTTATGATACAATTGACTGGTAAACGACTTTTAGTGGTATTTATAGAGTAAATTGTTTGCATTTCTTTCAATATTTTTACTAGAGACACTCCTTACCACACATCTTCCACGCGATTTCGTTAAATAAGTTACAAATTAGAATAAATATTTACTTTGCCTGACGAAGAGTTCGGTTAAGAAGTTCGAAGCTCGCATCGAGAGTTCAAAACACGCTCGAGAGCCACAATAATAAATTTGAATTAGTCGAATTCATAAAATGGAAAAACTATAGAATTTCACAAATTAAAGTCTGAAACATTTTTAGAACTTATATTTCTTGTCAAAAAATTAAGTCTATTCTCATTTAATATATTAAATAAACTGCTTAAATCAAGTTTCTCCTTTCTGTAGCAAGTTCGCTTTTCAAAAGTATATTTTCAGACGCTCTCCCATAATTGAATAGAAAATTCAAAATTTTGGGTTCTCCTAGATTTGATTGTCTTTTTCATGGTGATTTTTGCTATTCATTTCAGTCATCTTAATATATTGTAGTTTAATAAAGCAACGTAACTTGTCTGGCATATCCGCTATTCCTGAATATTAGAGATAAATTCATATATATCCTGAAATACTTATTTCAAAACCTCAAATTTTCACACACACGTATATCATTCATTCACATTATATTTCGAAGAAATGCGAAGGAATGTTAATACGAAGGAATGATATTTGTTACACACGCATATATCATTATATTCATACGATATTTGTTACAACCATCATGTTCCTAGTTACACATACAAAGTATTCCTTCACATTACCTTTCTTACAACGATAATTTGAAATTGTACTATTAGGTGTTAACATAGTTGTGTCCGTTTAATTTTCGAATTTAAAAATGAGCACCAAAAATAAAACAGAATGTTAAAGGTTATACGTCCTTCGAAAGAAAAATTTCTGCTCTACAAGATATTGTGTTTGCTTTTACGTTACGTATATTATTTTATTTGATTACAAGCCTTCAAAGTGGAATGTCAAGTAGACGAAAGTGAGCGTTTTCGACACCTCCTTCTGTTCGCGTTCAATCGAGGGAATAAAGCTGTCAAAGCTGCTCACAATATTTGCAAAGTGTACGGTGACGATCCTATGAATGAAAGGACAGATCGTCGATGGTTTTTCCTTCAATAATGACGTCGAATTGCGGACATGGTTGGACGAATTCCTCGAGTCAAGACCGGATGATTTTTATCGCACAGGCATTGAAAAACTTGTAGAACGTTGACAAGAAGTTGTAAATAATAAAGGAAAATACATTATTGACTAATTTGTTGTCATTTTTTTTTGTGTCCTCTTGTTCTCTTCATTTGGAAAAAAACGGACACAACTTATGTTAACACCCAATATTTTATGACTAATGTTCATATCTGCGGTTTCGAGATAACTTTGAGATACAAAAAAGTGCTTTAGAATATTTTTATTTACTAAAGGAATTATTTATGTTTTTTTTTCTACAAAAAGAAAAATATTCATCACCCAATGATTTTGACTATTTTTATTAACGCCACTGTCCATCACACACTAAACGTGAGAGCTGCCCACATGTGTTCTATCATGATGCAATAAGGCGCACCCTTGCGTGACATATTCCCAAAAAAGTCATACAATAACATTATTAAGTATATTTTAATGTTAGGGCCCACTTTTAGTATATTATTTCTCAAGGTTTTACTGAATTTATTTCATAACTCTTTATCCACTATTTGGTTCATATATCAAGTTGAATATATTTTTGATAAGTAATGAAAAATAAAGACGCGTGACTTAGGAAAATAATGAATTTGCTATTCCCAGGCACACACAATTTTAATAATTGAATTGAATTTTAAAAAAAAACTAAAGAATTTACTTTATTCAATTAAAGTAGCTCATTGAGATTTTTAACTGGTGATTTCTTCTTTGAGAATTCTAAATTACTTAATTTATTCTCTGAAAAAGGGTTATATTCTGTAAAAGGAAAAATAAGTAAATAAAAAACCTTTTTTTTTTTTTTTTTGTGTTCACCACAGGTTTTTCGCAGGCAACCATCTTCCCTTGACGATGAAGACGGTGGCCTTCGAAACCGGTAGTTAACCCAAAAATAAACCTGCAGTGAACACGAAAATATAAAATAAGTTTTTTATTTACTTATTTTTCCTTTTACACAAAACATGGCACCACAAAGTGAAACCATAGTATTTTCGAAGATTCAAAGGGTTATATTCTTTTGATGTTTTTTTTTTCTATTGTGTTATTTATAATATCGTTGATAGGTCCGATATATTAACTCTTTTATTTCCACACTCCAACTAGAAAAACACGATTCAACGTGTCAATATCAGTTGACTTACTACAGTTTTACGTTTTAATTCATCAATTATGAGAATGCAACAATTGGGTAATTCTATGTCTGATTTAGTACATATTTTCGATGGAGATGTTGTTGAGTTTAGGAGGGTTCTTTTCCAGCATTTCCTCAATTTTAGGTCTGGACTAGGAGACTGGTTATCCTATTTAATTTTTATCTTACCTATTTTTATTATTTGATGACCTCTTTACTTTCGTTCATATTATTTGATTGAATTAAAATAGGTTTTTCTTTTGTTCAGTGTTATTCATTAGTTACTAAATAAGCAGGATGTTTTCTTTAGTTCAGTGTTGTTCATTAGTTACTAAATAAGCAGGATGTTTTCTTTAGTTCAGTGTTGTTCATTATTTACTAAATAAGCAAGATGTTTTCTTTAGTTCAGTGTTGTTCATTAGTTACTAAATAAGCAGGATGTTTTCTTTAGTTCAGTGTTGTTCATTATTTACTAAATAAGCAAGATGTTTTCTTTAGTTCAGTGTTGTTCATTAGTTACTAAATAAGCAGGATGTTTTCTTTAGTTCAGTGTTGTTCATTAGTTACTTAATAAGCAGGAAGTGTTCTGAATTGTGTTGATTTGGTTGTTTATTCTTTATTTAGTCAATGTTTCTATGATACATTAAGTATATTTAAGTATAATATAAATATTTTTTAATAAATAAAATGATTCAAATGCAATAAAGAACCTTGATAAGTGAATAATATTTTAGAAAGAAGAAAATGCAAAAAGTCAGAGAAATCGTAGAAGCTGTATGAGAAGGTGTATGGATGTGGAAGAGATAAAATATATGTGACGGAGAGGAAAATGTAGCGTTCTGTCCTCTCTGCTGATCCCAGCAGGGAACTGGTGCAATGGTATGTACGAGTATGTAAGGTTTAATTGTTAATATTACATAAAAAAACAAAAGTAAAAAAAAACAAATCATAAACCTTACAATAAAATCTTTTCTTATTTTTTTTTGCCCCATTTTCGACCTTCCACAAGAATGAGAGCTATACAAAAATAATTTTATGCGATTCGTTAAGGGTTGAACTCACCACAGGGGGTAGTTGGTTTTTCACGCGTTTTCACCTCACCAAATAAGGAGTTGCTTTTTTTCTTTACAATGCTTATTTCACGGGGATTTGTTTAAATACTCGAAATGTAAGGTTAAAGGTTTATTCATAAAACACCATTATCAAACTTTTATTGCATGGTCTAATAACGAAGAGGTTAAATAAAGGGGGAAATTAAGTTACTTTGTTCTTAAGTTTTATTTTTTTTGCCACTTGGGAAAGGTGGAAGGCACAATACTATTTGCAGAATTATTTCAAAAGGTTATGATTGGTATATAATTAAAAAAGCTATAAACTCTCATTAATTTCGACTTCGAATAGATATTCCTAGCTCAATTTCGTGCGTTACGTCTTCATCTACAATATATTTAAGAAGAAAATATGAAAGATCGTTAAATAGCCACGATAGAAATAGTATACATTTCATAAAGATCAATATAAGTGTAATAACATATTAATTTTATTCTCATTATTCTAATATGTAAGTTAACAAAGTTAAAACCGAAACCTTTTATATTAACCTATAATTATTCATCGTTTCTTACTCTTATTGTCTTCCTTTCTTTATATATTTCTATTCAGATTTTAAGATTTATTTATTTGAATATTGATTTGCATTCACTACTTTTAAGACAAGCCAATAAACATTGACAATAATCTCTTGTATTGAATGACTTAAAAGCAATAAATAAATCTGCCAATGTTTTTTTAATAAAAATCTAAAATGATTTATTTCATGAATAATTAAAAGAACAAAGGTTTGGAAAATGTAGAAAACTTTCCAAATTATCAATACAAGCAGAGACCAGGGAAAAGTTTAATATTTAAGTTCAAATTAGAATTTTGGTTTTAGTTTGAACTTGAGCTACCAATTTACCGAGGCTTTTTGCGGTTTGATAGTGTTTCGTCATAACTTTGGCAAAATCCTGACCAGAGAAAGTTTAAACCAAAATTTGAGTTGCTACTAAAGGTTTGCAATGAAAATTTGTTGGAACAGTATGTATTATACCTTACCCAATCGCGTTTTATATTTGTAAAAGGTGTTAAAATATTATAATTGTATTATTTAATCGATAAAAAAGCATTTTAGGAAATCAAATACATGTTGTAGTACTTTAAGTTGAATTAATGAGACATTTAATGGAACTTTATTGTTATTAATGAAATAAAAAAACTGAATTTTAGTTCTACTATGGATAATCACGTTTGCTTGCTAGACCATCGTTAACAAGAAATATATACAGGAAATCTAATTATTTATATGTTTATTTGAATAACGATAAAAAAAATAAAAACTAATATTTGTCAAATGCGATAGTTCCAAAGTAATTTTTGAGGATTATTGTGAAAAATATGAATTTTAACCATGGCTGTATCGCACATTTTTTAAGGATATGCTTGTATGCCTCCTTTAGCGTTAGAAGAGGTGTTAGCACATTTTTATGCATATACAAATTGCTTCTTCTTAGTTTCATGTCAGGTCCCTCCAACGTTGACTATGACCTGAGAGTATGCATATTTGTTCCCGGTAGCCCGAAAAAGATCCCCAATGCTCCTTATACCAGTCAAATCACGTATATTGTGGAGCCAGGAGGTTTGCCTCCTGCCAACACCTCTTCGACACCTCTATTTTGCATTGGATGATCAGGTGTAGTAATTTGTACTTTGCTCCTCTAAGTACATAACCCAAATTAGACACCTTTACAAATTGCTAACGAGAAAAATACTAAACCCCTTGATAATTCACGGATTTTTGTTTAATATACCAGACAATTATTTACACCATCGTAAAATAAGATTATTTTCGGTGCGTGCTTCATTTATACATAACAAACCGTTTATTTACAAAAGTATTTTTTTTAGTTTTAAAATAATAAAGATGCGAACAAAAAGGAATACGTGGAATGACATTATTTAAAATAAAACTAATTAAGCAAAAATTTGACCTTAAGGTTGATGTGTTGAGTACGAGCTCTCTGAGATGGTTTGAGCACGTGGAACGAATGAATAAAGAAACCTTACGAAAAAAATATACAGTACAAATGTAAGTGAAAAAGTGTGGTTGACGTTGACAAAAGAAAGCGTTGTCGGATCAAGTGAATGGTATTTTGAAAGGAGAAAAATAAAAAATCAGAGAAATCGTAGTAATATGACAAAGTGTATGGATGAGGAAGAGGCGAAGGATATATGTCGAGATAGAAAAGTTTGGTACTCTGTTCTTTCTGCCTACTGTGACAGGAAAACGGCGGGAGAATTTGTATCGGATAATATGTACATATAAATTTTACCGGTAAAATATGGTACATAGTATATATTACGTAACATTTTACGAGTGGTATTTATTAAACATAACAATATTTAAAGTCACCCCTAGCGCGAAATAAAAAAAATGACATTCCTATAGTCATAAAGCTTATTTATCTTGGCTACAAATTTTTTTTTTAATTCTTTGCCATCGATGGTCTTGTTAAATGTCTTTGTGATATTAATTTAAAATATGTCACTTTTTTTTGTCTGATAATAAAGTATCTAAAAAGATACAGGAGCTCATGTATAGTATGCACGGAGATGTATGGACGTGGACGAGACGTAAAAATTATACACGAGTAGAAGGGTGTGGAGATCCTTTCTGTCTACTCCAATGTATGTTATAGAGTAAATCCACACATTTTACTCAAAACTTCATAAAACAACTGTATGGTCGGTTGGAAGAAAGAAGAAACGTTTGACAATAAACCTGTCATATTGTAAACTGTGTAGGAAAGTTTTAAATAAATAACACATTTATTAATAACACTTTATTCAACTGTTGACTGATTCATTTCAGGTCAATCAACTTTTCGCTAACAGTTTCAAAGTGAATTTGAGTTTCTATATCAGGGCAATATCTTAGAAATCTAAATATGAAATCGTCGAGTTCGCGTGTTGACTTCTTAATAGAAATATTTACAAAGCGCCAAATAATATTGTACTCGTATACTTTGTGATGTTTTGTAACTTGACGATATTGCGAGTAAAACATTCCGTGAACTTTGAATTGAATTGAATTTAATTATACGATATTTGAAAAAAATACTCGATATTTTCCATGTCCATAGTTAAAGTATAAAGTCGCAATTTATACTGAAACTTAGCGATTTTTTTTATAAACAAAAATATTTGAGACAGTTCATTGTATACAGTACCATCTGGTGGATTCATTGTCATGTGCCAATATTTTCCAAACAATCACCAAGGTGTTCAAGAGATCTAAATTGGAAACCAGATTTGGAGTCTTTTTTAAAATAAACATGGGTCTAATGTGGGAATCGAACCCGTAACGTTAGGATCAGAAAACAGACCATTTACCAACAAGAAAAGTGTGTATTAAGAAGTGTTTAGACGTAGCCGAAACGAAAGATGTGTGTCAGGAGGAAAAAAACATTATTCCGTCTGATGACTGCATCGGAAAATGAGGTAGAAACGCGTGTCGTGGAAATTAATGTAATTAGTGGAATAACATAGTAATTTATTATTAATTTTCTAATATTGGAAATTCACACAAATGAAAATTAGCAGTAGGTAAGGGTGATTGAAAAAGGATGATGGAAAACTAGGAAAAACATGATATGTGTATGTCAAAGAGGGGATATTAAGTGATTGAAAATTTATTTAATGAAGCGCATCAAGGATGTTGCAAGGCTTATATAAGCTTGTAGCTTGTTCCAAAATCTCATTATCTTATTTATTTGTTTAACACTTTTATTGCAAATACAATCTGGCGGGCTAGTCACCCGAACATTATTTTTCATATAAAATGAGATATCATCAATCAAAAGGAAAGAAAGGGATGGTGGAGAGGAAAGGAAAAGAAAAATCAAGAATGAAACACGTTATTTTACTGACTAGAAATTAAGAGTTTTTCCAGTCACTTTTTTAAAGCGTGCCAAGGACGGGGCGAGTCTTGTATTGTTTTGTAACTTCGGGCTGAATGAAAGGCATCTTACCAACCAGAAGAGTGTGCATGATGAGGTGTATGGACGTGGCATAAGCAAAAAATGTGTATCATAATATAATGACTCAGAGATATATTCTTGCTGCTTACTTCAACATACACTTAGTGTGATCGTGATGATAATGATATTTATTTTATGCATTATATAATTATGACATAACCAAAATTCATAACAAATTATCCTTTGTATTGTTATCGTTTATTTGACTTTCAAAAATGTAGTTAATTCAAATTCATCTATAAATTAATGTTCGTAGTCAGTAAAATCAGGGCGACCGCAATAATAAAGTATGAAGTTTCTACCCGCTTTAATACATAAAATATTTATCGCTTTATTACATCCTTATGAAACTTGTGCTCGTGAAAATTGCTTTTTCACGAAAATTTGCTCACTACTCACATCGTAAACTCATTCCATACATTTGTTTGGATTCAAAGTCTTATATAATATGTGTATATTGAAATACAGTGCCTCCCGTAAATACAGTGCCTTCAGTAAATACAGGGCCTTCAGTAAATACAGTGCCTCCCGTAAATACAGTGCCTTCAGTAAATAAAGTAGGCACATAAATACGATCACGCTGTATCCTTCTCGGGGTAAACGGAGAGAAGAAGACAACGCTAGGCTTTACTATCGCGAACATATTTAAATTCACACAACTCACATGATTCCTCTGACTTTTCACGTTACGGAAGACACATGTGCGTGTATTGATTTATTGTGTGTCAGCTGTTTCATTTCACTAAGTACATACTTAGTAGATCAAACACAAAAGTTTGATTGCAAGAATATTTTACTGCCAACGCTGCATCATAAGTTCAACAATCACATCAAAATCTTATGCACCAACTCCTCTTCCCTCATTCTATATTCGCATCAGTCATTCACTTAGACGCTTATCTGGAGACCTCCAAAAGCTCATTCAAATTAATCAACCATACTTTCCTTGGTCTTCCTCTACCACGCTTACCACTCACATTACCGCTGTATGTTTGTTTTGTAAATACTTCTTTATTCATTCGCTTTACATGTCATCTCAAAGTGTTCGTCTTGATCTTACTTAATACATCATTAAATTTATATTCATATTACATCTCAAAGTGTTCGTCTTGTTCTTACTTAATATAGCCTTAAGTTTATATTCATTTGAGATGACTTCATTTTGTCTTCTACGTATATATCACCCCATGTTTTAATCTCAGTGTAGGCATTCTACAGCATTTATTCAATTTCTTTCAGTATTTTTCCATGTCTACGTTTGTTTTTCAAATATTAAAGTTAGTGCTTGAAGATTGCTGTAGATAGTTGTAATTCGTTGCAGATTTTGACACCGTCGGGTTTGTGGGTGAATACGAGGGTGGTCCCAGAAATACCCGACCTGACGTATAGATGGCGGTTGTTGCTTTAAAAAATTACTATGGTAGAAAGTACTAAACTCCTCCGATGGCGGTTGTTGCTCCTTCGTTTACAACAGTAAAATATTGGGTGGCAGAGTTTAAACGAGGCCGTACGAGCTGCCAAGACGAAAATTGCAGTGGTTAACTAAATGAGGTGACCACGCCCGAAATAGTAAAGAAAATCCACAAAATGGTATTGGATGACTGTCGATTAAAAGTGCGCGAGCTAGCAGACATGGTAGGCATTTCAAAAAGTGTTGTAAATCGCATACTAACTAAAAACTTGGACATGAGAAAACTGTGCGCAAGATGGGTGCCGCGTTTGCTTACAATGGAACAAAAACAGCGTCGTGAGGATGTTTCAATCGAGTGTTTGGCGATGTTTCACAGCAATAAAGCCGAGTTTTTGCGTCGATTCATAACCATGGATGAAACATGGGTCCATCACTTCACAGAACGGTCAAAACAATGGACTGAAAGGGGAGAATCGGCTCCCAAAAAAAAAAGGCGAAGACAGTTCCATCTGCAGGCAAGGTTATGGCGTCAGTTTTTTGGGATAATTTTCATTGATTATCTTCAAAAAGGAAAAACAATCAACGGCGAGTATTATGTGAACTTATTGCAGCGTTTGAGTGATGAAATCAAGAAAAAACGGCCGCATTTGGCGAAAAACAAAGTGTTGTTTCATCAAGACAATGCACAAGTTCACACATCCGTTATCGCGGTGGCCAAAATCAATGAATTAAAGTTTGAATTGCTTCCTCACGCACCCTTTTCGCCAGATTTAGCCCCCTCGGATTATTTTCTTTTTCCAAACTTGAAAAAATGGCTCTGTGGTAAAAGATTTGCCAACAATGAAGAGGTAGAATCTGCGGTTGATGGCTATTTTGAGGCGCTAGACGGTTCTTACTATAGACAGGGTATCAAATCTATTGAACATCGCTGGAAAAAGTGTGTCGAGCTGAAAGGAGACTATGTTAAGAAATAAAAATATTTTTTCCCAAATTTTTTGTGTTTTCTTTGTTAGGTCGGGTACTTTTGGGACTACCCCTCGTATATATATATATATATATATATATATATATATATATATATATATATATATATATATATATATATATATATATATATATATATATATATATATATAGTATATATATATATATATATATATTATATATATATATATATATATATATATATATATATATATATATATATATATATATATATATATATATATATATATATATATATATATATATATATATATATATATATATATATATATATATATATATATATATATATATATATATATATATTATATATATATATATATATATATATATATATATATATATATATATATATATATATATATATATATATATATATCTTTATATATATATTTCTTCTGTACGTGTGTAAGTCACTGAACTCCTCCTAAACGGCTGGACTGATTTTGATGAATTTTTTTTTGTGTGTTTGAATGGGTCCCTAAATGGTTTAGATTAACAATTGGATCCGGTAGGGGGCGCTGCAATTGAGTTCTAGGAATTTTTATTTTTTTATTTTTTGACGAAACAAAATTTTTTATTTTTTTTTAAATTCTTCGCATATCAGAACATATAACCCCAAAATTTCACTCCCCCCCCCCCCCCCACCAACCTCATATATTTTTAAAATGAACAAAATCATAAGTTCATGAATAATTGACTGTTAAACCCTTCTAAGAAGTTCATGAATAATTTACCTTCTGAGAATAATTCATAGTTATGTCTGTGTACCATAGGTGGCGCTGATGTCAAATTCTGTGGTATTTGACGTACGCATCCAATACATGCGCAAGTCACTTGCGATGAAGTTTTTTGTGTGTTTGATGAAATTTTTTGTGTGTTTGAGTGGGTCCCTGAATGGTTTCAATTTACAATTGGACCCGGTAGGGGGCGCTGCAATCGGGTTCTAGGAAGTTTTTTTAATTTTTTGCAGAAAATTTATTTTTTATTATTTTAAGATTTTTCGCATATCAGAACATATAACCCCAAAATTTCACACTCCCACCCCCCCCCCCCCCTCTTTCCCCAACCTCATATTTTTTTAAATGAAAAAAATCATAAGTTCATGAATAATTGACCGTTAAAACCTTCTGAGAAGTTCATGAATAATTGACCTTCTGAGAATAATTCATAGTTATTTTTGTGTACCATAGATGGCGCTGATGTCGAATTCTGTGGTATTTGACGTACGCATCCAATACATGCGCAAGTCACTTGCGTCGTAGCTTCGCGTTGTTTTGACATTTCAATTTCTGTTCGCTGTGTTTCGATATTCCATGTATCACAATTACGTGAATATTGAGTGTATTATTCATCGACAAAACATATTGAAATAACGTTTTAAATCATAAATGAAGTGTACTTAAACACATACATTTTGCAAATCTGTAAGGTGCAGTGCTGAAGTGAATATCTTGCATGATCTTCAATAAATTTAAATTATATACATGTGCATTCAATGACAATCAATCTAACCTGCAAAAAATATTGTATGTGCTTATTTGTGTCGATGATTCTATATCATTTTTCGGAGTGTTAAACGGCTCATCGAAAATAAACAACATGTAAGTTTGTTCAACAAATTATAACATCTATAAAATTCAAATATAAGTTACTTATATTTATGTGTTGTGTATTTATTAAAGAACAATGCCACGTCTTCGTGGACGAAGAGAAAATATTGGTCGATGTATACAGAATTCACAAATAATCCACACCCGTCGGTTAAATAGAACGGTAGAAGATCAATTGATGGACAATGCAAATTTAAGAGACCAGGTTGCAAACACACGTGCAAATGAAAGTCAAGAAGAACGCAACGAACGCCTTCGAGCAAATGCAGAGACAAAGACAGGCGCGTCAGCGAGCCACTGACGCACACAGAGCTCATGAACGACAGCGCCTGCAAGTGCATCGCGCATTGACGCGTGCATCACTTCTCCACCTTGCGTTCGAATATGAGTCGGACATCGACTATTCGTCACATTCACAAATTGTCATCGGCGCTATTGACAAAGAATGCCAACACTTCCAGGCATTCAAATATAAAGGTGAATCGGTCGGTTTATGGAAAAGTTGTACTGCCACCATTGAATTCGCCGCCAGAACCATTGAAAACACTATTGGCTGGAGCCACACCTCAATCATAATTGTTTTTGCGTAAAATTCGTAAATTCAATTCTTGCTTCCAAATGACATCATTTGGAGCAACAAAAATCGTTCAGAATGAGAATGGTCACAATTTTTAATCGACGTTAAGATTCAGGGCCAAGTGTCTCATCAAATTGGTTCTTTTATCTCAACGTCTGATGCCGATCTAAAATTCTTGCAAATCTACTTCATGGGTGATAAGGAGCCACAAATAAGCACACGGTGCCAATACAACCACATCGAGCAGATGGAGGAGCAAGAAATTGTGGCGACTTTGTAACCGATTTTGAGAAATCACAACCAGTCGGTCCAGTTGTTCAATAACGTTTCAAACAGGCTGCAAAACGACCACTACATGATCGCCATCAGAGACCATCTGGAGAGCACGCGGGCCAATACAATGTACCAACCATTAATAACGTTGCAGTTGTTATGGTTATCGACACAGATGAACGTCGAGATATACGGATTCAACACAGAGATAACACGGTGCAGACAATATCGATGTTGACGCTATTAATTTTAAAATACAACAGTCATTGCCTGGCAATGAGATGTCGTTCAAATCGATCGACACTGTTGTCGATCCTGACGAAACAGTCAACTATCCTGTTGAATTATTGAATTCACTGAATTTACCGAAAATGCTACCACATAACTTGCGATTAAAAATTGGTTCACCAATCATTTTGCTTCGGAATTTAAATGCACCTAAGCTATGTAATGGCACACGATTGGTCATAAAAAAAATCATGGGAAATGTTCTTGAAACTACCATTTTGAACAGCAAGTTTCAATGTGAAGTTATTCTCCTGCCACGGATCCCAATGATCCCTTCAGACTCACCCATTCCAATCAGATGCCTGTAATTTCCAATTTGCTTGGCATATCGCAATGACTATTAATAAGTTACAAGGGCAAACAATGTCCATTTGTGGGTTGGATCTAGAAAAATCCATGCTTTTCACATGGCCAATTATATGTTGCGTGCTCTCGCGTTGGTAAACCATCAAGTTTGATCATTTATACACCTCAGGGATTGAAGAAAAAGATTGTTCATCAACTCGCATTAAGATAAAAACAAAATTTATTTCTGTTAGTATTACGATTCAACATTTATTTAAATACTTTATTTTTTACATTAATAAAAAATATGACTGTCATGGAAATTAATAGAGTTTTTTCTTTGTTCACTATTATTTAATCACAATGAAAATCGTTTAAATATGCATCGTATGTAATTGGTAAGGCGTCACATTCCTCTGCTACTCGCAGTACATCTTCGGTGTACATATGGTTCAAAAAACAGAAGAATTATATATAAGTATATAGTTTATCGAAAATTCCAATATCGAAAAAAACGTTTGCTGAACCCGCGAATAGCAGACAAGCAACGTTCGGGCAGGACAACGTCTGACGGGTCAGCTAGTATATATATATATATATATATATATATATATATATATATATATATATATATATATATATATATATATATATATATATATATATATATATATATATATATATATATATATATATATATATATATTATATATATATATATATATATATATATATATATATATATATATATATATATATATATATATATATATATATATATAAATATATATATATATATATATATATATATATATATATATATATATATATATATATATATTATATATATATATATAATATATATATATATATATATTATATATATATATATATATATATATATATATATATATATATATATATATATATATATATATATATATATATATATATATATATATATATATATATATATATATATATATATATATATATATATATATATATATATATATATATATATATATATATATATATATATTATATATATATATATATATACTATATATATATATATATATATATATATATATATATATATATATATATATATATATATATATATATATATATATATATATATATATATATAATATATATATATTATATATATATATATATATATATATATTATAATATATATATATATATATATATATATATATATATATATATATATATATATATATATATATATATATATATATATATATATATATATATATATATATATATATATATATATATATATATATATATATATATATATATATATATATATATATATTATATATATATATATATATATATATATTATATATATATATATATATATATATATATATATATATATATATAATATATATATATATATATATATATATATATATATATATATATATATATATATATATATATATATATATATATATATATATATATATATATATATATATATATATATATATATATATATATATATATATATATATATATATATATATAATATATATATATATATATATATAT